>JAMJFZ010003960.1:2542500-2947500 GCA_026225945.1 Cricetomys ansorgei
GTGTGTGTGTGTCTGTGAGTGTGTGTGTGTGTGTGTGTGTGTGTCTGTGAGTGTGTGTGTGTGTGTGTGTGTGTCTGTGTGTGTGTGTGTCTGTGAGTGTGTGTGTGTGTCTGTGAGTGTGTGTGTGTGTGTGTGTGTGTCTGTGAGTGTGTGTGTGTGTGTGTGTGTGTCTGTGTGTGTGTGTGTCTGTGAGTGTGTGTGTGTGTGTGTGTCTGTGAGTGTGTGTGTGTGTGTGTGTGTGTGTGTGTCTGTGAGTGTGTGTGTGTGTGTGTGTGTGTCTGTGTGTGTGTGTGTGTGTCTGTGAGTGTGTGTGTGTGTGTGTGTGTCTGTGAGTGTGTGTGTGTGTGTGTGTCTGTGAGTGTGTGTGTGTGTGTGTGTGTGTGTCTGTGAGTGTGTGTGTGTGTGTGTGTGTGTCTGTGAGTGTGTGTGTGTGTGTGTGTGTGTCTGTGAGTGTGTGTGTGTGTGTGTGTGTGTCTGTGTGTGTGTGTGTGTCTGTGAGTGTGTGTGTGTGTCTGTGAGTGTGTGTGTGTGTGTGTGTGTGTCTGTGAGTGTGTGTGTGTGTGTGTGTGTGTCTGTGTGTGTGTGTGTGTGTCTGTGAGTGTGTGTGTGTGTCTGTGAGTGTGTGTGTGTGTGTGTGTCTGTGAGTGTGTGTGTGTGTGTGTGTCTGTGAGTGTGTGTGTGTGTGTGTGTGTCTGTGAGTGTGTGTGTGTGTGTGTGTGTGTGTGTGTCTGTGAGTGTGTGTGTGTGTGTGTGTCTGTGAGTGTGTGTGTGTGTGTGTGTGTGTGTCTGTGAGTGTGTGTGTGTGTGTGTGTGTGTCTGTGAGTGTGTGTGTGTGTGTGTGTGTGTCTGTGAGTGTGTGTGTGTGTGTGTGTGTCTGTGAGTGTGTGTGTGTGTGTGTGTGTGTCTGTGAGTGTGTGTGTGTGTGTGTGTGTCTGTGAGTGTGTGTGTGTGTGTGTGTGTGTCTGTGAGTGTGTGTGTGTGTGTGTGTGTGTGTGTCTGTGTGTGTGTGTGTGTGTGTGTCTGTGAGTGTGTGTGTGTGTGTGTGTGTCTGTGAGTGTGTGTGTGTGTGTGTCTGTGAGTGTGTGTGTGTGTGTGTGTGTGTGTGTGTCTGTGAGTGTGTGTGTGTGTGTGTGTGTCTGTGAGTGTGTGTGTGTGTGTGTGTGTGTGTGTGTCTGTGTGTGTGTGTCTGTGAGTGTGTGTGTGTGTGTCTGTGAGTGTGTGTGTGTGTGTGTGATTCATTGTAATCCAAACCATATGGCATATGGCCTTTGGGGGCATTTAGATGTCAGCCATGGGGGAGAGGAGCTTGTGCTCCACCAATGCTGCGCTGAGAAATCCACAAGAACACAACAGCACCCTCCTGTCACACGCCAGAGAACCCAGGGGGAGTTTGTCCCCACCCCCACCCCACCCCACCCCACCCCAACCAGCGCAGGAGACCTTGTCTTCCTGTACTTCATTTTATGCTGCTACCTACAAATGGAAGGCTTCAGACAGGTCTGTGGCACTTCTTAGCAGTAAGACATTTTGGACTAAGAAATGCCCATTGCTGTTTTAAAGATACAGTGCTGTTGCACACGCGCAGTGCAAGCACATGCTCTATGCACTGGGAAAACACGCGCAGTGCAAGCACATGCTCTATGCACTGGGAAAACACGCGCAGTGCAAGCACATGCTCTATGCACTGGGAAAACAAAGCATTTGTGTGCAAGTCCCTTACCACCAGACTCGCTTTCTCACAGTGGTCTGGACTCTGGACTGCAGCCTCCAGGTACGCATGTAGAGATGACTTGAAACAGTCTTGGTAAGATGTACATGTAGACAAAAGTCAACAAGCAAGTGGAGCTGGCATCACGGCACACGTGGGCAACCTCAGCCCTGGGGAGGTGGAGGCAGGAGGAGTCGGTCGGTCCTTCAAGGTCACCTCAGTTACATGATAAGTTTGAGGCCAGCCTCAGCTACAGGAGACCATGCCTCCATAATAAATAAATACAATCTGATGTTTTTCTCCTTAGTAAACTCAGGTGTGGAGAGAAGGGGCCCCTGAAATTAAGGTTTTGCAGTGAGGCAGGATAGGGAGTTCTGCTTTGGATCTGGAGTCACCCCAAAGTCTGTATTTGGTTGTCAACTTATGGCGTTCCTGAGTGGACGTTGGTGGGAACTTTAGGAAGTCAGGGCTAGCAGGAGGAAGCAGGTCGTAGGAGGATTGTTGCCCTGACCCTGCTCCCCCACACCCCTCCTCCATCTCCTCTTCTTCCTGGCTTCCCAGGGGTGAGTCCTGCTCATGATAGTGGATATTGTCACCATGATGCTCTCCCTCACCACAGGCCCAAGAACAACAGAGCCGAGTGGTCACGGATGGAAAATGTTGGAATCATGAGCTACACTGTCCCTCTCCCTGAAGCCGATTCTCTGTGTTCTTAAGGTCCACCCACACGGCATCCTGGCCCCCCAAACCCGCTCCATCCAGACACGAAGGGACAGTCCACCCACACGGCATCCTGGCCCCCCAAACCCGCTCCATCCAGACACTGACGCCGCCTCTGTTCCTGACCCTTAGGATCAGGCGGTAGGATCACGTGTGAGGACAACCCGAACAAGCGGGAAGGAGATGAAGGTGAAGGTTGGACAGTGCTGGTGGACACTGAGAGGACCAGGGACTTTGCTCACACAGGCTTGGTACTAAGGGAGCAGCAGAGGGAGAGGGCTGCGTAAGGAGCTCTGACTGGCAGGGCAGCACACCCCTGGGTTGAGTCATGACCAACCTTCACCAAGTATAGCACCCTGACACCTTGCCCGCACTCAGAAGGTGCCCTGTTAGCAGCAGTATTGTAGACACAATTAGTGCAGGTGAGATCTGGCCCTCTAAGCAGGCAGCTCTGAACCCAGCATGACTGACCTCTCGAGACTTCCTGAGGACAGCAGTAGAGATGCATATGCCCTGAACTGCCTGCAAAGCCCAGGTGGTGTCTGGAGGCCTGGAAGAGTTCTCTCTATGTCATTAAGGCCTGGCTCCGTTTCCCCAAGCTAAGGTTTCCACTCCCAGAAACTTGAAGGCTGAGTGTGGGCTCTCTGAGCTGACGGCACTATCTGGAGCTGCCCCAGACACCATGCAGAGCCCCAAGAGGACAGGTGTATCAGAGAACAGATGACATCTTACAAACGAGAGGTTTCTGGGAGCTGGAGGGGGGATAGTCTCCAGAGCTGGACATAGGTGTAGGACACCCAACTCCCGGGCCAGGGGTCCCAGGACATAAGGAAGCTGTCAAGACCTCAGCCTGAGAGAAGTGGCTTGCCAGGGAGTGGGCAGATGGCATCACCCCTACGACCTGCCAGGGAGATATCCCCAAATCACATCTGGTTGAGGTTCTGGGCAGTGAGATCCCAGGTGGGCTGATGTCCTTACCTACCAAGTGAGAGGCTGAGCAGGCCTGGGTCTCTGCAGTGATGGCCAGGCCCCGCCCCCTACCTCCATGCCAACTGTAGCTGGGCGATCCCCTGGGGAACGCAGACAGTTCGCCTTTGAGGAGAGGTGTTCAGCAGGCAGTGTGGGTGGGCTAGGGAGGACGGACCACCACCGCCTGGGTACTGTGGAAGCAGTGAGTTGTCCACAGCCCATGGTACAAAGGGTGTCAGGAAGCTCTGCACAGGCGATGCTGGAGCTGGGGCTCAGTAGGTTGAATGTGTCCCCAGGATGCATAAAGCCCCAGGCTCAGCACTGCCTAGAACCAGGAGACACAAGCCTATAACCCCAGCGCTTGGGAGTTCAAGGTCACCCTCAGCTACTGAGTGAAGGGAGGGAAGTGAAGAGGGAGGGACTGGAAGGAGGGAGGAATGGAGGGAGGGAGGGAAGAAGGGAGGGAAGGAAGGACCACTGATGACAGAAAGCCACATCAATGCTTACTGCATTTGCATCTCGCACTTAGCATCAGCACCCTCTCCCTCCTCTCCTGAGCCAGCTCCCGGCTCTTCTACTTTCTCTTCTTTCCTTGGTGCTGGGCTGGGGCCTTTAGAATAAATTGAATGGAGTAGGCCACCTATTTTAACCCCTCAGTTCTGGTGCATCGTGGGCCGCTGCTCCAGGGGTGCAAGGCAGCTCCGTGACAGGCAGAGCTGATTTCAGATCTGATTGCAGCAAGCAGGGCAGTGTAATTGCCAATCAGGCGGAAGGAGATGAGATTCAGAGCTGCATCACGGGCAGCCCTACCTCGGAGCCATCCGGAGCAGCAGCACTGGCTACTGCCACTCAGGCCTGGAGCCCACCACTCACAGAGCAGAGAGGCAGAGAAGCCCCCGCATTGTCCCACTGAGCTGCTGGACCCCTGCTGTGCCCTGCCAGCCCCAATCAGGGGCCTCTTGGGAAGCTGCCCCTTCCTGAGATTGCAGGGGAGGCCAGGATGGCCTCGGGGTCCTTAATGAGCTCAACTTTAGCTGAGGACTCAAGACTCAGCTGACACCATAGCATGGGGCTGGGTGCAGCCCTAGGGGCTGCTGCCTGCCACATCTGCCTGGCCTTCAGGCGGGTTCACACTGGGACACCGCTTGAGGTGAGAGGCGTCCCCAGCGCGCTTACAGTCCCTCTGCAGATCTCTGAGTGAAATCACACACTCTGAATTTGAATATGAAGGCTAATAAATGAGACATGAAATCAAAACTCCTCGTATATCCAATGCGAACTGCACAGCAGACAGGACTTTAAATAGATCTGTGGAGACACGCTTCAAAATGGGCAATCTGGATATGAAAACCTGATGACTCTGGGGAGCACACAACGGGGCCAACACATGGCAGATGCACCCTGCCCATGGGGGGTGGGGGGGAAACTGTCTTCTTCCTCTGTGTTCAGGCCCTTGACACCCATGGCAGGATCTCTGCTTCTTGCTCCCACTTGACGCACTTAGAGCCCCCCCCCCAGTCACCTGTGACTGCCTCCCCTAGGATTTGTCAAACAGAGTAAGCATGGGTTCTTTTTCTTTCTCTTCCACCCTTTAAGGCAGGACCCCTGTCTCCATGTGACTTGTGTCTTCCACACCGAGGACAGTGCTCGCTGCAACATGGTGGACTTGGCTGAGGGGTAAAGGGGAGGAGAGACCTAAAAGGAGCGAGGTGAAGGCAGAAGAAAGGAGAAAAGAAAAGGGATGGGGGCGGGGTGGAGGAGAGAAGGGGGGAGGGGTTGAAAGGAAGGGGAAGGGAGGAGAGAGAAGGGGAGAGGAAGGGAGGAAGGGGAGAGGGGAGGAAGGGAGGGAAACCAAGCAAAGCAGAGAGTAGAACTGGTAGAAATGAGGGCACATTCCGAATATGCCAACAGTGGCTTTGGCCTGCTGGCTTGCAATGTTGGAGAGAGAGCAGCCCTGTTCCAGATAACGCTCCAGAGACTCGGCTGTGGAGCCTTGGCAGAGCAGCACACGCAGGCCTGACCTCACCACCCGGTGCCACCTGGAGGGGCAGTCTCTGCAGGGTGCACCAAATACCTTACGGATGCATCTCATCTCCAAGTGGCCAGAGCCAAGGCTGGCAGGCCCTGATGTTAAGAAGTCCTGATATTAAGACGACTTTCATTTTTGCCTTTCCTCACAAATTTTCCAAGAGATAAAGAAACAAGTCTTATTGAAGAGCCGATACTAAAGGGCTCCCCCTGGTACCACAGGCATGTACAAGCTGCTTTGAGAGTAATTCTCCAGGTACACAGACAGAGACAGGCAGTCAGACACAAGGTACGTGAACTCAAAAAAGCAGTGCACTGCCTTTGTCAGTGGTTTTTGGAAAGATGGCCTTTATTTTCATGCACAGGTCTGCAGTTTTCTCATATGTGTGAACGTGTCTGTTTCTCGTCTGTGACTGGAGACGCTGGTGCTAAGAGCTATAAAAATCTCAATTAAAAAAATTAGATTTGCTTATTGTCTGTCTGCTTGCACACATGTAGGCACCCCTTGTGTTTGCCGGATGCCAGGAAGATCAGAAGGGATGCCAGATAACACAGAACTAGAGTTCTGGGTGATTGTGCACCGTCATGCGGCCGGGTCCTCTGGAAGAGCACATGCTCTTAATCACTGAGCCATCTCTCCAGCCCCTAAGTCTCAGCCTAAGTTCCGAGCCATGGCACTGTGACCGTGAGTGCAGAGAGTGCCCGTGGATGGGAGAAATGCGTCATTTTATTCTGGACTCAAGGCCGTGGGTGGTCTAGGCTCTGACTTCGCCGTCCTTACATAGAGGAGGTGGGCCTCCCAGAAGTACTTCAGGGATGGATGGTCCTGGGACCTGGTTTTCTGTAGTCCCCCACCCCTCGTCGGCATCACAGACACCAGCTGCCATCCTATGCCACGCAGGTGCTACGGATACTGGTGGTGTCCTAGGAGCCCCCAATGCCAGGATCCGCACAGGCACTGTAGAGTCTCTGAAAGACGTCACTTAAGAAATAGCACCACGGCGCCCTGCGGCCGCGCTCAGGTCAAGGCCCAGGGGAGCGCTGCCTCATTGCCACTGGCTTCTGGACATTTGCATTAAGCAGCACTGAGTTCATTTTGCAGCCACTTCAGGAAATAGCAGGAAGAAATGATGGCTATAACGAGTGACTGCTCTTGAGCTGCTTTCCAAACCCGGGCTGAGCTCTGTGCTGGGCGAGTGTGTGCTTGGATGCGTGGTGTGTAGGTGAGGACAGTGGGCTGTCCGTGTCACCGTACACAGGTCCTTCTGTGAGCGTCTAACGTGTGGCCGTGTGTGAGCACGGTGAGATCACTTCCCTCACCACTGGGGAGCACTCCCTGGGGAGAACAAACATCTCTTCGCCCCAGAGAGGGAGCTGTGCCGCTTGGTTTCCGTCAACGTGATACAAACCTAGACATATCCAGGACAAGGGGAGCTCGATTAAGGAACTGCCTCCATCAGATTGGCATGTAGGCAAATCTACGAGGCATTCTCTTGATTAATGATTGATGTGGGAGGATCCAGGCCATTGTGGCTGGTACCAGCCACAGGCAGGTGGTCCTGGGAGGTAAAAGAGAACAAGCTGAGCAAGCCAATGGGCACCAAGCCAGTGATCAGAGTTCCTCTATGACATCTGCTTTGGTTCCTGCCATGGCTTCCCTTCATGGTGGACTATAGACTGTAAGCTGAAATAAACCCTTTCCTCCCCAGGTTGATTTTGGTCATGATATTGGCAGTAATAGAAAGCAAATGAGGAGTCAAAGATCGGCCAAGGTAGCAATGCCAGCAATACCCAGCTTGGTGAACCAGTGAGTTTATTGGGCTTATTAATAGGAATGTGGGTGATCGGTTACTTACAGGAGCAGAAATGACTCAAAGACAGCTGCAACACCAAAGCCCACCCTAGCATGGGTGACAGCTCAAGACAGCTTGAAACCTGGAACTCACTGCACGACTTCAGGCAGCTCAAGAAGTTGGAGGGTGAATTTTTCGTGCAGCCGAGCTTGTCTGAGGGTGTCTCTACGCAGTCGTTACTGCATACATAAGCTTGGGGAGGTACAGGTCTAGTGGATCTGGTCAGTTTCAGGGACTTGCTGAAACTTCTATGTTGAGCCTCCCTTTAAAACATCCTTATTTTTAACAGCTTCCCTCCCACGTGGACAGTTTTATCTCAGAGGAAATTGCTACAACACACACACACACACACGCACACACACACACACGGAGGAAGAAGAGGAGGAGGAAGAGGAAAGAATTAATGTCTCTTTCCTACCCCACTCTCTCACTGAGCCAGCATGACCCCTCTACAGCTAGGTTTGTGCTATACTTTTATTCTGTTAGTAGTTATTTGGGCAGAGTCAAACTTCCTAACTTTGATCACTTTAATTTGTTATAGACTATGCTTTTGACATCGTATTTAAGTACATTTTTTATCCTACCAAGAGTTGCATTTTTTTTCCTACATCTCTCCTAAAATTTGACCATTTGGGGATATTAGAAAAAAAATTTAAAAGCTACTGGCTGTGGTGAACACACCTTTAATCCCAGCACTTGGGAGGCAGAGGCAGTCTCAAAAAACATGCTTTTTAAAACGTTGTCATAAGCATTTGTAAAGGTGATGTGTGTGTGTGTGTGTGTGTGTGTGTGTGTGTGTGTGTGAATGTCTGTGAATACACACTTTAATTTCTTCTGGTTAAATATTGCATATGTATGATTAAGACCACAAGTTCTTACAAGATTAATTTTAATTTCCTAAGAATTCTGGAAAGTATCTTTAGGATGTGTTGTCATTTTGCCTTGTGTGAGAATTCTGGTCACTTCTCAATCCCACCAACACTTAAAATTGCAGCGAAAAAAGCTAGCCACCAACAAGTGGGCCCTGTGTATCAAACACAGCAGCATTTCACTAATGAACAGGGAGCCTGAGTATTTTATGGGTGTGACTTGTTTTTCAGTTTGACTTTTCTTCGGTAAAGTGTGTCTTCAAATATTTAGCCGACTTTACCACCAGGCAGCTTGCTTTTATTGATGAATTTTGACAATTCTTTCTATACCTTTCATAAGCTCTTTGTCAGGACAGTGATTTAAAAATATCTCAGGATGACCCACTCCTGTTAGGAGTGATGTGGGCAGAGCCAAACTTTTAATTTTGATAATTTTATTTAATTTTTCCTTTATAGAGGATGCTTTTTTGCGTTGTGTTTAAAAACATCTTATCCAACAAGAATGCAATGCTTTTTTTCTACACTTCTCCTAAAATTGCTAGTTTTTCGTTTTGCATTTATGCCCATGATCAATTCTTGCCTACAGCTAGCAGGTTGTTTTTCTCTTGGCATCCAGCAGCTGAGGCCTGGCTGACAGGACCTCCTTTTCTCCACTGAAATCAATTGTGTGAGTCTATTTCTAGACTCCATCCCCCTGTATCGATCCCTGTCTGTCTTTTTGTCAATAGAGCATTGTCTTGATCATTGAAGCTGTAGACTGAGTTCGGGAATTAGGTAGTCTTAATTTTGTGCTTTTTCAAAATTATTTTTATGATTCTAGTAACTTGTCTTTCCATGTAAATTTTCAAATCAGCTTGTTTGATTCTGCACACAAAAAAAAAAAATCCTGCTAAGGTTTGATTAGGACCAGCTTCATGTCTGCAGATGGATTTCCAGAGAGGTCACAAGCTGATATCACCTTCTGATCCATGGGCAGGTACTGATCTGCATGTGCAGGCCTTTTCCCGTCATCCTGTGGCTTTTAACATGAATGTTCTGTGCTCTATTTAGTGATACAAACACTTAAATATTTCATTTCGTGATTCAGTTGAAAGAATATTTAAAACTTAATCCCCAGTTTGGTGTGTGTGTGTCTGTTTACATCTTGCTGCATATGATCTTGTCCAGGGAAAACATTAGTTATAGGATATTTTACGTAGAACCTTCAGGACTTGTGTGTAGCGATCACATCACTGGTGAGCGACATAGGCTTGTCTCATAGGAAAAGACTCTCACAGGACATTGAATGGACACAGAAGCTGGATGTGTTACCTTCTGGGGCTTGGTTTATCTGTTTGCTTTTGTTTTATTTTTTAAGATAGGATCTTGCTAGACAGCCCAGACTTGCACTGAACACCCAGCCATCCTCCTGCTTTGGCTTCTCCCCTGCTGACATTACAGACGTGTGCCACCATGTGCCACGCATGCCCAGCGTTATGCGGGAAGCAGTCAGCATTTAAGAGCCTGCGGGAGGATGGCCGCAGGCTTGTGGTCCAGACTGGCTTTGTTGGGTAAATCTGTTACTTTCTGTTCCTGGTTGGCTGAGGTCAAGGGCTTCCTCAGCTCCTCTTATGTGGATCACATCAGGCTTTGTGGGAAGCGGAGGAAGCACTGAACGGGCGATGCACAGATACACATGCGCACAAAATAAAAAAGAAGAGATACCCAAGAAGCTTCACTCCTCTCCGCCCCTGTCATCCAGTCCAGTTCCCACCGGTGATGTCAGTTTTCCTCCCTGCTGTGAGCAAATTCCTGACAAAAACAACGTAAGGAAAGAGGGATTCACTGAATTCGTGGTAGACTTTCATGGCGGGAAAGTCACCGTGGCGGGAACACGAGGCTGGGCATGCTGCATCCATCGGTCGGGAAAGAGAGAGACACCACAGGGGCTCAGCTGGGTTCTGCCTAGGTGTTCACTGTAGGACCCGGATGTCACTGAGCACACTCAGGGAGGGGCTTCCTTTCTCAGCTAATCCTGCCTGAAATCATCCTCACAACCTGTGCTGGGTAGTTCTGTGTCTACTTGACACAGGCTACAGTCATCTGAGAGGAGGGACTCCAACAGAGAGCATGCCTCCACTAGATCAGGTTGTAGGGCATTTTCTTAATTAGTGCTTGATGTGGGAGGGTCCAATCCATTGTGGGTGGTGCCATCCCTGGGATGGTGGTCCTGAGTTCTTTAAGGAAGCAGGCTGAGCAGGACATGAGGAGCAAGCCAGTAAGCAGCACCCCTCTATGGCCTCTGCCTCAGCTCCTGCCTCAGGGTCCCACCCTGCCTGAGTTCCTGTCCTGACTTCCCTCAGTATATGAGATAAACCCGTTCTTCCCAAGCTGGTGTTGGTCGTAGTGTTTTATAACAGCAATAGTCACCCTAACTAAAACACAGACCCACCCACATGTGCGTTTCTGTGGTGATTCCAAATGTAGTCACGTTGACAGGGAAGAGTAACCACCACACGGCCCTATTTTCCACCTGCCGCTGAGCATAGATACTTCTGTTTGTGTCTAGCTTCATCTATCCTGTGTTTTTTATAAAAATTCGTCTGAGCCTTACTTCCACTTTCTGCTTTGAAAGAACATAGTATATTAACATATCCAGGCATCTTTTTAAAATAAAAAAGTAAGTAAAAGTCTCACCTAGAAGGCTCTCAGTGTTGAGCTTTGACGAGCCGTCACGTGGTGCTGGAACTGCAGGAAGATGTCCCGGTTCTGGGATCTGTGAGTCCCTGCTGACCTCTTAGCCTGGCCATTTCTCCCAATTTCTTCTCTCCTCATCGAGACTCTAGTTTCCCCTGCAGTCTCTCTTCATTTACAGACCAGCATAGCGTCCTCAGAAGAACCCCTCCCCGCGGATAGGCCTTGAGCCTTGCCTAAGCGCTAGTCTGGGAACACAGGCTGGGGACACAGGCTGGCCTCGCTCTCTGTATCCGGTCCATGGCCCTCGCTGATGTCTCCTGAAGAAACACAGGAAGCTTCCAGTTCACGCCCGCCTTCCTGCCTCTCAGCTCATCCCCTTGAGCTGGCAGGATGGTGCCTTCTGTACCCCGAGGCACATAGAGGAGGTGCCGATGCTGGTGTTCACAGCAGTGCCGAGGACAAGGCTGGCTTCCCGGCACGCTGGTCTCCCATCTCTGCCTCCCGGCGCCGGGAAGACCTGGAAGGCCGTAGACAACCACCTTAGCCTTGGGCAACAGGACAGAGAGCAGGAGCCCTTGAAGCAGCTGGAACTTTCTCACCCATTCAGCCTTTCTCTTTCCTTTCCTGTTGCCGCAGCAGCGAGTCACCTCTTACTCCAGCGGATACAGTCCTGTAGTTGTGACTGTGCTGAGCTGCGTGGGGCCTCAGATGCACTGGAGACCCAGCTTCACAACCCCAGCCAGGGACATTCCTCAGCTTCCTTGTCTTCCCTCCCCTGTGCTGGTCCCAGTCCTTCCTCTCTGCCTCCACCTTCTCTGACCTCTTTGCTTCCTTGTCCCCTCTGTTCCAACACAGCACTGCCTGACACAGACTCTCTAGTCTAGTCTCCAATTTTTTTATTTAAACAAACTGGCATGACTTATGAATGCTCTAAAACATATTCTAATAAGCTAAATGCTATCTAAAGAGTGAGGGAGTCACAAAGAGAGGACAGGAACCTGGGGGGAGCGGGGAGGATTGCCCACAATTGGCAAAGCAGACAGCTGCTGTAGGAAACATACATATGGTCTGGGGGTGGGGGTGCAGACTACTACAGCGTCCAGAAAATCCACGTGTTGAGGAGACACTGCAGCCTGTGCCCCAGTCACTCACTGCAGTCCATGTTTGGAATCAACTGTTTGCCAGCAGATGAGTGGGCAGATGAATTCTGAGCTGTGTCATGCAATGTCCCCTTTCCAAGAGCTCACAGGTCGTCGACTGACCCTGAGTAGGAACTGCTTACTGTGATCAAATGCAGTCTTCTCTTTTATGTTCACGTACAGGAGGGCTATCCAGTGCTCAGAATAATGCCCCAGAGTTAGCCAGCGATCCAAAATTTGCTTATTTTGAGGACTGGAAAGATGGCTCAGTGGTTAAGAGCACTGGCTGCTCTTGAAGAGGACCTGAGTTCAATTCCCAGCACCCAGATCACAACTGCCTGCAACTCCAGTTCCAGCGATCTGCTGCCCTCTTCTGGACTCTGAGGGTACTAAGCACCCATGTGGTGCACATACATACATGCAGACAAACACTCATAAACATACAATAAATCTTTGAAAGAAGTGTTATTGGATCCCCTGGATACCATGGGGAACGATGACTGTGGAGAACTAACTAAGGTGGTGTCTCCTAGCCATGCTGCTGAACTGAACATTGATTTGTTTGCTTATTTGTTTTGAGACAGATCTTACTATGTAGCCCTAGGTGGCCTTGAACTCTCAGAGATCTGTTTGCCCCTGCCTCCTAACTGCTGCGGTTAAAGGCATGCACCACCACTCTGGATCTGAATAGTAACCTTTGAAGAAAACAATTAATAGAAACCATGAACGTTTTCACACTGTATTAATCTTGCTAATGTTTCCTTTTGCATCCTCTTAGCTGTTGACTCCAGAGACCAATCAACACTTGCTTGGAATGGTGGCCAGTGGCCTTCAGAGCTCCTGTGCACTCTTTGTAAAAAGGTTTCATTACAAGCTGATGGAGTGCTGCCCTCACGGTATTCTGCAGAATTAGTAAAGCACCCGAGAGATTTGCAAGCACCCCTAAAGGAACAAAGTGGGAAATCATGCAGGTTGCTATGGACAGGCATAGTTACAGAATTCTTGGGAGCTTGATGGTTAGGTAAGACACAGATGACACCCAACAAGGTGAATGAGAAAAATCCTCCCACAGCCTGCCTGCACCTGTAAACATTAGAACAACGGCTAAAGAGTTTGAAGAAAAAGAAAAGAAAGACACTCCCGGAAGTCACAAATTTCAGTGCCAGAGATGGGCTCTTCACTAAGTATTGTTGGCCCCAGAGGCCCCCAAAATAACAGTGCTCTCTCTAGATGCTAAGGCTCTATTGCTGAGTATATATATATGCATATATTGTAGGACACGAGAAATCAAGCTGGGACCTAACTGGAAACTTCTTCCTTGCTAGTTAGCTTTTGTTTTGCTAGAAGGCACTATGCAGGCTATTGGTAACAACACTCCTGATGGGCTGCAGATCCTGCAGCTACATATCCACATGCCTGGAAAGGTGTGTCTATTGACGTGACAGTGGCGTGACTGTAGGCGTGTAACCAGCTGCTTTCCCGTCGGATCTGAGGCCTTTTCCCCAGGACGGAACTCACGTCGGGTGCTGTGAACCCTGTCAATGCTCGGCGCGTTGGAAGGCCATAGAATGCCGTGAGGAAATGACCACTGTTGTTTAGTAAATTACGAATATGCTCTACTTGTGAAATTGCCTTTGGAACATTTATATTTCTGACCACAGATGGATGCTACTATCCACCGTATTTTGGGAAACTATTTGCAGTGAGTAGCAGTTGCGGTGGAGACCCCTAACTGGTCAAAGTGCAGAGAAAAGATAAGTGTTGAGTGCCCAGTCCCAAAGAGGAAGACTGTATCTCCCCTTCTGAGGCTCACAGGTCACTGCAGAAGAGGAGCTGGGATAAGGTGAGGGCTGGAGGAAGGGAGGAAGTGGGGCAGAGCACTGCCCTCCGGGCATCTTGTTCTCGGGAGTTGTGATTACCCACAGGAGACTTGCATAAGGCTGAGCCTTGGGGGGGGGGGGTCCCTCCAGCGACAGTGCTATAGGCACATGAGGTCCCCAACCCTTCTTGAAGGTATGCAGGGGGTTCACAGCCGCTGAATGGAGGCTTTACTTTCATGGTGTAGCCAATCATGCTCCCGTAGGAACTCCTCAGCCATTCTCTTGTAAATAATCCTAATTAAATTCATTGTTTCACCAAGTTAGACTCAGGTGTAATTGCTTTCTGGTCTGTTGTTGATGGCCTATCATGGCTAAGCAGATGCTAATTAACGTCTCTCCAGGAAACAGAATAGCAGGTCCTGACACACCCCTCTATGCACACAGGAGGGTCAAGTAGGTGCAACCTCTACAGCTTTAGAATTGACACTTAAAACCTCCGTCCTGGCACCTGAGGACTAAGTGCTGAGCTAGGGGCAACTGTCACCTGGCTCTCCCATCTTGGTATGCTGCTCCTTTGGGTTCTCAGGAAGAGACTCCATGTGGGGTGAGCTCAAAATCTCTGAGTACCAACTGTGCAAAAGAGCACATTCTCTGAGTTTCTCCACAGCCACAACTATTCTACCAACATGCCCAGCAGTCAGAAGACCCTCCTCTACCCCAGACTCACCGACCTGAGTGATGGCGTGTGCCCCTTTGCTTTCACGGCTGTGACAAAAGTCCTGACAGAAACGACCCAAGGGGCAGAAGTGTTTGTTTTTGTTCATGGTTTGGAGATTTGAGTCATCATCTCCGGATCTTGGATCTGAGCCTGTGGTAAGGCAGGATGTGTTGCAGGACCCGGCTGCTCGCATCATGGCAGGCGGGGAGCAAAGAGAAAGAAGAACCAGAGGCAGGGATAACCTCTGAAGCCTACCCCACAGTGACCTACATCTTCCCACTAGTCACCACCACCTGAAGTTCCCGTGATCTTCCGAAATAGTGCCAGCAGCCAGGGACCAAGCATTCAGCTCCCAGACCTGGGGGCGGGGGCTTTATATTCAAACCATAAAGTAGAGGATGGCTTTTAATCTCAAACTCGGGCTAGGGGTTGGGAGATTTACCTGGCCCACAAAATCATCGTCAGCCCCAAAGGTTTAGGCTCTTTTTAAAGCCAAAATAAGAGCTGCAGATCTTCCAGGTGAGTCTGCTCAGCAGAGCGCTGGCCCTTGCAGCCCCCTTGAGGTTTATCCCTCAAGCAGGTGACCCTGACCTTTCAAGCAGCTTAAAGACCCTGAGGGGAGCATCCCGTGCAGACAGGAGCAGGGAGAGCAGTGTGCCTGCAGTGGCTGATGCAGCAGTGGAGATGCAAACACCTAGGCAGTCTCAGGATCACTGTGCCTGTAAGGGCGCCATTCTGAGGGGTTCTGAGGGGTTCCGTGGGCTTCGTAGCAGGATTCACTGTCGCCTGTCACCCCAGTGGTTTCCTTCAACACCTTGCAAGCATGTCCCAGGCACTGTCTGAGTCCAACAGAGGCATGTGTGCCTCATGGTGGTACAAAGCCTTCTTGACGAAGGAAGGCATCCCCTGCGGCTCCACACCTGGCACACCTGATGGTGACGGGTGCTTCCCATGTGCTGTGCAAAGTTTAAATTGCCACGTACGTTATTGGAGATGGAGGAGCCATGAAGAGGTGCTGTGGAGCACCGTTTGGTGTGAACAAACCGTTTGGTTTGTGGAACCCAAGGGCCAGACATCATTGCAATGCTGAGCATTGTGACAGTTTGCTGCTGTCCATTGCTGTCACACACAGAGGGCCTTAAGCCAGTTCTCATAAACTCAGGGAGCAGGCCTGGACCACACCGCAGGACGCTCTTTGTTTTAAAACCCAGAGTGTGGAGGCAGTCCTGACCCACAGGAACATTTTCTGGCAGTTAGCAAGTGGCCAGAGGAGTTTAAAATCCTGGGGTGAAATCAAAGGCCCTTAAAAAAAAAACCACATAAATGAAAATGGCCAGTCACCAGGAGTTGCAGTCACCAGGAGTTGTCTGCCCTGGGGGTGGGACAGTATTATTGCTATTATGAACTATACAAATGTAGAGAAGAAAGTAATTACCTCCTTTAGATCCTGAAAAGTTAATGTTGAACTGCTTGTTACCATGGACACACAGGCTGTTTGTAGCATTGGTCTTTCCATGGTCAGGGAGGCTGCTCTGGAAAGCCAGCAAAACCACCATGGGCCCTTGTCTCGGTGCACCCTTCCCGTGCAAAGAAATCCATTGCTCATACAGACGAACAATAAGCACACAGAACGGGAAGGATGAGGTGTGTGCAGGAGCCACCTTACAAGCTCCTATGTGACCAGGCTGCAGCTCAATGGGACCCCAAAATAACAGAGGTGGCAAGAAGGAGGAGGAAGGGGGGAGGGGGAGGGAGCAGGAGGAGACAACAGCCACAGCAGTAACAGCTGGAGAGCTTTGTCCTGCATCCCAATCTACCTCAACGCTATGCATTAAAAGCATTTCTTCAGGGTCTTGTTGGGAGGTTCTCTGGTGGGCCAGAAGACACTTGGAGATGTCCCTGTGCACGAACACAGAAGAAATTAAACAAAGCCTGCATAAAAATGGATGTGAGAGTTTTCAAAGGCCTCTCTCCAGTCATCGCGGTTTCCAGGTTCTTGGCCTCTTTCCCAAAGAATCCGAATAAAGGCTAACATAGATTTTGGAAAGCAGAAAGGAAATTTTATTTAGAGCAAAGCCGTAGAAAAATTCAGAACCCACTGCGCCCAGAGCAGTGGGCACATGAGTGAAGATTTTCAGGGCAAAGATCATTGCTTGGGATTTATTTCCCTTTATGGGGTTCAAGAGAAAGAGGGTTTTTTTTTAATGGATTTTTTGCATTCATTTTGAGTGTGTTTGCATGTTGGGGTTCATGTGTGTCACCATGACGACGGAGAGGCCCGAGGACAACATGCAGGAGTCAGTTCTCTCCCGCCACGTGGTTCCAAGGATCTAAATCAGGTCATCAGATCTGGCAGCAAACACTTTTTATCTGATGAGCCATCTCACTGCCGGGGTTCTCCATTCTGACTGACAAGTTTACATTATGTATGCCTTTGTTCTCCTTACATGACCTTTCCCATAGTGCATCCGATTTTAATTATATGCACAACCAATCACGCTAGTCATAAGATGGTAAATAGGGGATTCTTCTTAAGTTCACTTCGAGGACAGTTTGTCTTACTGCACCCACAGCCAAGACCAGCTTGGGCTGAGCTGACCTTTCTATTCGTCACACCTGAATACATCAAGAATACATTTGAATGCACATCAAGTCTGACGGTCATTAGGAAGGAAGAACCTCCCATTATTGTTTAAGAGGGGTGAGCAGGTTGCCCGGTGTAAGTGTGGGTTCCGACGTTGCTAGGTGCGTTGCTTGGAGAGTGGTTTGTGTGCATCCATCACATTTGCAGGTGAAGGGGCCAGACTGCCAAGTGCCTTAGTTAGGAGAGGGGCTGATGTGGAGAGCAAATGAAGTCCTGAGCAAACGTGCATCATTGACAGGACTCAGCCACGTCCAGGGCACCAATGCTTCAGACTCACCGGAATAGCAGAGCCTTCCTCTGGTCCAAGTACGGATGTTAATAAATGACCTTTAACTAAAAACAGTACCTGCCCAAAGTGCTGACTGCATCATCCAGCTTGCTGCTGGGCTGACCTCATGGTCATGCCACCTAAGACTGCTCCCCACAGGGATCCCCTAACCCTCTTCCTCCCTCATGCTCTACATGAATGGGCAGAGCATCCAGGCTGCTGGTACATCTACAGCCAGAGCAAGACCCACCCAACCCCAGCTTTCCATGACGGTGTCTGTCTTTCCTAACCTCTTGCTGCTCCCTGTCATGTGTACAGGACTCAGCCACACATGACAGGGTGAGCAAAACCAAACAGGGTCCTGGGCTACTGAACCATTTCCTATGCCTACGTGCTTGGATTTCATCCACCTGTGACAGGCATGGTGCTCCCACCACACCCTAGGCGACAGAGGCAGGAGGATTGCTGGCTTACACAGGGAGTTTGAGGCCAACTTGGGCTACATAGCAAGACAAAAAATATCAACTACTTCTCTATGAAAACGCCACTGGTGTTTATTAGTGTGATTGTGCAGGAGCACTTGAAATGTTGATTTGATCCCAAGAGAGTTGCACCTGGGCAGATGCTGGAAGAATGCCCCACAGTCATTGGCCCAAGTGTGTGGGGTTTCCAGAAGGCAGAGTTCCTGAGGGGGTGAGTGGCATCAGAGTCACTAGCCAAGAAACAGACTCTAGTGAACGCCTCCCATGGTGCAGACCCAGTTTATTGTGTAGGGAAACGGGATTGTTATTATTATTTTGGGGGGGTTGTTGTTGGTGTTTTTGTTTTTATGGAGAAAGCAGGGCAGTGCAGAAGGGACAAGCCCAATAGCACTGGTCTATGCTTACTAGACACTTCGATCAGCCTATCAAAGCTTGTTAATCAGAGGGGGAGGGGTAAGGTTGGGAGAAGGCCCGATCACCCATAGGCTTGTATGTAAAGGCTCTTAGCCTATCTGCATAGCCAATGTTGGTGAACAAGTTTTCCTTAAAGACAGAGGAAGTGGATACTGCTCTGGCGCGGCTTTTCAACGGGTGTGCAGGGATCCACCATTTAAAGGGCCATATACACATGTGCCACGGGCTGAGGTACGGGCCGAGGTACGGGCCCAGCGCAGGCGCTGATGGCTGCTTCTCTCTCCTGCCATTGGGATCCGGTAGTCACCAGCACAAGTGAGCAGCCTGAGTTTCCATCTGTGGTCCATGTTCCTCTGACTCTGCTGCCCCAGGAGGAGCACTTCTTTAGTTTCAAAAACACCAACTGTAATCTCTCTTTATCCGGCATGCTCCAGGAACTCTATATGAAGAACATTGCTCCCTAAAAGGAAAGGAAAAGGCAGAGTGGTGCCTCCATGCCGTGTCTGAACGAAGGTGTCACAGTGCTGTGTGCTGTCCTGGGGACCCTAGGTCAGAGACTAGACTGGCTGTCAGACAGAATGCACCCAGCAACCACCAGGCTCCAGCTCCCATCAAGTTCATGGCTAGCCTGCTCCTCAGACTGAAGAACCCCATACAACGAAACAGGCAGACTTGGCCACTGAAAATTCCAGGTGTCTATAGCAATCTTTAGGAAATAATAACAAATACATACAGAATATGCTGACTTTCCTGGTAAAGAAACCAAACTTGGACCACTTTTGCTTTCTTAGTAGCTTAATTCCCATGCGTTTCATAAAACCTTCATTCCATGTCAGACAGAAACCAGGGCCACGGACTGATTATCCCACCACCAGCTCAACAACAGTGATCAGAAATGACAAGATGTTATTAAAAGCAGGTGGGAGAAATGTGTCAGTTACCTTTTCCATTGCTACAGAGTACTTAAGAAATCCACCTGAGGATTTACACTGGCCCACAGTTTCAGAGTTGGTCATGGTCAGTTGGCCCATGGTCAGTTGGCCTGTTGCTTTGGGCTTCTTCATGGCAGAAATATCATGTCCGGAGCATGTAGTAAGCCAAAGTGGCACACCTCATGGGGGCCAGGGAGCTGAGAGAAGAAAGCTGGGTTTCCAATATCCCCCTTGAAGACAGGATCCCCATGACCTAAGACCTCCTACTGGACTCTGCTTCTTACAGGTTCTGCCCACTGCCAAAGGCAACACCCCAAAACCCTGCGCCTTGAACCTGTGGGCTCCAGGTCCATCTCAGAACAGAAACCAGCTTTTACCTTTAGCGTTACTGTCCTTGCTTAGGTGACACCATGGAAAGCTCAGACCTTTTCCCAAACACTCTGCAGCCCTCCTGGACACAGAAGTGTCCCAGAGACCCATGGCCATCGATCAATGTTGCAGAGAGCCGTCAGAAGTCCATCCTTCCCTCCCTGTCAGCTGCAGAGGCCGTGGCCTCAGAAGCTGTGTTTGCTCTACAAACGTTCCAGCCCACTGCCAGGTGTGAGGACATGGAGTCCTTTTCACTGACCACGTGTTGAACAGTGAAGCTGAGCTCCAAGCTGAGCCTATCTGGGCCGGTTCATTCACGGAGTGGTCCATGTTTCAGGATGTGCCAGCAAACTGCATTCTATTCCACTGTGAGTCTCCACTCCTGCTTCCCCGCCAGGGTCTCAGCCTGTGGGGTGCTCCCACCAGCCACTCCTCCTATTTCTGCAGGTTTCACGCCTCCTGGCCAGCTTCCACCTGGACTACCTCCCCTGCATGCCTCGGTCACTTCACACACTTTCCATGGGAAATAAGAAGGACCTTTCTGAGGGGCAGATTTCTAGCTGCCCTGGCTCCCTTCCCCACATCCAGCTGTCTCATCCCTCAGGTCTTGGCTGACCCCTACACCCTCCTTCTGGTAGTGTCCATCTACCCACAATCCCCCAGCCCAGAGCTCATCTGGTGGCAGTACAGTTGCTGCACCATGGCATCCATGTTTCTCCTCCCTCTGAGCAGAGACAGAGCTTTGCCTGGAAGGCAGGAGGGGCCCAAAGAGCTGTGTTTTCAAGGGTGATGAATCCCGGATTTGGATGGTTTTCAGGGACGGGCTGATTGATCTAGGGTCACTGGGCATACACAAGGGCACCTGCTTCCACTTAGGACAGAGGAGATCTTGATCCCATCAAGCAACTGTCTACGGTGCCCTCTCAGGCCAGGGCTCCTTGCAGCCATGCTGTGTGTGTGGGGGGGGGTGGTTTGATGGGGTGGAAGGCTGCCCTCAAGGCTTTATTGCCCCAGCAATGAGGAGACCCTTTGCCTCACCCACTGAGTCCCTTCTGCCCATATTGACAGGGACAGTTCTGGAAGCTTCTGGGAGAGGAGCTGCCTTCCTCTTGAGAAGAATATTCCCTGCAGCCACAGCCAATCTACATCCTGGACTTACACACACTCCCCAAAGGCGGAGCCCTCTGCTCCTTCCTGCCACTCTCAGAGCGACCGTGGAAGGACACTGGGGAGTCCAAGGTGACCTCTTCCTTCCAGATTGTTAGGTACTCAGCTGTAAGCTGACACCCAAATAAGGAAAGTTAAAAGTAAGGCTTTTCCTTCACTGTGTCTATTCCCTCTCCTTTACAGTGTCAAAAATTATTATTTGTTCCAATTCAAAGCAGTCCTTTAGCTTCGATTCTAAACAAGGCTCAGCATTTGGCTGTTTTACGTATTCATAAGCCTGTATTCATGCCAGCACAGTGATGTTTAAATATGCTCACACACAGGTATTAAATTAAGTGCTTCACTTTCTGTTTGTTTAATCAGTCATCTGTATCATCCCCCTGCGCTGGCGAGCGCACGAGGGAGGCAGCACCAGCTTCTTTGTGGTCTCTCCAGACAGGAAGAACGTAGCTCTTGTGGAGAGGCAGTGCCGTGCAGTGCTCTGTCCCCTACCTGTGCACCCGAGAGCTCGGGGGAGAAAATAAAGACACTGGAGTTTGCAGAATTGTGTCTTCTATGAGAACTGAGAACAAAGTCTCAACAATAACTGCATAATCAATTTTGCCTCAAACCCTTCCCCCTTTAATAGTGTTCATTACGTACAGAAGTCCCAGGGTCTTTCTGCTGTGTTTTCTGTTGTTGAAACAATGTTTGCTAAGACTTGGGCTAGCCATTGTCTCACTTCAGCTAAGCTGTCAGGAATCAAGTAGTGAGCGCAGTCTCTGCCAGCAGGTTTCTGAGACAGAACCCTGGGCCACAGGAGCGAGGTGATGTTCCCCGCCTGCAGTAGAAGTTTCTGTGCACTCTCAGGGAACGTGTCCCCGGAAAGGTGGATGACCTAGTGGCGAAGCTAAAACTCCCACATGCGTAGACTTTAAAGGCAGCTTCCGCCCTCAGTCACTAAGAAGAATTGTCTTGTTAAAGGAGGATGGCATGGGCTCCACGAACACCCACCACTGTCCTGAGCTGCACTGTGTGGATGTGTGCATCTGCGGGTGCGTTTGGCTACACCACCACATTCGGACACATATATCCTCATAAGGCCCTGTTTGTCAAACTCCTGGTGATTTCTGTAATTATACACAGAATGTATTTTCCCAAACACACAAAGAAGATCTTTATGCTGCCACTTAGGGTCTAGATTGAACTTAAACCACTACTTAGTCGATCTCTCTTAATAGGATACTAAAAGGAAATTTTATGACAACATTATCAGTAGCATTTTGCTGATAATTAGAATAACAATAATAATACCGAGATATTTTTTCAGTAATAATGGTGTTATTAATGAGATTTTTATGAAAGACAGACTTCTTTGCTATAATTATGAAAATTGATCTTTTGCATTTTACTTGTTCCCTGAAATCAGATAAGTGGCTTAACTACATGTATTATTTCTAATAAATATTCAAAAGAATGCATTTAAACAAGGCTCCTCATTCTTTTCTTGCTCATATTCCTTGCATTTAAATAAAAGTGTAATTGCTCTGCTTTTTCAACTGCTAGTTTGGATTAGCTGTCTAACCTGCACAGGGTAGCTGTTTGCTGTTTGCATTTTTAATAGCTTTATTACCATTTGGTGAAGCCTTAATTTCTGACTCCCTTGAAGAGTCCTGCCTTTAAGTCAGCTCTACAATTTAACCAGCAATAATCTGTCAAGATAAGATAAAGACCCATACCAGAGGAAGTGCGCTGTTTTTGTGTAGCATTCTGTCATTGTTAAAGGCAAGATCTGAGGACGTCAAGATGTAACCTCCCAAAGTTTCCTAAACTTTGCGGCGTAACTTCATGGTTCCCGTTTTACTCGCTGGCTCCCGAGTGCGTTATCATCTTCACTAGGGAAAGCAATTATAACGTGGGTCTCGTTGCCTGAGTGTGTTTGCCTCAGGACAGGAGCAGACTGTATGTCTGTGTGTTCATGTGGAGCTTGGGTGCACTCGAGGGAGCTGCACGTAGAGAAAGAGCCGAGTGATCTGTTGTCTGAGCCTGTGAGGCTGTGAGCGCCGGTGTTGCCAGTGCATGTGTGCCCGTGAACACATGCAGATGGGTGTGCTTCCTGTTAAAACTCATGTCAAGCCCGCAGCAGTGAAGGGGAGCATGATGAACCAGCGTCTGGCTGATCCCATACCCCGCCACCAGCAAACACCAAATGTGTAAGGCTGTACATTAAGATTTAAAAATGAATCTTTAAAGGATTCTCTTTTTAAATGAAGATTATGTGAAAGTTAACACTAATTCACTAACTCCATGAAATACACCTAATCAGCACTGGTGTGTTTCTCAATTAACTGTCATATATCTGATATATTGACTTGCTGTTTTGTTTGTTTGTTTTTAGTTTTCCTTTTAACTCAAGTCAAAATGAAGATAAGACTGAGGTGTCCTGACGCTGAGGTCGTAGCTCTTGCTCATCATTCCTTTGCTTTCCTCTTTCCTTGGGATCTACTCCGGGGAAGCAGCCATCCACCTCCATCCACCCAGCCATCCGGAAGGTGAGGTGCTCAGGGTTTGCTTTTCCTAGTTGCATCCAGGGTCTTG
This sequence comes from Cricetomys ansorgei, assembly GCA_026225945.1. NCBI lineage: Eukaryota > Metazoa > Chordata > Mammalia > Rodentia > Nesomyidae > Cricetomys > Cricetomys ansorgei. Next base: position 2,565,854 of record JAMJFZ010003960.1, read on the forward strand.
GTTCTGCAGTCTCCTCTGCATTCCTTTTTTGGGGGAATGAGGAGGGGCTTCCTGATGGTTCTGAGACACCCCTGATCCCTTTGTGTGTTGTGAATGCCCTTATGCCCAGCATCTCCAGAGACATGGATACCTTTCCAGTTCCAGCAAGGTCAGACCCTAAGTCCCCCACCCTCTCACCCGCACTTACCAGCTGCACACATCTCTCAGGAGAAAATATTCCTGATCTTCTAAGTCTGGTTACCAGTTGTGCAGTTTATATTGGGGAGGCGGGATAAGTATTTGATACCGTCTCTTTATTTACTACTTGTTAAGATAATGAATCGTTCATTAGCATCTGGCACCAATTATTTTTCAGTTTAACTAAGAACTCACAGATTTAAACATATGTGTTGAGTTGCAACCGCTGCAGTTATACTCCGATGATCAAATTGTCTGCTCCTGGCCGTCAGAAGCTTGCTCGTTATCTGCCTGTCACCGTGGGTGGGGTGAGACGGTCATCCCTGCTCTGCTTGTCCACTTCCAGCCTCACAGAGCAGCAATTCCAAGGAGTCTGGCACAGGTCGTGCAGCCACGTCCACATGCAAAATGCACGTCTGTAGTTATCTCCCAAAACCGGGACTTCAGTAGAAAGGACCATACAGTCCTCTGTGAACGTATGTACGGATGCTGATTTCAGCATCTGAAGAGTGAGCCCCTTCACAATCTGTGCAGCAGAAGCTACAGTCAGTTGTGCTGCCAAGGGAGTAGCAAAATATTCTGTCACTAACTTAACCTCATGGAACTGTAATGACCCAGAGGCCATGTCCAAGGGCTGAGTTCTGATATTTGGACGCCCAAAGCCTTTCGGGTCTAGTGCAATCTTCCCCAGTGGTGTTTTAATACACCGCCACCAAGGGTCATGAGAGCTGAACTTTTTCTCCTGGAGTGAGCCCATTGGGAAGAAACTCCATGGAGTGGTGGAGTTGTCTACGAGAGGAAGGATCTCATGGATGTTCAGCTGCTGCTTCTGAATGATGTCTGCCAGCTCGTGGAGTTATCACTGTGTTGGAGAAAATAAGAGGCAGGCAGGCCATGCAGGCCAGAAAGGCAACTGGCTCCACAGGCCAGGCCAGCTCCTCAGCTGTGTTATGCAAGTGTAGCCTTGGTTTTCCAGGCAGCATTCCGATCTACCTTCTGCGCCCTCCCCCCCATCCCTCAGATGCTCCATGGCTTCTGGTGGTGTTGTCATGGAATGGTCATGCAGCTATGGGTCCAGGGCGCTTATGACCCCAGGCTCTCATTCTGAAGAGCTAGCAGGAATCTGGCCTCTCCCCTCTGCAGTTGCTGACAAACCACAAGCCACAGCAAAACTCTGTCCCCTCCCAAAGGAGGGCCACAATCCAGCAGAGCTGTTTACCTAGAGTTGCAACTAAACCCCTGTTCCCCGGAATATGCCCAAAGCACCCCAGGATGCAAATAGAGCTATTCCAGTATCCCTGTCTTAAACCCGTCCCTGGGTACCAAAGACCCTCCCTTGCCTCTACCCTTTAAATGTAATCACCCTTGTTGTAATAAACTGAGAGACATTCCTCTGACAACCTCTCCCGGAACTCTGTGGGTCTCTGACCAAGGACCTGTTGACCGTGCCCCTCCAACCCCCACCCCTCCCTCACCCCGTCTTCCTGCCCAGAGCAGCTACAGCTGCTGGCCCGCAGGAGCTACCTCATGGGACCAGGAGGCTGCGGGTGAGGTGTGCTCTAATTATTTTACAACAGCTTCTCCTCAGCTTCGTTCCCCAGAAAGCAGCCCCCTGAGCAGCCATTTTCCAGTGGCTTCACACACTGTCCAGCATCCCCCACAAAGGCCACGCCCCACACCTGTGCCTGTGCGTGCTGTCCAGGGCCCAGAGTTTCAGAGAGGCCTCCCTCAGCAGTGAGTCGTCCCCACCCCCTCCTACTCCTTGAGTCTCCTCCACATAGCTGGGGGTCGGGACATCGCACACTGGGTATTTGTGGGCACCCAATTTCTGCTGCTCTGTGGGGAGATGACTGAGGTTCCACTAGGCTCTGGTACCCTCAGCTATGGAGAGAGTAGAGCTGCCCAACTGTGGCCGTGAACCCATAGGCTCTCCTCTGGCTTCCTCTGGGTGACAGAGGCTCCTGTGCTCAGTTCAGCGTGAGCAGGCGTGTCCTCTGTTGACAGCACACAACTCTAAGTGGGAAGGGAACCCGGGTTTCCGCTGTTAAACAGTAGGTGGCTGATTTCAGATGCTGCATTTTGAGGCGCCTGATGCTCTGCAGAAGGGACAGGGAGGGAGTCGCTGTCCTACTGCTGCTGGGAGAGACTCAGAGAAGTAAGAAGTCACCAAAATTGCTGTGCTGCTCTAGTTGTAACGGGCACTTATTAGCAGGAGGTGTGGAGCGAGGGCTCCTATGGGGCTGGGGGAATGGCCACCCTCACCGCACTGCATCTGGATATGGGTAATGGACATCCACTGGAGTGTCACCGAGGCCACAAAACCATCTTCCGGGCCCGGAGATGCTCCACACAGTGGTGTCGGAAAAGCTGCCAGTGGTAGAGGGGTCCTACCGTCTCCAGACTCCTTGCCTTCGGACACTGAGGGAGGTGCCCCTAGGCTTCTGTCCTCTGCACCACATCAGCTGAGGGTGGAAACACAGAATAAACATGATTCAGGCCTTCAGACACAAGGGTGAAGAAATCTGGGCGGGGAACCAGAGAGAGTCCATCATCTGACCTATTGGATGACCTTGCCTGCAGGAGAAAAGGGGTGGAGGTAAAGTAAATCAGACATCGTACCTTGCCCTGCCCTACCAAGCCCCTCCCCTCCTCCCACCCTGCCTAGGCAGTAGGTATGGCGTGTCCCTGCTGCCCCCTCCCAGGCCAGCTGTACCCTCCCACTGGAAGAGTCACTGACCTCCAGTGAGATGGTGTGACACTTGCTCTGAGCCTGGAATCCTCCAAAGCATCAGAACCAGGTTCCAAGGAGGTCAGTGGACATGTGCCCTGCTGTGGTTCTGTGTGCCCAGGCAGAGTCAGGCTGTGGCTCCTCTAACACACTGTCTCCTTTGGAGATCTGGATATCTAGCAGGATAACAAGACCAGGGGACATGACAAGACAGAAGGGCCTGTTCACGTATCACAGACAGCACACAAAGTACAGGCTGCAGAGCAAGTCCTTGACTAAGGGAACGTTCCAGAAAGGTCACCACAGTCCCAGCCATCTCGCCTCATTTCTGTCCTGGGGTCTGGCAGTTTGAGGGATGGTGTCGCTTTTTCTGCAGAAGAGGCTTTCTGCCGTCCAGTCTCAGGTGGCCTCCCAACACTCCCAAGCCATGCAGTCTCCCTTCCCCGGGGGAGAGGGGAGCGTGCACTGAGACCATAGCGGAGGTTCGTGCATCAGGAGGTTTCAATTTCCCAGACACCCCATTCATTATGAGTGGACATTATAATCAGACTGAACTAAAAAGAGCTGAAGATGTTGCACAGACCTTTTAGGAGAGGAAAGGTCTCTGAGAGCAGAGGTCAAGGTAATGTAAAGTCAGTTTCTAACCAGCAAAGGGTTTTCAAGACTGAGTATTTGCCATCCATTCCTGCTTGCTGTTCTAAAATCTACCTTGCTGGGGAGCACAGCCTCTCCAGAATGAGTCTCAGCTGCAATACTGGGGAGCACCGGCATGCTCAGAGTCAGGTGTGGCCCTGAGCCAGGCCCCGGAGTCCCTGCTGGCCTCAGGAATTTGGGAGCCTCTTTCTGTTTTCCAGTCTCTAATGCAGCCCTGGGGAATACATGTTTTCATGGGAGGCAGTAAGATAGACACTAAAGACAATCACAGAAACAATGCTAATATGTGCTCAACAGATAGTTAACAGGAAACATAGGTGAAGGAGAATCTCATACGTAAACCAAGCATATTGTGATCACGCAGACAAGGTCCAAATGGCTTTCCGTGAAACAAGAAAAAAAACCACCTTTCCGATTAAAGAAGGGGCTAAAGAGATGGCTCCACAGTTAAGAGCACTTGCTGCTCTTCAAGAGGACCTGAGTTCTGTTCCCAGCAGCCACCACTGGGTAACTCCAGCACCAGGAAACCTGCCTCTGGCCTCCACAGGAACCTGCACTCACACAAACATCCCCAGGTGTAGACATATGTCTACCCCACAATTAAAAATAATAGAAAAATTTTTAGAAAAGGACCAAGAGTTTTCTATGTCACCACCTGGAGCTGAGGTTTCCCCAGATTGCCTCCTGCGAGACATTTTCAGGGTGCAGGCCAGTGTGGGTGCGTGAATTTGGTGTCATGAGTCACCATCTCGGAATGTGTAACGTGCTTCCTGAACACACGGAAAGCCCGTTGCTGACAAGGATGAGAAACCCGTGGCAACACCGTGTCTGAATCACATGTGACAAGGAACGAGCCTCCAAGTGTCCCCCAGGGAACAGGGTGCGGTGGTCAGAAGCAAACGTGCAGGCAAGAGCTGGACCCTGGGCTGTCAGGGCGGCTTTGCAACCCTCTTCCCACATCACTGCTGCAGGTTCAAGGCAACTGGATCCGGATTGTGACAAAGCCACACACAGCGAACTTGACAGCCAGCCAGATTTCTGTTTTCAGTCAGTTTAGGGTTACTATAATCTCATTGTAGTGCTTGAAAGACGACAAGTAATAGAATCTCATGGAGCCGTTCTGCTCTTCGAGGCAGCGGCTTCCCCTGATTACCTGGTGGGCCAGATCAGCTTTCAGCCGCTGTTCTTGCAGGAATAATCTTCTGATCAGCGGAGGGTTCTCCTTGCAGTCAACAGTTTCAATGGGTCAAGCACCAAATTAACCCTTGAGCCCCTTCCCTGGGAACATCACACTTATCCTCTGTCACTGGGACGGTGTCCCTCAGATTCAACGCTTTCCGGGGCTGCTTTGCATCTTCTGAGGCGCAAAGCTGGGCCCCTCATAATCTAGAATGCATCGGCGCTAAGCACCCTTTAGTGTTCTGTAGGGACTGTGGAGCGTGTTGGACAAGGCTGGTTGAGTTACTGACTTGAGTTTTAATGCTTCTGTTAGGAAAAGTTCCCAAGACCTCAGATTTTCCTTTTGATTTCGTCCACAGATCCAACTTTAAGCCCTGAATGCTGTCAGACTTGAAGGGTGGAAGGACAGGGCCTGGAGCAGCCACAGGCTTTCTCCCAATGGGGCCCGGAGCAGCCACAGCTGCAGAAACAGTGCAACAGTGTAGATGGGAGCCTGACACCCAAAGGTGGTTGAAGTTGTCTTCTTATGCTGGAGGGTTCCAGAGTATCCCTGCAGGGCTCAGTGCTTTAACCGGTGGGAAGGGGAAAGAGCGGGGTGTGAGAAGTCTAGGTGTCTGGGTGATATAGGTCAGCAGAACCTTAAACTGGCACTGAGCCCTGCCAGGAGCCACAGGACGCTGCCTGCAGGACTTTGTGATTGGCAAGGAAGAGACCGAGTCCAGAGGCTGCTGCTGGACCACTCAGGACCCTGTGGACACGGGGTGTGCTGTCTGGGTTCTGGGACACAGTGTATAAGTTTGGCCTTGGTACAAGATGCTTTTGTGTTCTCCCAAGACTACAGGGAGGCTGTGTGGGGAACACAATGAGAGAGACAGAGATGTTGGCGTGAGGGAGTGTGCCTGACTGCCTCCAGAGACTTGCTTATGCTCGGGGTCTCAGCAGCCAGGTGGAGTACAACATCTCCCTGCTCAAACTCAGAATAGTCCCAGGCAGAAGTCCCAGTCCTTTTAGTCACCCAGCCAGGACCCCTCACGGCAGCCGGCGAGATAACTCTACACGATGAGCCAGGTCACACAGGCACAGACAGGCTTAGCTCTTGGCACACACACCCCTTTCGTTGCTCTGTACTGGGCTCCGAAGCTCTGGACTGTCCACAGCTGGTGTCTACCCCAAGGCACAACAGAGGAGACAAAGGGGCAATCACCAAATGTCTCTAGATCTGCCTCAGAGACCCCAGCACACCACCAGTGGGAAACACAAAACCAATCCTATGCTTAGGAGACATATCACGGACTGGATGCATGTACCCCTAAAATGCGCACACGAAAGCCCCGGCTTCTGAGGATCGGCATTTGATGGCAAGGCCTCTGTGAGACACAGGCTGAGATAAGGTCATATGTCTGGGATCTCCCTGATGGAGTCCATGTCATTGTAAGAAGAGACAACACAGAGTTTGCTGTTTGTCTTCTGTCTCTCTGGCACTCTCTCTGCTACACAAAGATGTACTGAGAAGGTGGCCATCTATCAGCCAGAAAGAGGGTCCTTAGCAGGAGCTGGGCTGGTGCCTTGGTCTTAGACTTCCAAGCCGGGGAACTGTGACATAAAGGCCTGTGTTTTGAGCCCTCAGTCCCACGCTGACCACGGCCACCGGCACTGATTGGCTGCAGTAGGATGGAGATGCTTCAGTCAGGCTCAGACTCCGACCTGGAAGGAGGAAAGTGTAGGCTCCTTGGGACAACGTTCCCAAGTTCCTACAGGGAAGACAGAGGTAATCAGATACGCCGTGGCTGTACACACTCCCTCCGGTAGAATATTAACATGACGTACGAGACGTGGGCGAGTGTATGCCAGAGGGAGGTTATTAATAAGACAATGCTGCGCAGCTGTGTGGCACTTTCCATTCGAGATGAGATTTTCAAAATCAGACCTGAAGCAAACAAATATGTGTGACAGCCACCTGCACTTCAGCGATGAAGACAAAATCAGCGGGGAGGGGGGGAGCTTTCACAAGGTCACCATCAAGGTAATGGAAGAGCTGGAAACATCTCTTAAATACCCACTGCTCCCTAACCCCATACTGCCGGCCCCCACAACCCCCCGCACTGCCTGGCCATCACACTCAGTGGTGCTGAGCCAACAGGATGCAAAGCCTTTGGGTCTAGTACTTTGCTCTGAGTGCCATTGGTCCTAGAATTCCTGGGAACAATGTCCAAATGTTCCTCTTTCTGGGCAACGGTCATACCTACGTACGCTAAGAACAGAGAATGCCGGCAGGTGTTCGGCGTCACCTCGGCCTCTGGCGGTAGGAAATGGTGCCGATAGCCTGCAGCCAGGCAGGCAGCCTGCTTTGCTCTCAGGGTTCTCCCTCCAGTGCCGTAATTGGAAAGTTTTATGGCAAATGCCAGGCCTGAAAGAAGAGGCCCATCAGTCTACCCACTGAGTCTCGAACTTCCAGAGTGCTAAGGCCTCGACTATGTCTCCCCAACAACGTGTGACGTCCAGACCACAGCATCTCCGTCTGCAGCCTCATTGGGAAGTGGGTTTGTGGTAGATGTGGAGTTGGGGCTCTGGTCCAAGATAGGCGGAGTTTTTATAAGAAGGGACACACAGAAAGAAAATGTCGTGAAGTACTGCAGCCAAGGTCTGCAAGAGCCACCAAGGGTCACTAAGGGAAGTCAAGGGGCACCAAGAGTTACCAAAGGCCACCAAGGGACCCTAAGAGACACCGAGGATTGCTTAAGGACACCAAAGGTCACTAGGGATGACAAAGGTCTTCAGTGGACAAAAGTGTCACCAAGGGACACACCAGTCACCAATGGATGCCGCTGGAATGCTAAAAGTTGACAAAGGTCACCAAGAATCGCCAAGGTATCTAACGGTCTCCAAGGGATACCAGGGGCTGTCAAGATATGTCAAGGGTCACCAAGATACGCCCAGAGTCACTGAGGTGGCCGCATCCTTGCTCCATCAGGAGGGCAGCATCTTTGTGAAAGGAGGATCAGAGAAGCCTAGCATGGCAGGAGGGAGAGGGCTTGGTTGTCTTTTCTGAAGCTCTGCGTGTTCCCAGATAAATGGGGTGGGATACAGAGTCAGACTTAGAGACTAAGTGTCTTCCTGAGCACCCTGTGCAAGGTACCATCTCCACCCTCACACCCACATGCCATTCTGTCCGCAGTCACCGCAAGCCTTCAAATCTCTCCAGTATTAGGCCACCTACCCGAAGGAGGCTCTTTCCTTCCCTTGTTAATGGCTGACATGCTCTAAAGTAGCTCATCATGATCTGGGAGTTCCAACTCTGCTCTGCAGTAGCAAACTCAGTCTCTCTTCTTGGCTTCCGTGCCTGATGTGTGCCTCTGCCGTGGCCCTTCTGTGCGGGTGAGCAGCCTGCAGCACTGTGGCTCTCCAAAGAGTTCTCTTGTGTGTTACAAGCTGCCTCGCACACGGTGGCGCCACAGGTGAATGAGCGGAAGAGCATTGCTGAGAGGGTCCGTCTTCACTGTCCCTTTGACCAGATTCGGAGTCACCTGGGAGACACCTCCGAGGAGGAGGAACAACCCCCTTGTGAAGGTGGGCGGTACTGTCCTATAGGCCAGTGTCTTAGACTGAAGAAAATGAAGAGGAAGCCCGATCGGGACTAAGCAATCATCTCCCTCTGCTTCTTGACTGGCTGTCTGTGTCCCCGTCTCCATGACTTCCCCAGCACAATGAACTGCCATCTCAAACCATGAGCCAACATGAGTCCTTCCTGTCTTAAGCTGCTTTTGTCGGGCACGCTTCCCAGCAGCCAGCAAAGTAACTAATGTGACTGCTGAGAGAAAAAGTGGCTGAGAAAACCATGAAATAAGAGATGTGACCATAAAGTTAAGTTTGGAGAGAATCAAAGAAGGTTTCAGCCATTTGGGGACCCACCAGGGTCTCTCCTAAATCCTGGCTGGGCATCAGACTCACCTGGATACTTTAAAAACTCTGATCACAAGGCCCCATCTCAGACAACTGGATCAGAATCTCTGATGGGACTTTCTCTTTTTTTTGTCTCATACGAAAGAATATTTGCAGGGCCATCTAACGTGCCAGCAGATTGAAGCCAGCGACACGATCTCTGAAGACAAGTTAGGAATCCATCACCACCCCTCAGAACAGAACCCCAGGGTCTGCTGGTTTGAAGGCTAGGGTATTTTTCCAAGGTAGGCGTGAGTGTCATGGTGGATGGCCGCCATATCATCAGCTTTATGAACCTGTTTTTTGCTGTTCATGAGGCGCCATCTGCAGACAGTTGTCAAACTTGAAAACTGATGGCCTGCGAGACCTGGCACATGGCTGAGTGTACGCTCACTCAACTGAGGTTCCCACCATTCCATGGTTAACCAGAAAACATGTGATGTGTGCAGAACGTACCCATCCTCCAGGGTTTGTCGCAGTGTCGTATGGTATGGTGGGTGGCATGCTCTTCCCAGAAGCCAAGGTCAGGCTTGGGTATCAACCTGGCCCTGGGGGTGTGTCCCAGGCTCTCAGCTGCTGGGGTGGTTGGTGCCATTGATGCTTTCCTGGGGTGGGGTCTGGAATAAGCTCTGGGAACACAGGACCAGGAGGGAAGGAGGTGGTGGTTTCCAGAAGAGACAGCGCCACACTGCCCAAGCAGGTAAATTATGGCTTAGTGCAGACTGTGAAGCAACCTTCACTTAACAAAGGGTGTGTCACAGGACTCAAATGAAGTTGCTTTAAGCTGCTGCCTCCAAGTGGAGCTAATCACTTGGTTAGTGAGTTAATGCTTCAGTAGAAAGGTTAGGAAGAGACTTGGAGCTGAAGTGTAAGCACCTCTGTCAATGGAGAATCAATCAAAAAAGAAAAAAACAAATAGAAATGGCCAGCTAGTCAAGTGGAAAATGGGATTCAATTTACATAGAACTCACAAACATGACTATGCATGAAGGTAGTGTCTACTGAGACAAAGAGCCTGCACTTATTTAAGAATAAGCCAGCAATGGCCCTTGCTCTCAAAAGCAGGAGAAATTGCTCTAAGGTTCAGGAATCTTCCTGCCAGTCCTCAGAATTTCAACTGCACTACTCTGCATTTAAGCTTAAGCAAGTCCACCAGATAATGGACCCCGGGCAGAATGAGCTGCCTGGCCATTTAGGGCAGCTTCTAATATTGGGACTGTCCGTGGTAGCTGAGAAACCCAAGATGATCTGATTGACTCCAAGGCACACGGATGGAAGGAACATTTCACAAAGTTCTCGCTTCTCCATGAAGTCCCTCACCCATAGTTACAGATTGTACAGGTTGACCTTCCTGTTCCAGGGGTGTTTTAGTTTCCCCAGTGGAAACTGTCGTCCTGTTACTCTATTTATTTCTGTTTATGCTTCGTCATTGTGTCCATGGTTCCTGCCTGTGGTTCCCGACCACATGGATCCACCGTGGCTGCTGCCTGCATGCTCTTCAGAGCCATGCCTCCAAATCTCTGGTCTGAGCACCCTGGGCTCCATTTGCACTTGCTCATATCTGTTTTCCTATTTGGTCATGGACAGCTCCTCTCGGCACGGGTAGAGTGCCTGTTTTTTAAACTCGGTTGACAACCTCCTGAGGTCCTGTGGGAAATGTATCTTGCTCACATTTAGTGTAACAGCTGATGGGCGGGATCTCTCCCCTCGTACCCTGTGGTTATTTGTAACATTGTATCTTTCATTCCTTCTCACTTTGGGTAGTTTGAGCTCTGGGCATTTATTTCCATTTTTCCCTCTGTTCAGTTTGCATCCTCACACTTTCCATGTAACCACTGACTGTGCTCTGTCTTACACTAGTAACACAGACAATCACTAAATGAAGCCAAGGAGCCTGGTGCCCCTCTCTCTGTCTTTCCCTCACACAAAGCAAGCATCCTGCAACTCTGGGCACTCTCTTCCTTTAACTGCCAGTCAAGTTAAGATTTTTCAGCCCAGGAAACCGATTAAACTTCCCACTGAGTACCCCACCCCCTTTTTGATACAGGGTTTCTCTGTTGTAGCTCTGGCTGTCCTGGAACTCACTCTGCAGACCAGGCTGGCCTCCAACTCACAGAGATCCGCCTGCCTCTGCCTCCAGAGTGCTGGGATTAAACGCATGCCTGCCGCTGCCACCACCACCACCACTGTCACCCAGCTGCTGTGTTACCATCGTCGGCCTCTTACTGCAGACTTCCAACTTCATTATTTTTAATACGGAATGAACTCAGTGTCGCGGAGCTGGTTGGCTCATTTCTTCTTTGGCTTTCATTTGTCCTCGTTTGAAGTTGACCACAGGTAGAAAAGTGCCGTTCAAGTTTATTTCATCCTGTTCTCTAGGTGGAGACGAGGCTGTGGCTCCATTACTAATAGAGATGAGAAGACAACACTGTGTTGCACCTGACCCGGAAGACCACGCAGCAGCTGCTTCCCTAAGTTCTGCGTCTGTGTCTGCGTTGGTGTGCCCTGGCCATGCCGGGCTTACTATCAGTATCTCTGTTCCCGATCCCTTGACAAACTTCTTAAGGCAATGCCCCTCTGCTAAACATGTTTTTAAGTCAAGGTACCTGACATGTCAGACTCGAGCCGAGGGTGGGATGTGAAGGCCTCTGTCTCCTCTGAGCTGCCACATGGTCCTGAGTTTCTGGCCTCAAGACCCCATTTTGAGAGAATGTCTCTGCCCTATTCTAAGACATCGTGGCAGTGCAGGCTTCTTCTGAGACCTAGAGACTAACCCAGGGCATCCTAGGAAACTGGGGCAGAGGAGTGTGCCTCGTAGCTGCCCCTGGAGCCCCTGTGGTAGTCATAGTCAGGGACAGCAATCAGCCTGCCCTTTACCTGCTTCGCATTTCACTGATGGGAGGAGGAAGGCAAGGTCCAGTCTCCTGTGCTCACCCCTCGGGCTCCTGAAGTTTCAGTTTCCTGGGTGACGAAGAGTCTCACACTTTGTCTCAGAGACTAACTTGAGGGTAAATGTCCGTAAAAGGGGCTGCCCTCCAGACAGGAACGTGCAGGACAACAACACATAACTGTTGCTTCCAGGGAAGGATGTGTAAACCCAGTGGGAAAAGAACACCAAGCTTCTTTGAAGCTCTCTTTCCTTTTGTTAGTTTCTCAGGGTTGTTCCTTCAGAGCTGAGGGCCGTCTTCTGTGGACTCTGTACGTCTTTAGTAACTGCTAGAGAGTTGGGGTGGGATATGGCAGGGGGGCTGGAAAAGGGGTTCCAGGGTTTCTTCTCTTCATCTCCCAAAAGTCCCAGGGAGGAGTGAATGCCTCCATTCTCCTCAGGCATCCGGCTTTTACCACGCATTGCTAAGCAAGGCCAGCAGCAGCCATGGTGGTCACAGGAACGTGGACTAGAGAGCCTCCAAGGAGCTCAGAGCCCACACCCTCTGAAGGTGCTGCTGCCCACCAGCACTCTTCCCTCACCCTCGGCCAAGGCCTGGCTCTTCCCTGAGCCACACTGGGCACTCAGGTCCCAAGCATCAGGGTGTGGACAGTCAGCAGCAGACACCTCACCATCTGCATCCAGGCCTGGGCTGACGTCAGATAGTGGCAAATCCAGGTCAAAGTTCAACTCGGAAAAGCATGTTGGCTTGACTCCCACCATCCCAGGGAGGACGGGCAGAATTGCAGCTCACAGCTTGACCCCCTGAAACACTGGTGTCAGTGGAGACCGCCCACTTCTCCAGGCTTTTCTTGGGACCAGGCCTGTCACACGTTCCAGCAAAACTGAACTTCACTGCCCACTCTTACTCTCATGTACTCCTGGGGTGACCAGGCTCCCCTGTGAAGAATCCTTTTCTCAGGTGGAAGCATGCTTACCCAGCTTGTACAAAGCCCTGAGCTCCATCCCCAGAACCACAGAGAGTATAATGGAGCATACAGGTAATCCCAGGGCTCAGGAAGTAGAGGCAGGAGGATCAGAAGTTTCTGAAAGTCGTACTCAGCTACATTTGAGACCAGCCTGGGATACATGAGATATATATATATATATATATATATATATATATATATATATATATATATATATATTTCTTTGGATCAACATTATCAAACAATCACAGAAACAGCCTGAGAACAGAGAGCACAAGCAAGGGACAGTGTCCTGGACAGTTTTATGTCAACTTGACACAAGCTAGAGTCATGTGGGAGGAGGGAACCTCAACTGAGAAAAACCTGCCTCCATAAGATCAGCTGTAGCACATTTTCCTAATTAGTGATTGAAGGGTAGGGCCCAGTCCATTGTGGGCGGTGCCATCTCTGGGCTGGTGACGGTTCTGGTTCTGTAAGAAGGCAGGCTGAGCAAGCCAGTAAGCAGCACCCCTCCATGGGCTCCGCATCGCTCCCGCCTCCAGGTTCCTGCCCTGCCTGCTGAGTTCCTGTCCTGACTTCCTTCAGTGACAGGCTACAGTGTGGAAGCCTGCACCGAATAAAGCTTTCCCTCCCCGAGTTTCTTGTTCATGGTGTTTCATCACAGCACTAGACACTGTAACTACGACAGTCGCCCAAGTGTCCCCAAGCCTCTATAGCAACATATGCTTGCTCTAGGCTCCTCTTGAGTGAAGAGCAGCCGTTCTGTCCTCATTTGGTGTGTTCCCAACTTCCCCGAAGGTCAGCAGTCCTCCAGATGTGGGCAAGGAGAGAAGGCCATAGATGCCAGCTGTGCACCCGCTTGTTTCTTCGGTGCTCAGGATGGAACCCAGGGCCTCCTTGCAAGGCAGACCAGCACCATGCCACCGAGCCATAGCCAGGCCAGGTTCACTCTCGGAAGAACCATCCCAGGTCAGTCGCCTGGCTGAGGCTGCTCACCACTGGCATCTCAGAGGACCCACTTCCGAGCCACTTCCTGGAGGGTAAGAAACCTCTCCTGGTTGATCTCCCGCCAGCACTATTTCCTTCAATCTCTACACCAAGCTGCTAGTTTAGAAACTGCCAGTGCGACGGTGACTTGGTTTTATGGAGTGCGGCCAATCCCCTCGTGCCTTCCAGCCTGGAGATCAGAGTCACGTGAAGACGTCACTGCTCCACCTGCCAGAGAGTGAATTCCTACCGTCGCGTGGCCAGAGGTCTCTGACTCTTCACCTTTAAAACGCGAGTTTCCATGGTAACAAAAACCTGATGGACAACTCACAGTTCAAAAGAAAACAAGCCAGAGGCTATGGGTGCGCGGCTCCGCCGACCACGGGTTTGCACAAACGAGGCCCAGGAAACAATGGCTGGATTCGGACGCCCCGGACTCGGCCTGCTGCAAACCCTTGAAATTAAATCTTTAGTTCCTCGTTCTTGAGCCTCGTGGCAGGTGATCTTCAAGTAAGGAGCAGTTGGCTGGAGGTGGGCGGAGTGCGCGACTGTAGCCACCGAGCTCGGGGCCCCTGCAAACGCCGTAGCAGCGGTCCCGCGTCGGCTAGGAGAGCACGCGGGGTCCGCGCCCCGCCATCGGGGTGGCTTTTGCATGCCATGTTTAATTACACAGCCAGGTCCAAAAGAAGGACGCAATTTATAGATCCCTGCTCCTCCTGGAGGAGGGAGAGCGCGATCTATTTGCAGCAGATAGATATTTTTTCAGGCACTTTAGCAGACACCCAACCCCCTTCGGTTGCCGACTGTAAAATAAGAAAACTGTTACCCAGCTGGGCAACAATGGGCTCCCACCGCGCTTTTCTGCGCAGCCCGCAGCTGCGGCGAGTGGAAACTCAGCCGCAGGGAGACATTCTTTCCCGCCGCCGTTTCTATGGGCAGGGAGGCCTCCCACTGCTCCGGTGTATTTTCTATGCAAAAACTGTAGAAGAAGTGACATTTTAAAAGTTTTGACCTTTTTTTTTTTTTCCCCCATGAACCAAAGCATACATTTTTTAAACCTTCTGATACGGTGTCTGTAAGAAACGGTAATAGCCGTTACTTTGAAAATTCTATATTGACCATATCAGATAACCTTTATCTGGCGATGGGTAGCGATGCGGGGCCTGGAACCCCTTCTGTATTGTCGCAGGGAAGCAGATTATGACAGGTTTCAGACATATTTGGGAAACAAGATCCCCGATGTCACGTTTCCATTTGATTTAAGATTCGCGTGCTTTGCCCCACCTCCCACGAAGCCCTCAGAGACTTAGGAGAGCGTCACACCAGTGATACCAGGCGTTTCCACCCGCACCGTGTCATTCGCTAAAAACAAAACAGAAAAAGAAAAACACTCCGAAAATGAGAATAATGGCTTATAATTCAGTTTGCATACCAACCTTTTAAAAAATTTTTTTGAAGAATTTAACTCTTATTTAAATACAAACCTTTAAAAAATGGTCAAGGGACAAAAATGACAAAAAGAAATTTATTATATTAAAAAAAACACAATCGTCCAATTAGTAATGGACATGAATGGGTGCCCGTGAGGACTCTGTGTGGGTCGTGTAAACTATAGAGATATGGGAGGGGGAGAAGAAATGAGACTTGGCTTTACTCACAAGTAACACGGGGCTCTTGACCCTCAGACGGTCTGGGTCTGACCCACAGCTTTTGGCTCTCCTATCCAGCAGGGGCTCCGCAGCAGATGGTCAGGAGTGTACTGAGCCCCCAGCACCCAGGCTGAATCTTAATCTGAACCTCCCTTCTTGTGAGCGGTATATATTTTTTGTTCTGTCTCCCTAGATCTTGGAGCGCTTGTAGTCCACCCAGTCCAAGCCTCTTATAAGGAGAAGCTGGGCCTCCACTTGTTACAGCCACATCAAAGGCCCTTAAAGGAAAGCTGTTTCCTCTTGGCTGAAAGGGTAGAATCTGCCTCTAGATGGACAGCCTTTGCTATCTCTCTAAAGAGTTAATCCGTTGGGCAAATCAATCCCCGGACTCCTCAGGAAAGTGGATTCACCTGGAATCATGCTACGAGATGGGAGGAATAATTATACCCTTAATGGGATCATGCACTTTTTCTTCCAGAAGCCCTGCTCTCTGTGTATGAGACCAGGTTAAACCCGATCACTTTCTGAATTACTCAGAAACGCATAACTTTCGCTTTTCCTCCATTTTACCTTTTATTTATTTATTTATTTATCTTTTATTTATTTATCCGTTATTTTGGATATTTGCCAACCTGGATATGCTTCCCCAAACCCTGTGAGCTTCCTTGTTCTAAGAAGTTAGCCCCTGCCTCCATGTCCACTGTGACCTCTCTCCTTTCCTTTCTCACAGCCTGTCTGTCCTCTGGTTATTCTTTTAAACTCAAATAAAAATGGCCTCAAGTCTCCTTCCAAGTCCATTCTTAAATTCTTATTAATGAGACTAAGCTCTGACAAGAATCCTAATTCCTCTGATAACATGTGGCACCCCAGAGGAGACACCCCTGTTTCCAGGAACATTTTTATTGTCCTGTGTCCCACCGTGACCCACAAGAGCTCCTGTGGCAGCCCTGTCCCATCCAGGAATGGACTGCAGTGGCTGGGCTGTGCATGTTCTGACCCCAGATACTCCACAGAGGCAGCAAGATGGGTCTAGTTATTCATAGCAGAACATAGAAAAGCAACCAAGAGCTTGGCCAGCAGGAAGGGCCATGCCTGAGAAGGCTCAGATACTTACTTCTCTGCGCCAGAGCAGAGAGCAAGCGTGCAGGACTACTGCTTTACACAGCTCCCAGGACTTAGGGTGCAGCAAACATGGCTGGTAAACTCCCCAGGGATCCTAAGGTTCTGTATGAAAACTCCCCACAAGGCATCCTCAGTTCCAGCCAGCACCAAGCATGCAGAATCACGCCTCAGGAAGTACCCTGCGATTTCAGGAACTGCGTGATTTTGACTCACACTAAGCACTTTATTCGGGAATCATCCTAGGAATCATGTCTGGCTTGTAAATGACTGAAGTTTTGAGAGAAGCCTGTTCTGCCTTGGAATACTGCAAGGATCCTTTTACTGAGTGATTGCTTTTCAAGACTTGCTCTAGGCTGGCTTCCTGAGGCCAACCAGACAGCAGAGACCTGGTAGACCACTCAGGGTGGCATCAGCGTCAACAGAGACTAGGCTGTCTCTGCCTCCTAAAGACAGAAATGACCATTGAAGGCCTGACTCCCCATCCTGAATGTCCCCCACACTGCAAGAGTCACCGGGAGCAGGTTTTGGACTCAGAGTATGGAGCTCACCATTCTCGGACTCTACACTCTCTGAATGTTGAGCCAGGAACTTCAACCTTAAAACCTGAGCGAAATAAACCCACTTCAGGCAGCAGAGCTGGAAGGGCCTCTTCCTGCTGAAAACCTCCTCCTGGGTTTAAGACGATTTACAAAGGAAAAGATAAAAAACAAATGGAGATAGGGCAACAATGTGTATTTGAACCAGAGACAAATATTGCATTAACTGTCTAACCTTTCCTTTCTGTGTTTTATTTTACCATGTTCCATTTTTATTATCTGCAAAATGGGGATAATCATGGTGTTTCCTGCTGGATGGAAGACAGCTCGGAGGATGCCTCACTTAGCACCTAGCTCAGAGTAATGAAAGAGTTTTTACTGTGAAGAAAAAACATTCACCAAGGGCAAAAGATGGACTATCTCCTTACAGGAAGGGAGAGGAGTCCTGTGGAGACCGCATAAACACCGTTCTTGCAGAAGGCTTGGGCAGGGCAGCTGTCCACAGCCTTCCGATCCTGCACCCTCCAGAGCCTCTGTTTCTGGAACAAACCTCAGAGACAGCGACGGCTCCCAGCCTTTCCGGGGAAAGTGGCCCAGCAGACTTTGGGGGCACAGCACAGTCTCAAAAGTTGAGGGTCTTTATGTTCAAAATGAAATGTGATCACAATGGCTTGTCTTTGTCTGTCAGTGGTTTCCGGTAACTTCCCCATGCTGGCTTGGTGTCACATTTGCATGACACAAAAGGCTAGGCATGCATATTAACGGAAGTGATTACAATAATTAGTCACATGTCCCCCAAGTGGGGGGGACTTTAATGCAAACTGTAGTTAACTGTGTGACTTGTGGACGATCATTGTTCGCACAGAATGTGAAAAGCTGCAAATGTATAAATTGCCCTTTAATTAGATTTCACGTGTCACTAGTTCGTTTAGCTGAAAGGGCCTCGCAGCACTGAGAACATAGCTATGAACGTGGGCTGTGAGATCTGCTGGATTTCAGCTCGAGGTGCAGACCGCAGAGCCAAGTTGAAATGTTCGAACAAGATCTGCCCTTGTTTTGTCTCTCAGCCTGTGTTTGCTTCTCTCTTTCTGTCCTTCGCAGAAGCTGGCCGGGGTTCATCTAGAGCTAGAGGTGGTCCTCAGAGAGGATAAGCTCACACTGAGGGTTGAGGTACCTGCTAAGGTGAGGGAGGGCCCCCTATGCCTCTGCGTTCGCCACTTGTGTTCTCCACGGGAGTTGCCTGGTTTTGTCAGCCTTCGGGGAGATGAACAGGCATCTCAGGTGACCCCTGAAGTGACTCCAATAGTCTGCTGGCTAATGAAGGGATGAGGAGTGACATCAGATGGTGGGTGAGGACGGGCCAGCCTCAGTGAACATCCGTCAGCATTTTCTTCCAGGTTCTTCTACTTTGGGGATCTTAGCTTATACTGTAGTCTCCTCTCCTGTGAGGTCTCCTTCCCAGTTTCTAAACATTGACATTTTTAGAAAAATTCTAGAAATAGAAATTGCTAAGTTTCCATTGAATGGCATAGTAAATCTCAGGGTTCCTTGCATCCCACTCACTGCAAGAGCCACGTCCCACTTGCCCATGCTGCATGTGCTGTCTGCCTGGTGGTCACTTGGTAGCCACACCATCATCCTCGGTGTGACCAGGGTCTCTGCCAAAGTGACCCTCATCTTACGAACAGAGGCAGGGCTGCTGTCAACGTTGGTGTGGCAAAGAGCAGCAGTGGACTGCTTCCCATGAGAGAAGACAAAACAGGAGGGAGGGAGACAGAGCAAGAGCTGTAGCGATTATTGATCTACCATTGTGCCCGATTTATAAGTTAAACTTCAGCGTGGAGACACACATACAGGAACAGCCTTGTCAACATAGGAATCCACACTGTAACTGTAATAATCTAGGCATCTACCCTCTGAGGCCTTGGGATGCATCCTCCCAGTGACAGGTAGACATTGGTTTGCCCACCCCAGCGCAAGTCTGCCTGTCCACAGTGTGTCTGCAGCTGTGCTCTCTTCGGCAAACCCTGAGGACCACGTGAGATGCGGAGCGTCTCCAGCCTACCTGAGGATTCGGTCCTCTGGAGCCTCGTGGATGCAGAAGATGCTCAGATGTGCCTCACAGATCAGTAGCTCTCCATGCAACGTGCAAACAAGGAGGGGTCATGGAAAGTTCAGCGGGTGAGGAGGGGAACACCTCTCCCAGTTGCCAGGTGAAGTGGGAACTGTTTGTATAATTATTTGAAATTAGTTCTCCAAGATCTGACTGAAAAGACCTCTCTGTGCTTAACACAGGGATTTTCTTCCTTCCTGCGCTAGCACGTAAGTCAGTAAGAACACTGAGGGCTCACACTGCTGTCTTTTCTGAAGGGCTCTGGGTTTCGGGTGTGACAGAGTCTGACCTCTGTAGTGTGAGGAGGCCAAGGTCGTGTGTGCGCTCGCCGCTGCCTCGTGACTGTGGTCCACTAGTCCTCGTTACCTCACCTCAGCCAGGGTTTGCTGAGGCCCACAGGCTTCTGGGACCTCGTCAGGGTCTTGGCATCCCGCAGGGCATCTTCCAGTCCTTCCACGTCCATCCAGAGCTGAAGTGCCTTGACCCTAAGCGCACTGGTATCCTCCTTTCTCTGTCCCTAGCTCCCTCTAGGTTGTCCCAGAAGACTAATGTCATTCTGTTGTCCAGGGATATAAGATGCTCATTTTAAAGTGGATGCCTGGGGCTGGAGAGATGGCTCCATTGGCAGAGTGCTTGCTGCTTAAGCAGGAGAACCCAAGTTTGATCCCCGGCACCCATGCGAGTGTGTTATCTGAGAGCCTGGGTGCGTGAAGATCAGACTCCCGGGATGCGCTAGCCAGCCGGGCTAGCCGTCAGTGAGCTCCGGGTTCAGTGAAAGCCGCCGTCCCAAAAGTCAAGGTGGAGAGCAACAGAGGAAGGCTTCACCTGACCCCTCCCCCGTCTTCCACATGTACGTGCATGCATATATATACCCGCAAAAAAGCGCATGGTCACTTGGGTAATATTTACCTAAATTGTCGTACTCGGCTTCTTGAAGCCATAAGGGCTTGAGTGCCCGGGCTCAGAAAGTTATTCCCACAACAGCCCTGTGGACCTCCGGGGCCTCCTGTGCTACCACCTGGCCGTGCTGAGGGCACGTAAGCCCCACCCAGGGGACTCCCTGGACAGGAGGGTGCCTGTGGAAGGCCACCCTCAGAAACTGGCCTTGCGAGCCAAGTCTCTGCTCTAGAGCCTGAGATTCCCAGACAGTGCAGTGGCCGGAGGAGCGATGGTCGGGTTGGGGAAGTCTAGGGCTGGGGTATGGCTGGAGGAAGGGGAGCCCCAAGGAGCCCTGGTGGTACACAGGGACAATGGAGGAAACACATGGGGAGACAGCTCCTCCCTGGCAGCCCTCTGTAGACCGCACACAGCATGGCAGGCCGAGTCACCTGTGCACAGTGTTCAGGTCTGGGTCCTGGGCCCACCCCCCCCCACACACACACATGTGCAGCAGCTAAGGCAACAATGGGAACTCTGCCTGCTGGGGTTCTAGAGCAGCCAAGTGCTCTCCTGATGAGTCACACTGCGAATCTTCCGCAGCAGCCAAACACTGAAGAATGGAGGCCCTGACAGCAACCCAGCTGCTTAGATAACCCTGAGAACAGAGAAGACTTCCTCCTGGGATGTTGAGCCCTGGGAGGAGACACACTATGGTCCTTCAGCAGGGCCCTGCTTGAGCATATGGGCCAGGCCTTCAGTTTTCTGAGTATCTGGCAGATGAAGGATAGAAGATGGGCTGAGCGGGAAGGGGCCCCTCCTATGTTCTGTGGAAGCAAAGGGTGGAGGGGCCCTCTCTGAGCCCCTCCTCATCCCCCAGCACAAACAATTTAGGGTTCTAAAGTCTCAGCAGCAGCTCCATCCTCAGGAAGGAACGTCTCCCCAAAGCCCGGAATACACTAAGGGCTCTGCCTTCTGGATTAGCACCTGGGATGCAGCTTTTGTAGAATAAAAGGTCTGAGTTCACCCAAGCTCAGGACTTGAAATCCCACCAATCCCCATCCTGGAAATTTTCACCCTGGAAAACACCACTTCCAAGAAACCCTATGTAAGGCCTGTTTTCTGCTCAGTTCTTTGCTGTTTCTCATCCGAGGAGAGGCAGCCACGTTCCTGTGTCTTTCCCAATAAATCTTTTGTGTTAGGTTTGTTGTACAGTGTGACTTTTGTGGTATTCCATGGCTCCAGGCTGCCAGGACACCTTCCCTACCTCAGAGCTGTAACGCTTCCACTTTGACTCCTGACTGCCAAGATGTCCTTGCATCAGAAAAGCACAACTTTCTTTCTAGAAAGTTCTAATCAGGACAGCCAGGACACTGGGAATGCTTATTTTGTCAGAAGAGAAAATATTTCAGCAGAAGGGGGTGGCATGTGCAGCCAGAGGCAGTTGGTGTGACCTACAAGGAAGTCTGCATCATGCCTCTGAGACAGGCAGGGGGTAGACAGTAAGTAGATGGCTCACTTTGGGTAAAGCCCAAAGGGTCAAACTCTCCCCTTACACCCTGCCCATGTCCTGCCCGTATCCTTGGAAACATCAAGGGGTTGGGGTGGAGCCACAGACTCAATTGAGAACTCTTCCTGGTTTGGTGGGCTCTCTCTTGATTGGCCCTCACTTTCTCACCTAATTAACATATCCAAGAACCAGTCGAAACCTACCCCTTCTTTTTAAAACCTACTTAGAAATCTCTAGACAAAGCCTCTTCCTCGACATCAGCTTCCAGGTCCTCCTCCCTCAGCGCTGAGAACTTTTTCTTCTGATTAATAGTTCCTGGCCTGACTCACTCTTTGCTCTCTGTGACATCATTCTGCATGCTTAAGAGAGAAGAGTCTGCAGCACTGACAGGATGGGGAACTGGGGTGAGCGCAGGCAGGGCTTTTAAAAGAGGCATCAGTGTGAGTCCAGCCTAGGAAACAAAAATGGCTAGCAGGGCACACATGGGGGGGCGGTGGAGAGGTAGGTGTGTGGGTCCCTACAGAAAGCAGGTGGGAGCCACAGCAGGTTACAGGGGAAGGTGAGCACGGCCTGGTTTAGGACTTTAGAGGTGATACTGGTACTGACATAAAGAAGTTCCCACTGAGGCCGCAGACAGGCAGGGAGGCCCCAGAAGATCAGAGACACCAGTGAAAGTAGGAGGACCTGGTGAGCTCAGACCAGAAGGTAACATGGAAGGAGGGCCAATAGTCCCCCAGGTTGACAGCGGAGCCCACGGGAGAGACAGTCACAGCAGCTGTGGTGGGTGGCTGCAGCAACATCTACGAGAAATGGGGACAGGTGGAAGGAAAGTGCCTCCTCCTGTGTTCTGGAGTTCTCCATCACGCACTCTAGGTGGCCTTGGGAGCAAGGACCAGTCTCTAGGACCTAGCGAGCCCCGCCCGAGTGTGGTGCAGCCAGGACTCTCTCTGAGAGCATCGGTCCCCAATTTGTCCAAATCAGGATTCTGAACGTTAATACCTCCACCTCTGCCTCCCTCATCTGCCCTTTCCCCCTCTGTCTCTCTCTTTCCTGTCCC
Source organism: Cricetomys ansorgei (assembly GCA_026225945.1). Classification (NCBI taxonomy): domain Eukaryota; kingdom Metazoa; phylum Chordata; class Mammalia; order Rodentia; family Nesomyidae; genus Cricetomys; species Cricetomys ansorgei. Next base: position 2,588,236 of record JAMJFZ010003960.1, read on the forward strand.
TCCCTCTGTCTCTCCCTCCATCTTTCCTGGCCTCCCTCCTTCTGTCTTTCCCTCCCTCTCCGTTCTCCTGCCTGCATCCAGACTTCACGGTTCTTAAGGACCCGGTTGTGGTGGATGAAGCCCCCCTGCACATCCACTCCAATGTGACCTCATTTCGGCTTGACCAGTTACATCTGCAGTGAGAGACCTTATTTGGTGATGGGGTCACTCCCTGGAGGACCTGGGGTTGTAGGACTCCAGTCTGCTTTGGTGCGGGCACGGTCCAATCTGCTTTTTAGAGGCTAATGTTTTGGGTTATTCAAAAGGGAGACAAAGCCCCCAGTTTCTCTCTGCCAGGATGGCAGAGCAGATGCTCTCCCAAAGCCCACTCTGAGGCTTGCTCGGTCTGCAGAGGCCTTGTTTGGGCCCATTGTGAAGCCCATGAAAAACTGTTTACTTCCTCGGCTGCCTGGATCAGCCAGCGTTCTGGACTTCGGACATCTTGGGCTACAGTTGAGGTTTGGATCATTTCCCAGGCAGAAAGACAATAAAAGGACCACACAGAGAGCCCTGGCTTGGCCAGCTCACATGGCCAGAGAGGCTGCCACCCTGCCAGGCAACTGAAGGGCAGAGGGACAGGCAGAAGTGCAGGGTGCGTCTGTGGTGTGACTCCTGAGAGCCCACACACCGCTGGCTTCTTACATAAGCGGCAGAGAGCTACCCCGCTCAGGTTCATACGAGGTCACTGTGGCTGAGGTATTGCAGCCACCAGTGTGTCCTTGTGAAGAAGGAAAAGCTGGCTGGGGGGTGGGTGTTGGGGAGAATGAGCCACCAAGACTTCACAGCCCGCATGGGCAGAGAGGCAGAGCCAGCAGTCAAGGCTGCCAGGCAGTGTCCCTCTCAAGGAATGTCCTCATTGCCAGGATCACGGACAGGTGGCTCTGAGCACCGCCCTCTGAAGTCCTGGATAAACGAGATGAGAAGCAAGCAATTAACTGAGAAAAAAATACCCAAGGAGCTACCGGGAAGTCGTTAAAACAAAAACACAAGCCAGATAATTGCTCAAAACGCATCCACAGACGGAGGAATAGAGGCTCAGCACGGAGGGAACAGCTGGATCCTGTTCTCCACCCAGCCAGCACTGTGGAGATGTGGCAGGGAAGAGTGTCCTTTACAATGGAAATGAAACTCAGCCTTTGGGGGAGGGACTGCTAAGACTGACAGGATTTTACAAGAGGGCCCAACCCTGCAGATCCAGGGTGAACAGGGAGGGATTTTAATTAGCCACTTCTCCATCACTCATGCTGAGAAGAAAGGGGTTCTTGCAAACATGGCTGCCAGGGCAAGGACAGCATAATTTGCTAGAGAGCCACTTCCTTCTGTTAACTCTTCTCCAAGCAGCCTTGGTCTCTGAATGAGTCAGGGACAAGGCATAGCCAGCAGGACAGACTTCTCAAAGACACAAGTCGTCCACAGTTGGGTGCCAGATGTGACCCTGTTGAAAGCGAAGAGATGACCGGAGCAGGGAGAGACGGGCAGATAGTCCACAGCTTTGGTTTCTCCCTGCCCCCGGGTAGTCACTGTGGTTGACCACAATATCCTAGAAGCCACCTGAAGATTCATCAATGCACCCAGGTTCAACGACAGCTAAAACCTATTCATGTCTTTAAAAGAGTGGGAAAAGTGTGCAAACGTGTTAACTAGATCTCCACGGCGAGAGAAGATGTCAGTACTCCCTGTGGCATTTGGGTGCGCTGAGGGTGACCATGGATCACCCTATGTGACGCTGTGACTCTCCCCTGTGCTTCTGTGAGCAAGGCGCTTGGGGAGACCCAGGATCCCAAGAACAAATCCCCAAGGAGCAGAGAGCCGAGGTATCTGCTGCGGCAGGTATAGCAGATACAATGTAAAACCAGAGGAAAGGGGCCAGGTGTCCCAGCTAGATGCACAGTGGGCAGCAGACAGACAGCAAAGAAACGGAGTGCTAAGCCAAAGCGCAGGGAGACTGGCTTTCAAATCTTAAATTCAGGGACGGAGCTCAGCGAGTGGAGGGCTGGCCTAGCATTCCAGAGGCCTTGGGTCTGATCCCAGCACTGCCATAATCAGGTGGTGAAGACAAACAGGCAAAAGAGAATCCCAGCCAGCCCAGAGGTAGGAGCTGGGATTGAAGCTCATCTTTAATCTCAGCCAGCTCGAGGCTATCTGGGCTATGTTAGACCCAATCTCCAAACTGGCATTGCAAGTCTTCACAGAATCAATTTCTTGAGTTTTACTGTACCTTTATACATTTCTTTCTTTTTTAATCATTGCATGTGTGAGGGCCGGTCCTCATGGACTCCAGAAGAGGACATCATATTGCTCGGAGCAGAAGTTACAGGCGGTGCAAGCTGTCCCACACATTTCAGCTTACAGTTCCAGATCCCAGGCCCTCACTAAGAGAGGACAGGGTCAGAACTCCACAGGAAAACAGCAGGAGCTGAAGCAGCGCCATGGACGGGTGCTGCTTAAGGCCTGCTCTTCCTTGCTTTCCCAGCCTGCCTTCTTTTTCTTTTTTTAAGTTTTATTCACTTTACTTTTATTGTGAGTGTTCTGTTTGCATGTGTGTGTGCCACATGTAATCCTGGCACCCAAAGAGGTCAGAAGAGGGCACCCCAAGTGTTAGAGTTACAGATGGTACCTGGGTCCTCTGCAAGAGCAAAAAGTGCTTTTACCTGCTGAGCCATCTCTCCAGCCCCATTAGCCTGCTTCCTTATAACGCCCACAACGCCAGCCCAGGGGTGACTCTCCCGCCCACAGTGAGCTGAGCCCTCCCATATCAACCATCAATCAAGGAAACGTAGCACACACTTGCCCAAAGGCCAATCTGATTGAATCATTTCCTCAATTTCTAAAATAGAAAGAAAGAAAGAAAAGAAAAACGGAAAGCAACTATAACAAAACCTTCTCTGTTCCGAACAGCTCTGGCTTGTGTCAAGTGGTGTCAAGTTTACCTCCAACTAGCCAGCACAAGGAATGAGTAAGTGCCCTTCACTGCGGGCCACTCCCTAGCACCCCTTCTCGACTTCTTACTGGACTGTTTTACGGTCCAATGGCCCTTACCTGTGTTCACTGACTTTCCGACTCTCGGTGTTAGTGGATGAGACCTCGGGCAGATCTGAAGGCTCGTGAGTGCTGAAGGCTTGGTTCCGAGCCGACAAGCTCTGGGATGTGATTGGCTCAGAAGCTCCTGACCTCCTCAGTAGATCAGCCCATCGCTGGGTTCATGATGTGACAGGCTGTTGAAAGGGGCAGAAACTAGGGTGCGGCTCGTGGCTGGAGGGAGCCGGTTGCTGGTGACATGCTCTGCACAGGGCTCTCGCGATGGTCTCTTCACACACCCCAGCTTGCCGTGAGGTAAGCAGATTTTCTCTGTCACACCTGTCTCTTGTGGTCTGCTGTCTTTCCATAGGCCTCCAATCTTAAAGCCAAGGGATTTTGGACCCAAACCTCTGAAATCCTAAGCCAAAAACGCATCTTCCCCGAATTAAGTTGATGTGGCAGAGTTAGCAGCCAACGGGCGGAGTCTAGAATCACATGCGAGACCGGCCTCGGAGCACGCCTGTGGGAAATGATCTTGATTGTAGTCTAACTTAGCCGGGATGACCCCCACTGTGGGCGGCACCGTTCCCTGTCTGGGATCCTGGACAGCATAAACGAGAGAAGGAGGTGAGCAGCAGCATCACTCTCTGTTACTGACTGCAGATGTCATGTGACCAACTACTCCACGCTCCTGCTGACTGACTTCCCACCATGATGGACCGCGCCCTTGAACTGCAGCTGAAATAAACCCTCCCCGTCAGGTTGCTTTTCTCAGGGAGTTCCCTCCCAGCACATGGTCACTCCCATATGCCTTAGAAACATATCACCCTGTGTGTCCCCAGGGACCAGTCACCCCACGTACTCCCAGGAAGGAGCCATCCCTAGAGGTGCTCAAGGACCAGTCACCTCATAACCCAAGGCACCCGTCTCCTGGATGTGCGCACAGGGCCTGGTGGTTGGATTGGCTCATCTCTGTATCGATGGTGCAGGTGGGGCAACCTCCTGGGCCCACCACTGTGCTGCCCTGTTGTGGGACGCACCGTCTGAGGCCACTGCTCCGACTCCATCCTGTGAGAGTCTTGCGAGTGACTCTTCTTAGGGGCCAGGCCTGCAGCACATCTGGCTTTACTTACCCGTCTTCATTTTGTCTATGTGCAGTGCAGGGCGTTGGCTGTCCTCAGGATGTAGTGAACAGTGGAAATTAATCAATGAGTGAGTAAACATAAATACATGAATAGATGAGTGGCAAGTGAAAAGTGAATGAATTAGTATGAATGAATGAGTGAATGAGTGAATAAATTGACTAAACGTGTGGATGAATGAGTGAGTGAATGAATGAGCGAGCAAGTGGGTGACCGCAGTGAGTGAATGAATGAATGAGCGTGTGCAGATGGCAGTGGATGCAGCTGAAGAGCCTGGGGCAGCATGTGACGGAAGGCAGAAGCCTGACCGCACAAATCCGGGGCGTGGGCCTCATGAAGCTCTCACAGCCAGGCTCTCCTGTGAGAGGCCTGGTCCAGGGCGCCACCCCCACCACCACCCCCTCCCCCAGTGCAGTGCTGTCGTACCAGCCAGCTAGCTCCATACCTTTTGTTCTGAGAAGGCTTGTGAGGGCTCCTGCTCCTGCTCCTGCGTCCTAGGCATGCTGCTGGGCTAAACCATGAAATGCGAGTGAACACAGCAGGTTCCCTGTAGAGAGAAGGGATCCACTCCAGCTGTGAGCACTCAGGGTCTCCACAGAGGGATCCACTCCAGCTGTGAGCACTCAGGGTCTCCACAGAGGGATCCACTCCAGCTGTGAGCACAGCAGGTTCTTGGTGGAGGGAACTCTATATATTCGGAATTTTCAGAAGGAACAAATCAACTCTACTGAGTGCATCAGCTCGTCCTGAGTCCTGCTCGTTATAATTACAAGTAACTGTTCAGGCCACCAGCCAAGGGGAGCAGCCCTGAGCATGAAGCTGACTCCGCACGGGGACTCTTCTGCTCCCACGTGTTGGGCTGTAGTGTCCACACACAGATCTGAGGATTAGAAGTGTGAGGTTCCCACACTGCTGGAGTATAGCAAGAGAATCCTGGAGGTGCATGGCTTCAAGTCTGTGTGCTAGTGTGTTGGAGACCACTTACAAGTCTTCACGCTTACCACAGCCCCTGGAGAAACATCACCTTTGAGGAGTGAGTTGAGGAGCCACAGGGAAGAGACTGAGCTAAACCCTGGAGCAAAGGTTCCCGGTCCCCAGGACGTGAGCAGCTGTCTAACACAGCTGATGACAGTGCTGGGCAGGTTAGTTTTTAGAATCCACCCACAGACAGGCCCAGGCCACACAGGGCTGCTGCAAGACCTCTTCAACCACTCACTTGGTACCTAGCTCAGAGAGGCAGTCCCCAGTCACAACCACAGAAGGTACCAGCCACAGCTCCGGGCGGCCAGCGCTCACATTACCCAGGCCCACAGGCTGTGTGAGTGCTGGCACTTGAGTTATTTTCCCACTTCTGCTCAAACCTTCTCCAGGGCAACAGCTGTCCAGCTTAACTCTCTCTGCTTCTGGTGTGATGTGTGATCATTAGCGTTGCCAAGACTGTAATTGTCCCCTCCCTGTTCCCATCACCAACTGTTGGAAGAGGGTTCAGAGCAGTGTATGTCCATGTAGACACACACATACACACACACACACACACACACACACACACACACACACACACACACATACTTACCACCCTGGAGGGTTCTCCACCTAAGGAAATCTGATCTTAAACAATCCAGCTCAGGAGATAAGGTGCTAACCCAGAGTGTAAGGTTAAAAGTCTGAGCTCACTGAAAAATTGGAGCTCACTTCCAGGTTTTAAAAAACCAACCAAACACTGAGTCAGAAACCCACCCATTCCTGAACTCAAAATCTCACCAATCCCTGAGCTTGCCCAAGCTCAGGATTTGAGATCCCTCAATCCCCATCCTGGAAAACTTCACCCTGCCACCAAGACCCTATATAAGGCACCAGTTATGATCAGTTCCCTGCTGCTTTTCTCCTGAGCAGAGGCAGCCTCCCTCCTGTGTCTTTCCCCAATAAACCTCTTCTATGAGATTTGTTGTATGGTGTGACTGTGTAGTACTCCTTGGCTCCCAGCTGCCAGGAGCTCTCAGAGCTGTAACACTTACACCTTGACTCCTGACTGCCAAGATTCCTTTGCGTCAGAAAAACACTTAACACAGAGGATGGTTGGCCTCTGGACCCTGGGTATCTTCCTCTCAGGCTGAGAAGGAAGAGGGGGCCTGGAAGAACAGCATCAGAGCAGGACCAAGAAGACCTGCCCAGAGCTTGAGTGTAGAAGGAGCCACAAATAAACACTGTACAAGAACAGCTGCTTCACGGACAGGGCTGCTGAGGGGGAGCCTTGAGGCTGCTGCATCCCAGGAAAATCAGCAGTGTTGTGTAGCGGTTTCCTCTGAGACTGAAACATTTGGTCCTGCAGGGAAGGGCTTTAAGACGGAAGGTAAATGGCACTGGACTCAGTGGTGCACACCTTTAATCCCAGCAGAGGCAGGTGGATTTCTGAGTTGAATGCCTAGTCTACAAAGAGAGTTCCAAGACAGCCAGGGCCACTCTCGGAAAAGACAAACAAACAAAAAGACAGAAAGGCAAACAACTCAAAATATCTTCAGGAAGTCCCTGAAACTGATCAGATTTACTAGGCATCTCCCTCCCAAGGGTAAACAATAAAGGCTGATAAGAGTGACTCTCAGATAACTCAAATGGCAAAGACTCTGAACCAGACCAGCTGCCGGAAGAAGCAGAAGCCAGCTGAGCTGCCTGGAAGAGGCTCAGGTCAACTGAGCCACCCAGAAAGGATACTCCGCAGCTTTTTGATCCCCCATGCTGGGATGGGCTTTGGTGATTCAGCTCTGCTTGAGTCCTCTCTTTCCTGTGCTCTTCACTCTTCATTCCTGCAAGTAACACCAATAAACTCATTGGTTCACCAAGCTGGACTTTAGTCTAGCCTCAGAACCCTATCTGCGGCAAGCAGACATGTGTGTCGTGTCCCCCCAAGAAAAGGCTTGTCACACAAGGGGGCTCATAGTACTGTGGCTTCCACACATTTTTACAAGACCCCAAGGTGAAGTCAATGTGGAAACACACAGGCTGGGAGGTTCTGGCTGCAATGGGCTGCAAGCCTGGGGCCACCTCTGACTGTTTCTCACCGACTGCTGGACTGGGACGTCTGGAGAACAAGACCTCTCCAGACACTGGTCAGATCACAGGGCACCACTGTCAGGATCAAAATGTGTGTGACACCGCTACAGCACCTGAAATAAAGCCAGAGTTTCTGAAACTAAAGTTGAGAAAGTAACTATTCCTACCAAAGCCAAGTAGAGCTTCTCCTTCAGAAACAGTAGAATCACAGTGCAGGGCTATGAGCAGCAGGAACTCTCCCAGGACTCTGGAGATGCTGTGGCAGATTCTTAACAAGTCATCTTCACACCTGCTCCAAGATGAAGCCACTCCTCTGTCTGTGTGTCCAACATCAGCCTGTCTTAGATTCATTTCTTGTTCTATGATAAAATATCCTGACTAAAGCCACTAAAGGAGAAGACTTACTTCTGCTCATGGTTCCAGGTTCTGGTCCATCACAGCAGGGGAGTTGCAGTGGTCGGAGCTTGAGGGAGTTGGTCTCACGGCATCCATAATCAGGAATAGAAGCAAAGAATTGTACTCAGCTTACTTTCTCCTGCCTAGGGAATGGTACCACCCACAACGGACAGTTCTTCCACCTCAATTAATATAATCAAAATAGTCCTCCACAGACATGCTCAGAGGCCCATCTCCTGGGTGATTCTAGATTTTGTCAAGTTGGCAATTCACACTCATCAACACACGAAGGGAGCCTCTGCCCACAAAGGCTTTTGCACAGATGGTCATGACAGTCTTTTGGTTGTATGTGTGCATCCATGAGCTGTGTTTTGTTTGATTTTGTGTGTGTGTGTGTGTGTGTGTGTGTGTGTGTGTGTGTGTGTGTGTGACAGAGAGAGAGAGAGAAAGAGAGAGAGAGAGAGAGACTTAATCTCAATATGTAACCCAAGGTGGCTTAGAACCAGAAACTCACCAGTCTCCTAAATGCTCATATTATAGGCACCCACAGCTGTGCCCGGCCAGGAAAGATGGGTGATGAATGAGCCGTGGAATAGTCACGCCACGAAACACTTCCCAGTGGTTGAGAAAAGTAGCTCAGACAGTGTCACACCCCTGCTGTTTCTGAGTTCCCTCTCCTCCCTGACACCGATGCTCAGCCGTGTGCTTTTCACAGAGAGCTGTATTCAGGTTTTCAGTTAAGTGTGTTTGTTTATCTATTTATTTATTTAGAGACAGGATCTCTCTGTAGTCCAGGCTGGCCTCACTCTTGTGCTGCGATCACAGCTGTGCACATTCTGGGTTTTCATTTTAAAGTCCAACTGGAAACCACTGTCCACAGCTGGGGATCAAGCCGGTGTGTGCAGCCACGGCCGCTTGGGTTGCTGAGCTGCACTTACAATTTGTCCTTCTTTCTGCCTCCATTTGGAATGACTAATTCCAGTCAATTCATTTCTTTCCTAAGCATTGGCACCATGCAATCCATTCTGTGCTTATTCTAGAATTTTCTAGTACATATTTATTTTAGCAGAGTTGGAAGTTAATCAGTATACACACACTCCTCCACACAACACACAAAAGCCATGGAGTCACATCCATAGTTATAACCTTCCTGGTTTATAACTATCCATATACGGACCCTGATTTCTGTGGGTGTGTGGTTCTTTCTCTAGGCACCTTTTGACTGGCCACACCACACACACTGGGGTCCTGTAGTCATCTTGCTGTCTTGGGGTCCTGGCTGGCTGTGGCCATGGCTCCCACCCCCCTCTCCTGAGCAGGGCAGACTGGACTGAAGAGCCCACATTCAGACTTTTTGTAGCCAGCAGGGGTCCTTGGCTTTCCATCTGGCTTTCTTTTTTTTCCTAAGTGGATATTATTTCACTTGAAGGAGAATCAGTAGGAATCAGAGGAGGCTCCTGCACAATCACTAGTGCTGAAAGACTTTAAAGCATCCTGGTGCCAGAGACATGCTGCTCCCCTCCCCTCCCCGCCATTGGCACCCCAAGAGGGGAGCTGTGACCCCTCATTCCCACTTCTGTCCCTGCTCATAAAACTGGACAGTGTGTTCCAGTAGCGGAAGGAGCAAGAAGCTCATCGCTAGTCTCCACGTGCATGTTGGGGAGACAGATCAGAAACTAGAAGTGTGAGGTGCGGTATGCCTCTGGGAAGCAGTCGCTACACAAAGGGGAAAACACACCAATGAGTGGAAGTGGGTATCTAGCTTCTCACCCTGAGTTTAACTTAAGGAGGAAGATGGGGCAGGGCAGGGGGGTATTCCCCCCTCCTAATTTTCAGCTGTTTCCATTTATTCCAGATCTCTCTCCTCACAGCCTGTCCCTCCTCAGGAAAGAAATGTAGGATTCCCTCCTTCACTCCTACCCTGGACCCTATTCCTTTTCCGTGTCCTCCTCTCAGTAGGAAATACTGGTAGAGCACACAAGAAGTAAAGAAGGAGAGCTCCTCTCACCTGTTCCTCTCTCTCTCCCTCCCTCCCTCCCTCCTTCCCACCCTTCCTTCCACCCTCTCTCCCTCCCTCCCTCTCCCTCCCCTTTCCCTTCTTTCTCCCCCTTCCAACCCTCTCTGTCACCCTCTCTCCTTCCTTCTCTTTTTGTTCCTCCCCTGTCCCCCTCCCTCCCTCCTTTCTTTCCTCCCTTCCTCTTAGTCTCCTTCTTTCTTTCTTCCCTTCTCTCTCCCCTCCCTTCTCCCCTCCCCACTCGCAAACCCTGCAGCCACCCCTCCCTCCATCCCTTCAGTGACTGTTGCCCCTCCTCCCTCTTTGCTTCCTTTTCTGAAAAAGGAGGGTGGGATTAACACAAACACTCATCACAGTCCTTATTATTTTGGCAAGAGAAACAACTGGGAATCAAGTAATCTTTTTCCTGTCAGGGGGGTGATGAAGGAAATGTCAATAAACGGAACATTCTCTTGAGGCTGCCTGGCTCCTGGTCCTGAGCACGGCAGAACAAACGCCCGCGGGAGGAGAGTTCCTGACTCCAGGCCGTGGGTTCTGTGAGAACAAACCCTCATCTGGTAACCACTAGCTGCTGGTGGAGGCCACAGCTGATGGTTCAGCGTGTCTGGAGCCAAGAGCACAGAGGCTTGCTGTCAGAGGCCCAGCCCACCCTGATGTCACTGGGGTCCCCTGGGGTACCAAGCATGCTCGGTTCCGACGGCTGCAGGCATCAGAGTTCCCCAACGGTGGTTTGTGCATGTGCGTGGAAATAGAGAGATGTAGAGAGGGAAGGAAGGAGGAGGAGTGAGAGAATCCGAGAGACAGACAGAGAAAGAGAGAGAGACGAAGACAGAGACAGACAGACACCACAGAGACAGAGAGGGAGAGGGGGAAAGGGGGAGGGGGAGGGGGAGGGGGAGGGAGAGAGAGAGAGAGAGAGAGAGAGGGGGGGGGGGGGGAGGGAGGGAGGGAGAGAATGGCTTTAGAAAGTGCATTCAAGAATTTCATGAGAAAGAAATCCAAGCATGCAGTGACCTACTTGAGCTCTGGGCATTAGGAAATCCTTATTGTCCTCCTTGAAGAGCCTGGCAGGAGTCCCTGCAGGGTCCAGCTGAGGGGGTAGAAGCATGAACTGGCCACAGCTCAGGATCAGAGGGTCTGGAGTCCGCCTGCAGTCTGTCCGTGGCAGCAGGACAAGGGACAAGGTTCCTCCTTCTCAGGTGTCTCCTGTCTTGTCGCTGTAACCCAGTGTCCAGTCTGGGACCTTTGTAAACGGTAGCCAAGGCTTAGGCCTCAGCAGTGCAGTGTGGCAGCATCCCGGAGGCCCAGCCTCTGCTTCCTGTTGCTATGTCCCCCAGTGGTGGAAGGATGAGGAGTGTGTCCACCAACCTCTGAAGAGCCGCTCACTCACTTCCCTCAAAAACCCTGCCTTTTAACACAGTCACACCTGGGTTTAGATCTGGGGACAGACACTGAGAACACTGCACTGGAAAGAGCCAGCTGCTTCTCCAATTTCCAAAGGCAAGTGCCACCTTCACTGTCCCTCTACCTGGGATTGGCATGGACATCCTTGTTGTAGAAGTTTCTTTTCAGTTATGTATAAAATCATTGTTTTATGCACTGTTGGGTGAGGGGCTCCCTAGGTCTTGGAGTTCTGTATTGTCTGCAGGTGTTGGATTTCTGTGGGGGTGTTTGATTGCCCATGATCTGCATGTGAGGAGCTCTGCATGAATAAAAACACCTGAGCTCAGACTCTTGGGTTCCACTGTTGAGGGAGTACAGCGCTGTCCGCTCTGGTTCTCTCTGCTGAGGCCTGGCCGAGTTTGCATGAATGAGAATACCTCCTTGTCCCCCCTTGTTGAGCCACAGCAGCGCACTGCTATATGCACCTTGTCAGACACCACCGGGACGCCCCTTGGCTACCTTTGGAAATGACGGAGCACATCCATGTCTGTGTCTCTGCCCGTGGCCTAGTCATCGTTCTGCACCTGAATATCTCCCTCGTAAGTAGCACTGTCCTTCAAGGAGTCGTGTTAAATCTCAGAACCAACCATGCGAAGTTTAAATGTCTTTCCGTACTTGTGGTGGAGGCCATTTCACTGATTTTGTGGATTTTGTGCTGGGTTCCTGTCAGCTCCTGCCTGATTCTCTTCAGGGAGGGCGCTCTTGGGGCAAGGGGCACAGCTGTGGATACAAGAGCCTGCTACTCGGTGACTGGGAAACTCCTCCCTGAGCCTCAGTTGTAGTGAGGTGCTAGAACCAAATTCCATTTTACCTGTAAAATCAGGAACCCACCTTCAAGGCTAAGACATCAGATGTTGCCACAAGCAAAGACAAGTGTTTAAGAGCCAAGAGAAATCTCCAGGGAGGGCAGAGGGAGGGCACACCAGGCATCAGCTGGGCACCAGCTCAAGGGAAGACTGGGCAGGGGACTCCTGCCTGTCACCAAGGACCCCCAGCCTTTGCCCCACCTGACCCTGCAATCCGAGAGCATCCTCCCTCGTGGCAGTTCTTCAGCTTCCATGCTTTCAGTCTCTGCCGACATGTTCCCAGGCTCCAGCAGTCTGGTCCTTGGCTGCCCTGAGAACTCTGCAGAAAGGGAAGTGGAGGTGGGATTTTTAACTCCCAGATTCACTTGGGGTTACCCACAGCAGGAGTTTCTTTGATCTTCATTCTCTGGCTCCCAAATCTGTGCCCTGGGCACTCACCCCTGAAAACAGCCTCTCTAAGCGACCCCTGAGGACTTCCTGATCACAAAAGGAGGGGCAGCCAGGGGAAGGTGCAGCGTCCCACGCCCTCCATGCCAGGACAATGGAACTGTTGGAGGAGCTGCCTAGCCGGAGCTGTCAGATCTGGACCTGGGGACACAGCCTTGTGTGGCAGCCAGGGCATTAGTCTGGAAAACCCTGCTTCCCTCTTTTTTTGTGACCAAGCACCTTCACAGGAAAGCCTGCTCTTACTCTGGTCAAAACGCTGGAGCTTCTGGAAGAAACTGGAATTGAGTTGATCCGGATCACCTGGGGGCCGCCTTGACAGGTTTGTGGAGAAGCCTCTGGGAAAGCACTCAGGATGGATGGTGTCTGTAGAGAAGCAGCAGGCCCAGCCCACAGCGCTCCATATCCTGTGCCCGCTGCCAAGCATGGGCACTGACCTCTGTATTCACGGAGCTCACAGGCATGGAAGTTATCAGCCAGCCTAAAAGAAACATTCGCCAATGGGAGCACAGGTTCTGGGGGTCAAGCCAGGATGGCCAAGGAATGAACAACAGTACCTGCAGTACAACCTGCTCTAAAAACGTCGATTGTTTAAACAAGATGTGAAGACTCTAGGTTAAGGTCTCTAGGGAGTGTGTGTGTGTGTGTGTGTGTGTGTGTGTGTGTGTGTGCACTGTGTGTGTGTGCACGCGTGTACATTCTTCTGGAGGCCAGAGGACAACATTGAGTCTCTTTCCTCAGGTGCTGTCAACCTTTTGTCTCTCACTGGGCTGGAACTCACGAAGCAACCATTCTCTCCCCAATCTGGCCCCAGGGATTCTGTCTCTGCCTCCCCAGTGCTGGGTTTACAGGTTGCACCCTGCCTGGCTTCTTATTAGCATGGGCCCTAGGAATCAAACACCTTTCCCACCTGAGCCACTCCCCAACCTGTGGGTTGCTTTCTTTAGCTGCTACCAACTGCTACCACCTGAGAGCACCCAAAAGCTAGAACTCCCAATAGCACCCCATGCCCACTTCAAACCCAAGTCTGTGTCTATTTCTTTCACACTGCCCTGGGCAGAATTGACCATTCCAACACACGTGAGCACATGCACATGTATGAACACATGTGCAAATTCAAATATACACATGAGGACAAACATATACACACCCACGAGGCAACACATGTACACATAGCAATGCACAGCACACACAAGTACAGCTGCCTCCAAACACAACCACACCCTCACAAGTCCTCGTGTATGTGCACACACATGTGCACACATAGCATCGTATATATGTACAACACCCACATACTTGGACATAAACACTTCCAGGCACAAGTAGCACATATTCACATCCATAAACCACATGCAAGCACACACAGGTGCGTAAGCATGCACACAGACAGAGCACATTTAAACACACGCACACAGAAGCTATGTGTATGCACACACTTGGTGCACCATGATGCCTCTGTTGTATAAATATCATTTCACTAGGAGAAAAACCTCTTCCCAACTTCCTTTTTCAATCCCACCGAAGTGTCATTAGAAATTCTTCTTTACAGAAGGTAATGGTCATACTGATTAAAAGGAAATTAGACTGAATTATTTGGGGAGACATATTGTCCATCATCAGTTAAAATGTGTTAAATCGATTCATTTTAATTCATTTACTGGTTTCAAAAAAGACAGATTGGGAGTCACTGGGGAAAACCCTGCTGCACAGGAAGATTCCTTAAAAGACCTGTCTGGCTGCCTTCTCTGGTCCAGTTGCCGCTCCCGCCCCTTAGCACGGCCTACAAACACATGTGTCTCATGCATGCACACATGCAGGCTGGTCAGTGTCACCAGGCAGACAGTGAAGCTGCTGGTTCACCTTGACTTCAGGGCGGATGAAGGCTTGCAGGTGAGCAGCGGAATCCTGCTCGCCCTTCCAAGGAGCAGGAGACACTGTTTTGCATCCATCCCCCAGTTCCCTCCCTCCTTCCTCTCCTCTCAGCACACAATATGAAAATATCCCGAGACCAAGAATTGCCTGTTTATTATGCTGTCTTGCAGATACATATCCCATTACATGGGGACGGATAAAAAGAGAACCTCCACGGGTCTATTTTTAGCAGATGGCTTGAATGCTATAAATTTTAGGGTGCTTTGCGTCCCTCCCCCTCCTCCGCCCCTTCAAGCCTGTCAGCTGTAAAATGGGTCTGTCTTTAACCCCTAATGGATCTGGAAGATGAAAGGTGAACTCCTGAATTAGTGGTGCTGACAGCGCAGCCAAGCCAGGCAGCAGGGGGTCTCTTTTGTCCCGGCCACTCTGACCTCCCTCGCCCTGTCTGTCGGTGGGAACCGGACCAGAAGAATGCAGGGCGGAGTTAGAAAGCACCAGTGGCCGCCCTGCACAGGGCCACCCGCCGGCCCAGCCCGCAGGAGCGTTGACATTCTTCAGCTGTGGATATTCTGACATCATCGTACACCTCCACCCTGCTCCAGCCCCTCCAGCCCTGCAGGCTTTGCAAATGAGGACAATGGGTCCGGGGGCAGAGCCACCCCTAGCAGAGAAAGGGGGTGCTTGCCTGTGTTTATTTGAGAAGCAAGGGTTTCAGTGTTAAAGCTAGTCTTGGGAAAGCTGAGTTGAGCTGGCCGGACAGGAAAATTCTCTTCGCACGGAGTCTGCTGCGCTCAGGTGGATTGGAAGGGCTTGCGTCTCAAAACACGACGCGCAAGCTGTCCCGTGGGGCCTCCGTTTGTTCCACAGACTCATTTGATTCGTAATAAAAATGTCTTCCATGAGAATGTGAAACTCCATCAGTGAAAGACCCACTAGCTTTAGAAGAAGCTGCCACAGCCGTCCTCCCTTCCTTCCTGGCTCAGCCCCGAGCTGGCCCGGTACCAGCCCTCAGGAACTGCGGGCACCCGGGCAGCCTCGGTTCCGAAAGCGGAGGAACCCGGGGACAGCACCTGTTCCCACGGACTTCAGCAAAGAGGAGCGAGTTCACCAGGCATCTTCGCTTGGCAAAGCTGCTGCTTTCAGGAACATATGTTTGGATTTCAACTAGCAATTTGTGTGTTTGTGTTTGTGTATTTGGGAGATTAATTTAAAAAAAAAATTTGTCTGGGCAGAGCCATGCAAACGAAAACCTATGAATTAATTCATTCATTCATTAATGCAGCTCTTTGCCTGTTCCTTCCCCTGAAAACACAAAAACTATACTGTGCTTTATTTTAAAAGATGAGAAGCCAGCCAGCCCTGGCCCGGGGATCCTGAGCAGGGTAATCAGGCCTGGAGCTGGTCGGGGAGAGAATGGGTGATTAGTATTCAACTCTCCCCTGGAACGGTAAGACCCCAGCCCCTCACAGAGAGTCTCGCAGCACTTCAAGGGCAGGCCAGCTCTGCGAGGAACGCTCTTTGTGTTGCTAATAAACAGCACAATGCCAGCCTGCTTTCGGGTACAATTTGGACAGAAATTGAGTTACAAAAAAGCAAGGTGTTTTCTCCCAGATGTGAGCCAGGAGCTCTGGGATCAGACCCATCTCCAATCCTGACTCTTATTTTGTATATAAAAAGAAAGGAACATTTTAGCTTCTTTTAACTAAAAACATTATTCTGATTCATTCTGTGCTCTTTTCCAAACACCCTTCTTCTACAGTGACAATATTTAAGGTTTTGTTACGTCACTTCTAATTTGTCACAAAAGGAGAGGGGCAATTATCTACTGTATTTTCTAGAAAAAGATCTTTAAAACTTCAGTCAGCAGTTTGGGAAACTTAAAAAGGAAAATATGGGGTGTGTTCAGTAACAGAACTCAGTTTTGGAAGGTTTTTACAAACTGGTTGTTTACATTTCTCCTTTAAAAAAAAAAACAATTAGTCTACATTATTTCTAATGCCAGAAGTCATTTCTCAGACTGACCCTTAAAAGGATTAAAAAAAAAAAAGAGCCACAGGCTGCTTCTAACCCACCTTAAGCTGGCGCTGCCAACGCTTCTTGCGGGTTTTTGTGCTGGCTGTTTTTCTAAAGAGAATCCGTTAGAATCTCAGTACCCGCAAATGCTCACTACGTAGCAGAAAACAAATTTTAAAAGGCAGAGGAAGAAAAATAGGGAAAAAAGGTAAGCAGTAAGATTCGCCACGCCTGATGAGTCTTTTATTAATCGCACATGTTTTCCTTCTTTTCAGATGCAAATGTTGGCACTGTTGGTTTGTTTCCTAAGATGCACCTTCCTGCCTCAGAGAGAAAGCACCTTGCTCTTTAGCTGCTGCCCGTGACCGAGCCTTGATATTTCACCAGGGTTGTTGAAATCTGATTTTAAGTTCTGCCCAGAGAGAGAAGAAACCCACCCAGAGGCCCAGATCCCACCCACAGGCCAATGGTTGGAAGCTCGGAGGCAGTCCGTTAAAGCCTCTGGGGAGAGCATGGCTTCTCCTGGAGCTAGCCTAGTCTCCCGCCCACCCATCCACCAATAAACTGAGACTGAGCTGGGAAAGCACCACATCCCGGGGACTTCCGCCATCGCCTGAGAGACTCCCGTACCTTCATATCCAGATGGATAACATAGTCTAGCGGTTACAACAGCTTTTGAAATTTCTATTTATTTTGTATTTATTCCATACAGAGCCTTCAATGCTGTGGTGCTTGGCACTTACCCAGATGCTCCCAGACGGAAGTCGATATGAAAACCTAGGAGACAGGAATGGCCAGACAGGAGAGACAACATGATGTAGCCCAGATTACCAAGATGATGTGTTGACCAGGACTGCTTAATTATGCACAGCTCTTGCCCCCTGCTGTAGTCCTTCTATTTAAGCCTAAAGCTCATCTCAGTACCCCGAAGAAGGACTTGGAGTCACTGGAACAAAACTGAATAATTGTCTTCGTTACTTGTCTCTTGAGTTGGTGTGGTGGTACGGGAGATGCCGACTAGCTTATGGGGGATTCTGATGAAGTCAGATAGGGAATCAGGAGAAGGAAATTCTAGAAGTATTTAAGACAGCAGCAGGGTGAGTCTAGAAGCCTTCTTTCTCCATCGAGCTTCACGCAAGCAAGAGTATCCACAATAAAAGCATGGCTGTGCTCATCTGCGCCTCTCTTTCAACAAGACATCTCTTTTCCTGCAACTACCCGTGTGCCTCCACACACAAGATCCTGGGAACTCCAGTCCCTGCTTCTCCAGATTCAAGCCTGCGCCTGTTAACTTGGGGCTTTTGACAGAGTGATCATAAATGGGCAGAAAATGTCCTTACTCACTCTAAGGGAAGGCATGGCTAAGTTAGCTTTGTCAAGCAGGTCACAGTTGAAGGATTGTTCACACTGGCGGAGGAGTGTGCCCTGTGCACTCTAGAGCCCCAGCGTGACCGAGGATCAGAGCGGTCTCGGGAAAGGAAGCCTGCAATGCACTACAGAGTTCCCATCCTGGAGCTCCACCACCTCCCCAAAGCATCTCCACAAACAGCCTCCTCATGGAGGTTGAGCTGAGTCCACCCAGAATCCCTTTGCTGAGGTTCTAACCCGAGTGGCCCAGAAAGTGGCTGCACTGGGGACAGCATTTGGTGGGCGTGGCTGATGGTGATGAGGTTACATTGAGCAGAAGGATCTGATCCAGCATCACTGGGATTCTTCTAGAAAGGAGAGAGTTGGAAAGACCCAGGTGATGACGGAGGCAGAGATGAGACTGACACACTTGCAAGCCACAGTGTGCCAGGATGATAGACCACGCCCCGGAAGCTAGGAGAGGATCAGAGCCTTCCCGGGGGACCAGAGGGCTAAGGCCTTGACCTTGGCTGGACTGAAGTGCCATACCACAGGGGCTTCAGTAAGAGACAGTTTTTGTCTCTCGGACCTGGGAGAATTCATGCATATGCATGCAGTAAAAACTGATCCTATGTGTACCCTGGAGCGTGCTGCTTGACGCCATGCTTCTTCATACAGAGCATACCTACACACACAGCAGACAAACTCGCCGCTCTGTGGAGACGGGTATTAGAATAAGCAAAGTTTGCTCTAGGCTACCTGAAAAAGGAAAGTCAGAATGGCCCAGGATGTGGGCCCTCCTTGTGAGTTACCGTCAAGACATATCTGATGCAGAAGCCAGCTTTAGAGGACAACTTCCCCTCATTCTACAGGCAACGGTTTAGTTCTTTCTTGTAAGCTTAGTGAGTGCATTAAGCTTCACCTCGCAGCCATCCCAACAACACTCCGCCCACCCTGCTCCAGCTTCCCTCTTCGTCACTGTTCTGTTGCCCTGAAGAGACACCATGACCAAGGAAACTTAAAAAAGAGAGCATGTAATCGGGGGCTTACAGTTGCAGAGGGTGAGTCCCTGAGTTCATGATTAGCATGGGAGGACGCACGGCAGGACCAGGCAGTCATGGTGCTGGAGCAGTAGCCGAGAGTTTACATCTTATCTGCAAGATGCAGGCAGGAACCGGGGAGATTGGACCGCCCCCAGTGACACACCTCCTCCAACAAGGCCACACCTCCTAATCCTTCCTAAACTGTTCCACTAACTGGGGACCAAGCCTTCAAACACAGGAGCCTACGAGGGCTGTTCTCTGATAAGGCCTGCTTGGCAGTTCGGTCGGTGCTGGATAGGGAGTTAGGCTGAAAACCAGAACAAACACGCACACACTGTATCTTGAATTCACAGTGGGGGAACTGCCCAAATGGTTTATTCTCAGCTTCTTATACCCTTCCCCACCAGAGGTGTACGTGCAGTTTCCAGGGCAATGATCACAAGGGGCGAACCAGGTGTGCATACAAGCGCGAGGTAAATGATCGCGAGGGGAGAGGCATGCATCTGATCACAAGGTTACTGATCACAAGGGAAAAAGCGTTTGTGTGAGCACTGGGTTACAATCAACAAGGTAAATCAAAATATATTCAGAGCACTACTGTTCTGCAGTTAGCCATAAAGCCATCATCCTGCTTTGCGAGATAAAGAAGGAAGGTCTCTTTAATCTTTGACTTCCCTGAAACGAGCTGTCTCTGGGCTTGTCTTTTTTACGACTTAGCCTTGCTCAACAGCTATCCCAGATGAGATACAGGCGTTTAGCCGAAGGCACACGGCAGAATTTGAGCTCAAGGTCAGGGGGGCACAATTCTTATTTTGTTTTGAGTCTAAAATGTCCCCCACTTTCACCACCACCCCCATTTTACAATGCCACTTCTAGGCTGGCTATGCTATCTGAGGAGGCTTTGGCGCCTCTAGTGGGCCTTTGAAGGTTCTAGCAAGGCCTCAGGTTTGGGCTCCAGTCTCTGCCTTTCTGTTCTCTGTGATGCTGGGCTAAGGAGCTCACACCACACACTCCCAACACCCTGAATTCTGCCATGCCCTTCCTGCCAGGATGGAGTGACTTTCTGAAACCATGAGCCAAAATGAACCTGTGCTCAGGTTTTTTTCTGTCCTGCATTTTGGTCTCAGCAACACAAAAGTAACAAATACTGATCTCATACACTATTACACCCACAAATATCGTACGCTGTGTCCCTAGATGGAAATTTTCAGAAGGCAGTACCAGCGCCAGCACCAGCATTTTGACTATTTGAGCTGTGCTTTAAGATGCTTTTGTCCCAGCTGGCCATGGTAGTACACGCCTTTAATCCCTAGCACTCTGGAAGCAGAGGCAGGAAGATCTCTGAGTTCGATGCCAGCCTGGTCTACAGAATGAGTTCCAGGACAGGCAGGACCACACTGACAAACCCTGTCTTGAAGCAGCAAAATGCCTTGTCCTTCTGTTTGCCTTAGAGCCTATGGGTTTGCTGCGGTCAGTGAGCAGGGGCTTTGTTTTCATGTCTTTGAGACAAGATTTCACTGTCTGGTCCAAGCTAGCCTTGAACTCCAGATCCTCTACCTCCACCTCCCACGTGCTGGAATGGCAAGTGTAAGCCAGCATGGCTTCAAAAGGCTTCATCTTCATCTTAAAGTCACTTGGCAGAGATGTGTTGTTACTAACAAATGAAAGCCATGCTTATTATTTGCTTGTCATTTCTAGAAACTTCTGAATTCTAGCTTTGTTGTTTGTCATTATGCACAATACTTATATAGGTCCAAAGTCAAAATCTGCCGCTAGAGCAGATGTGAGTTTGGGGAAAGGATCCTAAGGCTACCAAAGTGAGGGTGTGCGTGAGCTTATTGAGCATTTGCAGGCTGTGCAGACAGATCTCTAGAAACCTCATACCTTCCCAGCCCTGGCTGTACAGCAAGGCACTCTGAGCATAGTCTAGCCTGTGTTTGACCCTCAGACCTGTTTCCTGCCTCCCTCTCTAAGTAACTATTTTAAAATTCACCTGTACAGTCTTAATCTGCTACTGTTATTTTTTCTTTTTCTCTTTCTTTCTTTCTTCTTTTCTTTCTTTCTTTTTTTTTTCTTTTTTTTTTTTTGACAGGGTTTTCCTGTTGTAACTCTGGCTGTCCTGGAACTCACTCTGTAGACCAGGCCGGCCTTGAACTCACAGAGATCCACCCCACTCTGCCCCTAAGTGCTGGGATTAAAGGCGTGTGCCACCACTGCCTGGCTTAGAAACATCTTACTCAATAGGTTTTCATCTGATGATGAGGGTGTATTATGATTTTAGCAAATATTTGTTTAGTTGCTAGATGTCAGGAACGCTCACCCCATGAGCAGGCTCTGGTAGCCATGCCTCCGTTCAGGCTGTGGACAGCTCACTGTGCGTACACCCATGGCCCCTGTAGTCCGCTCTCAGTCATGATGTTGTAGGCAAGACAGATCCTGTCAACTGCGAACTGGGCCATACCTACTCAGGACCAGTTAGCAGGAGCTCCGGCAGCCACTGTCTGGTCTGCTGTGCTGCCTTATGTGGCCCGAGCAGCTAAGTACGCAACATTGCCATCCTGCTCAAATAGTCTGGAGAATTTTGACACCTAAGCTTTAGGTTGGACAAGTGCCCGATGCTTACAGAGCGATTTCCTCCTTGGGTGAAATCCGGAAGTTCAGAGGCGGTGATAACACCTTTGGCACCGTGGCTGTGCAATCTTCCTAGTCCTGCTCGCAGGGCACATGGTGCCCATTCCTGCCTATGGCGTGAGTAGGGAAGAACGAACGGAGGGTGTCCTGCAGCAGGCCCTAACCAGATAGCTGGCTCTAGTCTCTGGCTCATGAGTCATGCTCTGTGTGTAAACGGCCCTGAGCTCAAGCTCAGGAGTGAGGGGACGCCCTCACCATCAACCCTTTTCTCGTAGCACAAAGCAGGGTGGATGTGGCAGAGACCTAGAAAGCATTGATTCTGCTGCCTGAAAAGGTGACATTTCCCCACCAATAATTAGCCTTGTCACAGGCGCACTTCATAAAGGTGCAGACACCACCTCGGTAGCACTCGGGGTACGTGTAAATAGCGTTGATTGGAGCACAGTTCCAGATGAATGACGTGATCAGAAGCCCCACAAAGCGCCCAGGTGTGGGGCACATCACCCGGCATGGCCTTGATCCCTTGGGCCTGTGAAACTGGTACGACCCACACAGCTCTGGATAGGGTGGGTTCTACAGACAGGATCTCAATCATGCAGTGCACCCTGGAGGTCCTCTCCCCTCATCAGCCCCCACCTCAGGAAGGAGAGATGACCCCACCACACACCCCTCCAGCCACCTGTGTGAGCCTGTGTGTAGGCTTTAGGGAATGACCTGCAGGAGGAGCCTGGGGCTCCCTGGGGTCCTGGAAGGCCAGCCTCTACCCATCACCTAGATCCCAGTTCCCACCCCAGACAGGGACGAGCTGCAAGACTGCTGAAGTGCTTGTGGTTTACAATTGCCTGCCCCATACCTACCTGTGTGGCCTTCGTTAACTGGACGTAAAACCTGCACCTGCACGTGATCACGGGTGCACAGAACTAAGCACACACACTTTGGACCACGGATGCATGGATCTAGGCACATGCTAAATGGTGTTTAAATTGGGTGCATTGTATTTCCTGAGGGTTGAGTGGCTGTTCATGCTCAGGGCTCCTTCTACACTCCATAAATACTGTCCTGAACTCTTCTTTCTTAGTGGCATGGGGGGGGGCAATCCTGCCCCCTGCTAGAGGTTTTCTCTGAGGTCCCAGATAAGGCCAGAGGAAGAGGTCATGAGCCACTGTGGAACCACACACACATCTACACTACCCAGAGAGAAGTGGCACGTACTTCACATACCAGGCTACAGAGGCCCTAGGCCTGTTTCCTGAGTGGCAGAGGAGGGCTGACCTCAGAACCCTGAGCTCTGTCCCCAATTTTACATGTGACCAAACCCTTATCCTTGGATGTCATTAGCATGCTGCTCATAGTAAGCATGGAGTGACTACCTGCAGAGGGCGGGTCTCCTTGTGCACAGTGTCTGCAGAGCCAGGCTGCTCTGGCGGACAAGAAGGGATCGGTTCTCTAACAGAGGAAGCCACATGGACCTTTAAAACACACATAGCCAAATCAACATGCCAGGCCTTTGAAATGGAATCCCATCCCACAGTGGCCACCAATGGGGCCACCAGACCCTGGAAGCAGGGATAGTTGCTAGCATGGGAGAGACTCAGCCAAATCCTGTGTTCAGGAGGAGAGGGAGGGGAGGAGGACTTCCAGGTTAAAAAAAAAAGTCATTTAAACCAAGATGTGGGTCTGAGCAGGTGTGTGGCTGAGAGCAGGGGCCAAGGAAAACCTTAAGCAGACATGAAGCAGTCTGCAAGGAGAGCAGCCAGGACTCTCCCACTGGCAGGGATGTGGAGCACAGGTGACTTTAGGAGAAACTCTGGGCCCATTTTCTACAAACTTGCGCAGCCCGGGCTGGCTTTAAATTCTCTATGTGGCTGAATTTTGGGTCACCTGGCTCCATCCCCTGTGCGTGGATTACAGGTGTACACTGCCACACCCAGTCGATGTAGCACTGGACACTGAACCCAGGCTTTGTGCACACCAGGGAAAGACTCTACCAACTGAGCTACAGCCTTGGCCTTGTTAGGATTTTTTTAAGTTGAAAATCCTGGAAACTGAAAGCAATAGATGCTCTTTTAAAAAATTGGGAAAACACCAAAGTGTGTGTGTGTGTGTGTATGTGTGTGTGTGTGTGTTTGAAAAAAAATGACACTTTGGAAAACCCATAGTTGATTAGGCATCACGAGGAAGGGAAGAGAAAAGAGAGGAGCAGGAAACATAGGCGGTTCACTGAATATAGCCACTGATGCCTGCTGGGAAAGTCTCCCTGAGGTCAGCTATCCAGCCAAACAGTGAAGACAAGGTTACATGCTATGAGCAAGTAACCCCAGAGTACCCCAAATCCTTCACCTGGTAGTAAGAAGCAAATCCAACTAGCCTAGCTCTCCTCCCTCCAACTCATGGGAACATGGGGAAATCCAGAGAAGGGAGTGGTAAGCTGGGGACTTACTTAAGAACAACCAAGGAATCAGAGCTGGTGATGCTGCTGTGTACATGTTTGCCTGAACCTGCGTGCATGTGTGTAAGTCTCCAAACGGCACAGTGAAATAAACAGGTGGGTTTTTCCTGAACCACACAGTAGCACTGATTTTGCAGACAGCTCTGTTTGAGTAACACTCTCTGTTCCGACCTTAGAGCCTGAGCTCGCCCATTGGGATGGCGCTGATATAGTCTCAGTGCCACTAGAGATGCCCAGTCACTTAACAGCTGGGGTTGCCGTCTGAGACAAATGCCCGTGACTGGTCACAACATACAAAACTTATTATTAACAGAGACTATTAAAACACGATCACTTGGAATAAGATTGATTTGGGCATGAGACAGAATCAGTTTGGGAAGAGAGCCGGCTGAGAGTACACAAAGTTTCCAGAGATGAGTGCCCGGTGCCCCCATGAGGCCAGAGGAAGAGGATTTGGAGTATCTTCTAGAGGGCTTCAGAGGGACATCACCATCTGAACTGATGACAAGGAAGGGGGAGGGCGGAGGAAAGCAGAGGGGAGGGAAGAGGAAGGTCCGATGCCCCTGTGTCCCTCTAGGAAAGATCCATGGAGGGTGAAGACATGGCGGCCGTCTCCTCAGCTCACCCCTGAGCGCTGCTGAGGCGTCGGGTTCTACTCCAGATGACGGTGACCTCAGCCAGGGTGGGGAGCCTGGACTCCTCCAGAGGGCAGGGCTGCAGGCCTCTCAGCAAAGGGAAAACTTGCTTAGAGACATTCCTTCCTGCCTTGTTTCACAAGAAACTCAGGACACTCCTCTTGCTCCTCCGTTCCCCAGGGTTTGTCCCATCCAGCGCCCCCTTGTTCCTGACCCACAGGAAAGATGAGCTCAGAGGGCATCTTGTTGGGATGGATGTTTTTAGTTTTCTCCCTCCCCACTCTCTCCTCTTCTCTCTCTCTCTCTCTCTCTCTCTCTTTCTTTTTAACAGTGAAATCTAACTGGACTTCCTGAATCCAAACAGGATCTGGGGACCTGTGAACTGCAGTCGAGGTGTTGGCCGTGTTAGCGTTCATAATCATCACCAGTAATTGTGATAACAGTTCCTAGCAATTGCCATTGGGAAAGGCACCGCTCATTTAGCAAAACTGTCCAAGCATGAGCAGAATGAGAAACAGAGAATACTAAATATACCTTAAGTACAGACGAGACCTTATGACAAAGTTATTTCTCAGCTCAAATCAAAATTTTAAGCAGTTTACCTCCTTGATGCCTTCCCGAGAGTTGTATGTAACAAACTTTCAGTGTCATGACTAATAGCCTCTCTTGGCAAGGATTACTCTCGTAAAACTGCTACTCAAGCTTTGTGATCGCGGTACACTCCTTATTATGGGATGCATTATGCAGCAGCTCTGGCTCGGTGATGGGACGCGGCAACCTGCTGTGAGACTGCCTATCAGAGCTTCTTTTAAGGCCCTTTCTCAATTGTCAGTAAAGTATTTTTTAAGGTTAAAAGGTGTAAAATTATTCTGAAATGCTGTTCTGACCTGTCGCCTATCACGGCAAAAAGCTATAGTTCATTTTTTTTTCAAAAATTGTATTTTTTGAAATGCAGTAATATTATAAGAATAAGCTTTATATGAGGAAAATAGTCTCCTGAAATGCTCATGGTATTTTTGCTTCCTTCTTCCCCAAGGACTGAAATATTAATCATTGCTTGGAATGTTAATTTCAGATTCAATTTTTCTTATCGCAACTGTCCGTTTCTGTGGTGGAATTAATATGAATGACCACTAGACTGACTCTCTCTCTCTCTCTCTCTCTCTCTCTCTCATTGCTTCATATTCCATAATGTCAAAGTCAAATTCAGCACCATCGTGAGCTATAACCTCATTATTCAGAGGCCTAGGGGGCCGAGCGTTTCTCAACGCTGCTGCACCTGCTTGCTGATTGAGCCCACACTGGAAGTCAGTGGGATGCCCCCTGGGTGCATGACTCCCTTGGTCCCGACGCATTGCCCAAGGCGTGTCTGCCTAGCTGTGGTGAGCCGTTTCCACCTCACTGTCTTGCCCAGGAGATTCTGTTGTTGAGTCTCAGATTTGGAGAGAACCTGGGAGTGTGGAGATTGTCCCCAGAAGACAGAGGCCTGCTTGGCCCTCCTGGAAACAGAGAGACCAATGGTTTGATGAGGATCCTTGATGTGGTGTGGTGTAGCGTGTGCTAGGCCCGCACTGGCATCGCAGCACCTGGGCAGGGCTGTGTTTCCTTTGTACCTTTTGTGTATGCACAGTCTATGTGAGTCTCAGGGAGCAGGGAGCGTGCTCCCCGCTAATGTGGAGCACGGCTAGGTGCTGTGCTGTCCCCTCCTCCAGCCTGCTGCCGCAGGGCATCACTTTCCTCAACTCCCTGGGGTGGGATTGTGAGTTCACACCCGTTTGGTTGTTAACACTGTTAAGACCTGCTTCACCAAAGAGCAACAAGTCACGTCTCTTTGCAGGCAATACTCTGAATCAAGGCAGCTCAGTGCAGGGAGTGGTGCAGGAGGTTGACTGCCCAGGACAGAAATTTCCCTCCCCTCCTCTCTGCCCTCTGAACTCTGGTGCCCTCCCTGGTGGGAGAGGGTGCTTTGCATGTCCACCCTCTGCAGCACAGGGTGAGGTGAGTCAAATTCTGACTCCATGGCCATCAGGACTGGCCTGAAGTCCTGCTCAGGCTCAGAGTAGACAAGACTGTTGAATTTCTTGTGGCTGCTCCCCTCCCCAGGACGGCGCTCAGCCATTGGCCAGCAGCTAAGAGGGAAGCGTAGAGGTGGGTCTTGAAGAGCTCATAGGGAATGGTGGTCACATTTATAGGAAAAGGGAAAAGGTGCTTGGCACCCAGGGACATCAGGGAAGGCCCATTGGTTAGGGCAGCACAGGTACAACAATCCCATTTGCATGGGGGGGCTCATAACCTAGACCTAGGTGCTCATATTGTCATTGGCTGAGACAGAAGTTGGGGAAGCCTCTTTTGCATAGACAAAGTCTCATAAGGACCAGAAGGAGAGACCTTATAAGGTCATATGGGGAGAAGGGAGCCCCAGCCTGGGGCCACAGCATCAGGTAAACCTCAGTCAGACTACATACCTTTGAAGAGGCGGTGCCGTGCTGTGAGAGCAGGCAGCACGGTTGTGGCTTGTCAGAGTGAGGGGAGAGGAGCATCGAACACCTTTCACTCTCAGAGTGAGAACTCCAGAGCTCAAAGCATGCTTCACCCCCTTCTTAGCTCCAGGACAGCTCCACACAAGACCAAGTGAGGGGGGAGGTGCAGCTGCCAACCTGCTGGAGAACGCCTTGGGTTCCTCGTCACTGCAGATGGCTGAGGGGTCACATCTGCCATGAAGCTGAGCTTATGAACTCTGTCCAAGGCTTGGGGAAGGGCCCAGCTGGTTCCACATGGCTATATAAATCACAAGAAGGAATGGTGACCACACTCTGTCTTCTCTTGCCCCAGGCCTGCCTGTGTCATTTCCCCTGTGCCAGGTGAGGCTGGAGGACCATGCTGGGTGATGTCACATTGATGATCCAGAGCAGACAGAGACACAGGTACTTCCATGAGAGCCTCATAAGCCCCTTGATGCACTGAGGACAGACTGGGTGACAAGCGACATCAATTCAAGGAAGAGTCAGGGTTCTTCATGGAACTGGACATTTAAATCATCCCAAATCTTCCAGCTCCTGCCTAACAGAGTTTCTCCTTGAGTTTCTGTAGGTATATACCCATGGTGTTGCTCAGCAAATCAGACATGGAGGCATTTTCATAGATGCAAACCCTGCTAGACCGAAGCAGAGGGAACCACTGTCATGGCAAGCACCATACTGGACAGTGGAACCCTGAGCATCTCGTCTCAAGGTTTTTATTGATACCTAAGCTCCTCAAGTGTTCTATTAACAGCCCACGCAGATCACAAACAATCAAACATCTTCTACAAAGCCAACACCTGCAGACAATACAAACTGCCAAGGCCTAGGCAACTCTTTTCCCAACAGTGCACAAAGCAACCATTTTAAACATAACTAAAAATAAACTTCTACAACATTTCCCCCTTTCTGTATAAGACAATAAAAACCTGCTTTATCTCTATAACACACTCTAACACTACACCAGCAAAACTACAAGAAGAATTATCCCAAGGACAGGACCAAATGAAACCAAACATCTATCAAGATTTTCACAATGTCTTTGGACGGCAGAAAAACATTATCAATGTCCAATTACCTGGAATTCACTCATGATCTTCTGGGCTCCTCCAAAGGGCTTGGGTCACTTCTCTGGCTCTGCCCGCTGCAGCACACACAGCTTGTCCTCTAGGCTCTGGCTGGCTGTACTCCACTGCTGCTGCTGTTCTAGGTGATCATCCCATGGTACTGGCATCTTCAGAATGTCAGGTTTTTCTGCTGCAACTGGCCTGCACTTTCCCCAATAGCCTCTCCTGGGCTTTCTTCATGGTGCCAAGCCTCAATTTCTCTTGCATGACCCTTTCAATCTGGGTCTTCAACTGCCACTGAGGCTGCACTTTTACCAAGGACATCTCCTGGCCTCTCTTCATGGTACCAAGTCTCCACTGCTCTCTATGAACCCTTCATGACTTCACAACCAGTACCACCTGGGTGAATCTTACAGTGCCAAGTTCAGTTACCAGAACAAGATGCAACTTCAGCCAGCTCTGGAAGACAGCTTCTGTGTGTTGTCCCTGAGGAAACACTTTCCAGATTTTAAGATAGAGTTTGGTTTGCAGGGGAAAAAAAACAATCAGTTCACTTAATTTTCATGGCCCTCTCTCTTCTTAGAGACTCATTTCCTTCCTCATTCTCCTCTTCCTTCAGGAGACCTAATCTTTGTCATCTGGGAGTTGTCTTGAGTGTATTTTACTGGACTCTGTGAGGTCTGGAGTTTCTTTCTCTTCTTGTCTCCACGTTGGATGTTAGCTGGCACGACGTGCCTCACATTGCAGGTACCACTTTTAGTTGGCACCTACTGCTGCACTCACTAAGGAAGACAAGGATTCATATTCATAGTGCAAACCCTGCCAGACCTCAGCAGAGGGAACCACTATCAAGGCAAGCACGATACTGGACAGTGGAACCCTGAGCATCTCACCTCGGGGGATTTTATTGAGACCTAAGCTCTTACCCCTTGGAGGCCATGTGGGCCATGAGGCCCACCCCCTGTTGCTGTAGCCGTATTCATTGTCATACCAGGAAATGAGCTTTACAGAGTTGTCGTTGAGAGCAATGCCAGCCCAGTGGCTTCAAAGCCACTGTTAAAGTCTCAGGAGATAGCCTGGTCCTCCATGTAGTCACGGACGCCCTTTAGCCAGCCCTCCCTCCCATGCCTGTGCCACTACCTTCTTGATGTCATCGTACTTGGCAGCTTTCTCTAGGCGGTATGTCAGATGCTCCACAGACATACTACGGCTAGGAACATGGAAGGCTATGCTGGTGAGCTTCCCGTTCAGCTCTGGGATGATCTTGCCCGCAGCCTCGGCAGCACCTGAGGATGTAGCCATGATGTTCTGGGCAGTCCCACAGTCATCACACCACAGCTTCCCAGGGGGCCATCCACAGTCTTCTGAGAGGCAGTGATGTCATGGACAGTGGTCACGAGTCCTTCCATGATGCCGACATTGTCCTGGATGACCTCAGCCAAGGGAGCTAAGCAGGTGGTGGTGCAGGAAGCATTGCTGACAATCTTGAGTGAGCCGTCATGCTTCTGGTGGTCCACACTCACCACAAACATGGGGCATCGGTAGAAGGGGCAAAGGTGATGACCCTTTTGTCCCCACCCTTCAAGTGGACCCCTGCCTTTACCACAGTAGTGAAGACACCAGTAGATTCCACAACAAACTCGGCACCAGCACCACCCTGTTTGACGTTGGCAGGATCTAGCTCCTGGAAGATTGAGATTGTCTTGCTGTTGACAACCAGTTTCCCATTCTTTGCCTTGTCTGTGTGGTTGAACTTGCCATGGGTAGAGTCATTCTGGGACATGTAGACCGTGTAGTTGAGGTCGTGAAGGGGTCATTGATGGCAACAATATCCACTTTGCTAGAACTGAAGGCAGCCCTGGTAGCCAGGTGCCCAATAAGGCCAAATCCGTTCACTCTGATTGTCACCATGGTGTCTCAGGGACGAGGCTGTCTCCAGAACGGGAAGGAGCAGAGAGCCTGATTTCCTCCTTTGTACATAGTGGTTGGTTTGTCTCTGGATGGTGAGCTGGCTAAAGAACTTAGAAGCCCAGTGACCTGGGTTTCACCCCCGATCCCACATAAAAGTGGAAAGAGATAACTAACCACAAAGATGGCCTCCACCCCACCATACACACAATGACAATAAATAAGCTATTGTAAAAATGAGATTGCCTCGTAAGGGAGGAAGAGGGACATTATGCCCAACTGTTCAACAGCACTGTTTGGCCGAGGTGGTTCAGCGAAGCTAGCTGTAGCACACATGCCAGGAACATGAGCATTTGATACACAGTCCCGTCAGCCAATCTTCTATATCACGAAGAAATTTTCAAATAAAAAAGTCAATCAACAAACACCCTGCTTGGCCCTGAGCCCGATGCCAGGGTAAAGCCTAGAAGCTAGCAGCCAGGCAAGCTCCTGCCAGCACGGGGTCTCCGGGCTAATGAGATCACTTTAAACAGTCGGTCCAAAACAACTGAACTTTTAGTTTATTTCCTTTCTTTTTGAAACAGGGTTTTGCTATGTAGCTCTGGCTAGCCTTGAACTCACAGCAACCCTCTTCCTCAGACTCCCAAGAGCTGGGATGATAGCCCTGTGCCACTATACCTGGCTCCTATTCTGTGCTTTTGGAAGAAACCTGGGTCCCTGTGATACTTGCTTAGAAGAGAGGCGCCTCGGAGGACCAGCCACGCCTCTGTGGAGTGGACAAAGCTCCACTTGGTTTTCCACGAGAGAAGTGACCTCAGACCAGTTGTGTGTGGTCCTCCTAGGGCCCATGGCAGGATGTGTCACAGGAAGAGCCCAGGCTCACATCCCAGCCAGGACACCTCCTGCCGTGGGCAGACCATACCATGAGTGGCAGATTCCACTCCCTACCCTCACCACAAACTGAGGCGATCTGTCAGATGGGCACCTAACAACTTCCTAGGTGTCTTACCCTCCAATGTCACCGAGTGTCCCAGGACAGAGCCAGCCAATCACAGGCAGTCATCCCAGTGTGCTCAGCATCTGTACCTGTCCCTCAGGGTCGGGCCAGCTGCAGCCAGTGCTGATCCTCTCCTAGAGCAGGCTGCCAGCACCCTGGCCACGCCCTTCCCCTGGCAGAAGCCCAGGGCTCTGTGGAAACAGTAACTGCCTTCATGAGAAAAGGGCCTGACTGGGCCTCAGTAAGAAGTTTCTGGAACCGGTAAGATAAATGCTTGTATCATTCTTCTGTGAAGGCCTCCCACCACGTGCTGTGCACAAGCTCAGCCAATGGCGACTGCCGGCCCCGCACCCATCCCTTGGCCCAGAGTCACTCAAGGCCAAGCCCACAGGCACTTGCGGCTCCTACCAAAGGCAGTGCTGGCTGAGCTCCTGAAGCCAGCCTTGCTCCTGCCCCATGGGCTGCCTGTGCTGGAACTGGTCTCTGTGACATCAGTGCTGCCTGTTCCACCAGAGGCAGTCAAGCCGAGACACCCTGAGCGTGGCTGCACAGGAACGTGGCTGCATGGGAAGCTTGAAAGTGTTGAGCAGGAAGTGCTTCCACCTGGAAAGCAGCCATGTTCACGCTCAGGAGACAGTGACTCGGTAAGTAAAGTAAATGTCCTCTTCCTGTTGACGTAGACCTAGAAGACTGAAGGACTGGTGTCTTCAAGAAAGACAGGCAAAGGGCCCGCACTGTCACGCCTCTGAAAGCCCAGCAATGTCTGTGCTCTGAGGCCATAGTATAGCTCTGTCTATGACCTATGACCCAGGGAGGACTGGACACCCGTTGTTTGGTAGGGAGAGATTGTCCACTGTTAGCCGAACCCTCAAGTCTTCTCCTTCATACCCATCAAGTGTGGGCTTCGTTACAGAGAATGGCTCCATCCCTGACAAAGAGCCGGGTCATATTATCTGAGAATTACCAGCTCTGAGAATAGTCTTAATAAGCCCTTTAAAGATGGAGGCTAGAACCTTATGGTGAGCTATGGAAGCACATTACGTAAGACTTTCAGCTTGGTAAGAGGAAATGTAATAGTTTTATAGGAAGACTTACTCTAATAAGATATAAAAACGGAACTATCAATTAATTCTTAGCCAAAACGTCAATTAAATAAGTAGATATGTGTATATGTTGCGTGTGAATTTTTTTCTAACAGAGCTGTAAAGCAGAGATATACACTGCCTGGATGTATGATTTGCTTTTGCTTTGTGACAAAATGATTAGTTCTGCAAAAGACCTGAAGGGCTCCTTCAGTTTCCTTAGGGCTCCCTCTGCTTCTGAGTTACAGTCATCTCCTTGGAGGTGTCCTCCGGCCAGCCGCCTATCAGGTCTCTCCTGTTCAGTTTACCTCATTCAGATCAGCATTGGCCAATGACTTCTAGAAGCATCTTTGACTTCAAATGTCATGCTGTCTCCACATTCTTGCCTGCTTTCTCCTTACCACATGCTGTGCATCGTCCTTGCATCTGATGAACAGCAAAGACATCATCGTCCAGCCGGGAAGCACCTGGGGACCATGCACCTGGGTACCACACACCTGGGGACCATGCACCTGGGACCATGCACTGGGGACCATGCACCTGGGGACCATGCACTGGGGACCATGCACTGGGGACCATGCACTGGGGACCATGCACCCGGGTACCATGCACCCAGTACCATGCATACAAGCAGTTGATCCATTAGTAATTATTTTTATGTGTGACAACATTGACTTCCCTAGGGGACCCTGCACTTACAGGGACCTGGATAATTGATGCTATGCAATAAGAAAGATCATAACCAAGATTGGGAGAACTCCTCATTCAGAGTCAAGATTGGGTTACTTGGAGAAGAAAAGCCACATGAGGGGCTTCCTTAATAGCACCTAGAACACAGGGGACAGCCACATCTGCCACAATGACGACCTACTTGGTGAGCGAGTCAGGAACTCTGGTCAGTGACTGTCCCCTGGACTCAGATCTCTCAGCTCTTCCCCAGCCCTGACTGGTCCTTACATCTTGAGGGCTGGTAAAGCTATCTAGCCCTGACTAGTCCTTACATCTTGACAACTGGTAAACCTATCCAAAGCCTTCACCACCTTTATTCCTCAAGTCCTTCTAGAGACTTGTCCTCAACCAATGACATTGGAAAATTAGTTGGAAATTAAGTCAGTAGATCCACCCCACCTAAAAAAACATTTTTCACTTTGACAGTGAGTCTTTGTAGCTACAAGTGTCCATTGGCCTGTTGAGCCTTTCCTGCTGTATGTAACAATGGTGTTGCATGGGTCCTTGGGGCTGCCCTGTGTAGATCGGGTCAGGCCATGATGTCATAGATCCTGCACAGGAACTCTCAGCAACGCGAAGCTCAGGGGTCCCCTTTCCTTCGCTATGTACCCCACCATGATGATTACTGAGGTGTCAGCACAAAGGGACTAAGGAACTTTGGGGGCATTAATGAGGGTGTGTAAGGGCATTTCCAGGGAAGAATAACTGAGATAAGACCCACCCAGAATATATACAGCATCATCCATAGGCTAGGGAAATAAAAAAGAAAAGCAAAAAGAGAAGGAAGATGAGCACCAACATTTCCCTTCCACAAAGCCAGAAGGGTAGTTCCTGATCACAGTTCAGAAGCTAGCCTCGCTAGCTGTCTACACATCTGGCCTTCAGAATCAGATCCACCAAGTACCGCTCAGTCACCCTCTGACCTCCCTAGTAGGAGGGCTGCTTCCTTCACCTTTTGGCCTATGTTCCCACCCTGGCTGAAGACCCTGGAGAATCAACCCCTCCTCCTGTTTTTGGGAGCCTCTCTGCCCGCTCTAACGAGCCACTGGCTGAAGTAACCTAGTCATTTCCCTCCACGCTGATCTACTAAGAGGTTTCAACAGTATGTATCAGGATCATATCCTTAACTGACATGGAGCAAGGCTGAGCTCCAAACTATCCCCACGGTTCAAAGCGTTTTGAAGTTTACTTTTGCTGGCTGTAGTGGGGAAGCGGCCATCTTCTCTAATCTGACAAGTGCTTGGAGTGGTTGCTTGATTCCTTGATTCCTTGATTCAAGCTTGCAAATTAGCCAGTTCTTTTCTGAGCTTAGTTCTTCCTTGTGCTGCTTTGCCAGACACAGACAATGCCCACTGCTGAGGTTGGATCAGGTCTCTCAAAGGGAAACGTGGATGCTGTAATCTCCGTGTCTGTCCGTGTGGTCTATTTGAGGAACAATGTCTTGAGATGAACTCTAGTTAAAATGAGCTCATTGTGAGCTAGTGATCCTAAACCCATCATTGCAGCCTTTGTAAACAGGGAATCAGAGACACCAAGAAGAGAGAGGTCATGCAAAGAACAGATAGACAGGAAAGCGCCACGTGGAGATGAGGCAGACACAGGGTGTAGCTACTGTGCTACCTGGAACTACCTTGTGCTACCTCTACCTTGAGAAAGAGGAAGGAAGGATAGAAAGAAAGAAATCTTCACTACCCTTGTAGCAGCCTTGAAAGAGAGAAAGGAAGAAATATTCACAGCCCTTTCTTGGCTGTCTGAAGCTTGGAGAGAAGGAGCTAATAAAGAGCTAAACTGGCATCCAACAAACCGACCCACCAACTGCCAACTGCCCGCCTGCACTCTCCGGGTTACATTCTAAGCAGAGTTCCTGAAGTCCAAGCAACATGCAATTGTAAAGAAATTTTACACATGACGAAAAACTTGTTCAAAGTGTCCTGCTACACAGCCATGTTGGGGCTCCAAACCAAGCAGTGGCGAGGCCTGCTGAGAGCTTCCAGGGGCAAGGAAGGGAACCCCCAGCCCTCCACAGCAGCTTTGCTACCCGTACATGAGCTTTGGTCCTTTGGCTTTCAAACCATTAGAGGGGACACTGCTGTTGTTTCAAGCTGCAGTTTATGGTGTTCTGTTATGGCTGACCCAGTACAGACATGTTGCCTGGGACTTATTCCTTGGTAGCCACGTGGCAGTCAAAACCCAAGGTTTTGATTCCCAAGGTGTATCAGCTGGGTTTGTATCAATTCGACACAGCCACAGTCCTTGAGAAGAGGGAGCCTCAGTAGGGAACAGGCCTCCGTGAGCTGTAAGGGTGGTGCCACACCCCCACCCAGGCTGGTGATCCTGGGTTCTATAACAAAGCAGGCTCATCAAACCATGAAGAGCAGTCAGTAAGCAGCACCCCTCCAGGGCCTCTTGCATCAGCTCCTGCCTCCAGGTTCCTGTCCTGACACCCTTTGACAATTGGACAGTGATGTAGAAGTCTAAGCCAAATAAACCCTTTCCTCCCTGAGTTGCTCCAGTCATGGTGTTTCATGGCAGCAACACTCACCCTAACAAAGACACCAGCTATGGGAAAAGATCCATTTCTGGAGCTTTATCTAGTATAACAAAGATCCACACCTCTTCAGACCCAAAAACCCTCTCCTTTCTTCCCACTGACTGATGAGATAGTGTAAAATATTTTAGCATCCCACTTCTGGTACCAATTTCTAGGCTAGTCAGGATAAGAGTATATTTTGCCGCAGTAACAACTCCCAGACAAAACAGATGGCTGCCCTTCATTCTTTCTGGTGAACGGACGGGGTGGATGCTGACTCTTCCATCCGGGACCTGGTCAGTGAGTAGCTGGTGTGTCAGCACCACAGCGGTGGCTGAGACCATTCCTGCATAACACTCAGACACTCAAAGCTTCCAATCGCATGGCTGTGCCTGGGTCCAGGGAAAGGCTTGCACCATCCTCCTGTGTGTCTGAGAGACAAAACGGAACTAACTGATCAATATCACAGTTGCTGTGCAAGTTCATCATTTAAAGTCTCTTACACTTGTCTGTGTGTGCGCATGAGCACAGCATGCATGTGGAAGAGAACAAATTGCAGAAGTCAGTTTCCTCCTTCCATGATGTGAGTCCCGGGATCAAACTCAAGCCATCGAGCCCTTGGCAGTGAGTGAGTGCCTTTACCTGATGGGCCGTGTCGGGGGCCCACAAATTCATTATTTTGTTATTTTAAAATGACATTTTATGACATATCTTGAAAATGACATTTTCTACTCATGGAAATGCCACTGTCTTTTGCTCTGTAGCCTTGACTGATGTGGAGGTAATGGTTCTCTTGGGTTCCTGAGTTAGACAAAATACACCACAGCAGAGGATACTTACACACGGCTGGATCTGAGTCGCTCGGGCTGTGTGCCCAGTGGATGAGCCCGGCTGGTCCTCTGTCATTAGGAAAATAAGCCTGATACAAGTTTCATCCTCCTTGGAGAGTCTAAGACACCACCATGGCAGGGTTCCGCACCCATCTCATCACAGACGTTCAGGGAGGGTCCCTATCGGCGACTACTCTAACCCACTGAAAGCCAGAACATTCGAGCCAGCGAGGAAAGACACTGCAAAGATGAATTCCCTTGGTGTGGCTGCAGGACTCACTCCCTACGGACGCTCAGTTTTTCCATATGTACAACAAGGAGTGTAGACAATCTCTGCTATACCCTCTGGACTCTGATTTAATCTTCCTGACCAGATATTGCACTGTAAGCTCTCCTGGCCAAAGGGCTGATAGAAGTCTGGTCAGAAAACTACTTGAGGATGATTAAGGCCATCGAGAGCGTCTGCATCAAATCTCCCTGCCAGGCAGAGCCTCTGCACCTCTGCAGGTGTGTGGAAATCACGTGGAGGTTTGGCTGGGGTGGGGGCTGGGTCAGGATGCTCTCAGCACCTCATGGCCGACCCACACACCTTATCAGTAAGCTCTCATTTCTGCTTCCTTCTCTGACTTCAGAACTGCTTGCATATTTCTCTTGTTTTTGCTGTTTTAAGTGTGTGTGTGTGTGTGTGTGTGAGAGAGAGAGAGAGAGAGAGAGACAGAGACAGAGACAGAGACAGAAACAGAGACAGAGAGACTTGGGGGTATATGTGTTCATGTGAGTATGTATACACGTGCAAGCATGTGTACATGTATATGCGTGTGCTTGCATGTGAAAGCCAGGTCAATGTCAGGTGTCTCCCTCACCTTATATTTTAGACATGGTCTCTCACTGAACCTAGGTCTCTCTGGTTCAGCTAGACTGGCTGGCCAGGGAGCCCCAGAAATTGTCTTGTCTCTGACCTCACCGCCACCCCCCAGTTCTGAGATTACAGACCTGTGACAGAGTGCCTGGCTTTCTCACACAGATGCCAGGGACGCAGACGCAGGTCCTAGTCCTGTGTGGCAGGCGTTTTGCTGACTGAGCAGCTACCCACCTCGTTTTGGTTTTGTTCATTAGCCCAGGTTGGCTTGGAGCTTCTGGCATTCTCTGCTTCCCAAGGGCTGAGAGTACAATCCACACTACCATGCCCAGTTACACTCTAAGTGATCAAGTATCATCTCAATATTTTCATCATTTTATTTCTATGTGACTAATAATGTCACTGTTTGTCAGGAATTCGATTTTGAACTTAGAGAATAGTTTTTGTGTGTGTGTGTGTGTCTAATGTGAAAAATCACGTGATACTTTAATAACCTCTGATGTCAAAATACCATACCTTTTAAAAAACGTATTTGACCTCTCTCACTGAACTGAGCTTTATGAAATATTCTACAACAAAGTCCTTGTGCTCATGGTTTTTCTGATTTGTTGTTTGTTATTATTGTTTGTTTGTTTGATGGTTTTGAGACAGGGTCTCATTTTAGTCCAGATTGGCCTCCAACTTGATATGTGACTAAGGCTGACCTTTAATTCAAAATCTTCCTCCCTTTACCTCCCAAATCCTGAGATTACAGGCACGAGCCATCACGACACCCCGGTTCTCCATCCTAGAACAGAAGCAGGAAGCTGTTCACCTCCCCCGGGCTGAAAAGAGGTCCTTGTGCCAACCTCAGAGAGCTCCTGCTCTCCTCTGTCAGAAATGAGTCTGAGCTTTGACACTGACTTCCTCTTACTGATGTTAAAGATTCCGAGGCTCATAAAATCGGGATAAAAACCTTTCTGAGCGTTACAGAACTCGACTGCTAATGAGACCGGGTCCTGGAGCACACATGCCTAAGAGTTTTTTTTCTTAATGACCAAATATGCAGGGCCAAGCTTACGGTGTTGGAGAATGAAGTGCGACTCTCTTGGGCGGTGGAGGGAGATGGGCTCTCTCTGCTCTATTTTGGAACATTTTTCCTGCCTGGACGGACTTTTAACATTTACAACCCCCAGGCACTCCCAAGCACCAGGAACCATAAATATTATCTTCCCGACTCTCCCCTCAAAGGCTACCCTGGAACATTAGCTGTCAGGGGAGAAAAGGTCTCTGAAAAGCCGATTTTCCCTGGAAACAGAGCCACTCGAAGGAGCCGCAAAGTAACAGCACCCTCTTCAGAGAGAAGCCGCCTCCGCCCAGAGCACCGGGGGCTCCGCTGCTCCCCGGTCGCCCTCCGCTCTCCACTTCACTCCCTGAAAACAGCTTTGTAACGATCCAGGCACGTTTTCCCCCTTACAAAAGGAATCCGCTCCCTGCGCTATTCGCTCGGAATTTTCTCTCCGTAATTTTCTCCCCGTGTCTCTGCCTCATCGCGCATCGCTGGTCAGCACCAGACGAGATTAGGAGCAGTCACAGCAAGCCGAGGATAAATTAATTACACTCTGCATAATTCCTTCTGGCAAAGCCAAGTCTAAATTCTGCGAAAGTTTCTAATCTCTAAGTTTCTCCAATTAGTGAATGCAACGAGAAGCAACTGATTCAGAGCTCTGGGTGGGTTTTGCTTTGTTTTCTCCGTTTTCCTTTTCTTCTTTTTTTCCTTAAACATTCTTTGAAGCTCATTTAAGGGTCTGGGCTCCGAGTTCCAAACACACAATGAAGATTTACAAGTCACTCTGGTGACCCAGTCTTTTAGGGATAGGGTGGTGGAAAGGGAGCTTTAGGTTATAGAGTGGAAACTCAGGGATTTAAGTCCGGAGAACAGGGCTGAATGTCTTCTCCCGGGGTTTATAGAAGCAGAAAAGAAAGGGTGGGGAGGAAATGCTAACTGCCTGGGGAAAGGAAGATCAGCACCAAAACTGATGCTACCTTTTCCAAGGCAATAATCTTTTCGTCCTGTTTCCAGAGATAACTTATGATTAAACCATCCTCCCAGATCTTGCAAAAATCAATTCACTTTTTCCTGGTAACCGGGCAGTTGCAGTGTTTAAAACTGTTAGGCTTAGTTGTGTTGATGTAATTATAAGACTACACACTTGATAATTTCATATTTGGGGAAGCATCTGTGTTTGTGTCTTATCTCTTCTGTTGTTGTTGATGTTGTTTTGATTTGCTGGTTTTCACTGACCCTTACGCCAGTGTTCCTCTGGCTACCTCTGGGAAAATAGCCATTTTATTTTTACTCCAATCCACTGACAGTTCTACTTTATAAAAAAATAAAATAAAATCAGTAAATTACTAGAAAAATGAGAGCAAAGATACAGAAGAGCAAACCCCAACCAGAGGAAAGATGACATGAGAGATCCCTAAGAGATCTGAGCTCCGAGCACTGTGAACCCCAGGGTAGCTCAAGGTTGTATCCATTTTCTAGAGCTGTGCCCCCACGTTTGCCCCAGGAGCAGGCAGCCTGCTGCAGCACCTCAGCTCACTGAGCCAGTGGCATTCCTCCGTGACTTCAGGCTTTTATGAAGCTGGCCTTCCAGTTGATAGAAGCCAAGTCTAGCAGCCATCCCTGGGTCCCAGGCCTCATGGATGTCCAAGTCCTTCACACACAGTGTGGAACGCACGCTAAGCACTCAGCTCTGTGTGCTCTAACTCACCTCTGTATCATTTGCTCTCACTAATGCATTATGGGTGCTGTGCGAATAGTGTTCTGTATGTTCAAGGAATAACGGAAACAAAGAATAGGCCGCAGTCAGTAGTACATGAACAAGGAAATATATTTTTTACACCTACAGCTGGCTGAGCCCTGCAGATGTGCAGCCTGTAGAAGCAGAGGGCCAATTCTTGTGTGTGAACTTAGCCTTGGATAGCTCAAAAACATGGCCTCCCCACTCGGAACCCAGAACCCAGAGTTCTAAACCCCTGACAGATCCATGCATGGCATTCTAAGGAAGTTGTTGTAGTTTGGAAATGAAATCAAAGTACATTTTTTCCTTTTGGTTTCACAGATATTTATCATCTGGAGCTGTGTACTAAGTGGACTGTTTGCAAAAAGTCTCCTGGGACACCGAAGTCCCAAGAGCTGGACTCACGTCTTACCCACATACCCTATTTGTTCAGTGAGCTAATAACGGGGGAGTGGGGTACAGCATGGCCGTCAGCAAGCTGATGGAGTCAGAGTGGCGTGAGTCCTCAGACGAGAATCCCTGTCCTCTTTTACTTCACATCTGTCTCTAAACAACGACAACAACAAAGTTTAAGTCCCTACATTCTTGTCTAGACCTTTCTGGGCCTGTTGCCATTGCTACATTTTCAAACTCTGTTTTGCTTGAACATGGATTCTAGCAGAAGGGAGAGCATAGAGTCAGGGAGGAACATGGCCACCGACTACCCCGGGACTGCTTCCGGGCAGGGACACCCTTGTGGATGAGAGCCAACCAGCAGGCTCCCCAAGGCACAAAGGGGTGCATTCTAAGAGACAGAACGATTAAAACTGCAGAATTGTTTAAAGCTCTTTGGATTGCTCTCTTCTCCCAACTCTCGTTAATCCTGGATGCTTTAACTAATGTTTTCTTCCTTTGACATTTGGACCCTCTAGACTTTTAAAAAGTCACAAATTGTCCCTAATAACTGCACAAATTACGTCGGCTGTTGACTGAGCGCTCCTTAGCACTTTGTCTTCTGCATGCTACAAAGCAGTCATTTTCATTAACCATTCCTCATATCCAAACAAGGTGGCAGTTTAGCATAATAATAAAGCAATTTCCTATTCATTGATGGGGAAGTGACACTTCATGGCTAAAGTCACGGAGCAGAGACGTGCTGAGACCTGGTATGAAGGCAAACCCAAGGACCGTGGCCTCCGAACTGCTCTGAGCTCGCCTCACCTGCCCCATGCTGGAGCACACAGGGCAGCAGCTGATCATGGTTCAGTGGTTCTGAAAGGCCAGCGCAGCTTCAGGCCGAACGGCCTCTCCCAGTGATCAGGAGGCTCTGCTGGAAAAGACAACCGTGAGGAAAAGGACAGAGGGAGAGAGAGAGACGGGTGGTAATTCAGAAGGAAGTAGAAATCTGTGGAAGCCAATGCTTCCTGTCCCAGGCTCAACTCCACCTCAGGTCGCATGAATTATGCCAGCAAGAGGGCCAATCAGCACTCAGCAAGCCAGGACATCCTTACCGCAGCTGCCCCAGGGCAAGGTTGAGTAGTTAGTACCTGCCATCAGTGCAGACTCACCCTCCTAGCCCTAAGCCCAGACTTGATCTGCTGTCTTGCTTCCCCTCCCTCACCTTTAATCAATCCCTGGACCATCCGAAAGCTTGTCCTCACTGCAGACCAGCTGGAATGGCAAGGTCGTCTGCCCAGGGACCCACTGTGAGGTGGTAAGAAAGCAACAGGCACCCAGCAGAGGAAGGAACCCTCCTGAGCAGTTAATACTTCCTACAGCCCCCACTCCCCACCCAGCTGGCCCTCTTCCTCCTCTCCCTCCAAGATAATCCCTGCATCTCCAGCTCCCATGGGTCCAGCAGCATCTATACCAACAGGGTCAGTGGCCACAGTGGCCCACAGCTTCTGCTGAGGGTTGTGAAGAGAGCAACAGCAGAGGGAAGATCTCCAAATCGGGGCCGTAATCCCCAAGTGCTATGTGCAAGCCCTGGGGGGAGGGGGGGACTGAGCCCTTTTGCTCCCTTCCCCAGGTGCCAGTGCCTTTTTCTTTTAACTTCTGCACTAATGCAAGACGGGGCAAGACAGGAAGAAAGGCAAGGTTGCGCTATGTTCACAGCAGATCTGGAAGGAAGCTGGGTCGGAGCAGTGGTCAGGTGGAACACTTTGGTGACTCCATGACCCTCCATTGTCCTGTCCCTAATTTCCACAGATGACAGCTTGGCTGTGCTCGCTGGAGAAGAGCTCCGTGGTCACAGGCAGGTCAATGCAGACAAGCCCCAGCAATCCCCAGCTGCTGCTGCTGTTCCTGGGGCAGTAGACCCCTCTTCCTTCCTATTTCCAAAGCTCTCCTCTGGGCAACATCAGCTTGCTTCTGCCAGCAGATGGGGCTTGACATCTCTGATGTCCCTGGTATGGAAGGCTGCCTCACCTGCAGTGCCTGCCACCGCTTCTGACTGCTCTTACCTAGGTCTGAAGAGCACACCATGGCTAACACACAGCTCTGGGCAACTCTTGATACCTCCTGCCCACAAGGGTTGCAATTGTCTTCCCTACGGTAAGGGCAGACCTGTTGCTGATTGAATTGAAAGATGCTAAACACAACATCAAACAGGAAAATATCTTCTTTTCCTTTACTTTGGACTCTTTTCTCCAGTTTTTAAATTCCTTGATCTTGCTCAACTCTTTAAAAAAATGTTAACTTTTTATGTTTTTTGCGTCCGTGTGGGTCATGTGTTTGTAGGTGCCCAAAGGGGTCAGAGGACATTAGATTCCCTGGAACTAGGGGGATAGTTGGTATAGGCAGTTGTGAAGCACCCAATGGGAGTGCTTGGAACCAGACTCGGGTCCCGAAGAGCAGCAAGTGCTCTGAGCTGCGGAGTGTCCCTCCAGCCCTGCTGATTCAACTCTTGAGCAATATCTCTAAACTCACCTTCCTTTCATGTTTTTTTTTTTCACATTTTGCAACTCATTTCGTGACAGTTAACCTCAAAGAGAGAAAATATTTTCTGAGTTCTTTTATAAGCATGCTCCTTGCCATAATTTAATTTTAGATTTTATGTCACAACACCGCTGCAATCCTTATAGAATATGCACACACTGTCAAAACTCTATGTGCCCACTTGCGTGATGCGTGACTACGGTGGCCGAGGAGCCCCCTTGAACGCAGGTCACACATCTCAACAGACTTAAAATCGAGAGAATAAAATTCCCAGGCTAGCCCAGGACCAACGCTCACCGCACATCCTCTTAGCTCCCACCCTTGGGCTCCACACACTTCCTCCCCCTCCCCGCCTCTAATCTTCAATGCTAGACTCTCTAACATATCTTTGCCATTCTGAACATGCTGAAGTAGTAAGCACAGGAAGAGAGAAGTTACACTGTGTGGTGATAGGGCTCTCCCGGAGCAGCTGGCTCTCCCGGAGCAGCAGGCTGTCCTGGAGCAGCCACATGTGCCATGTTGTTGGCTTACTTAGTTACACAAAAGAACCAGCCAGTGGGGTTACGGGTTATGTTGGGCCTGTGAGGCTGATGTCCACAGGCTGCCAGCTGCTAGCTCCATCCAGAAGTCATGCTCCAGGCTGGAGGCAACTGCCTTCTTCTCTGGGAAGTACTTTCAGCCTCAGAGATGGGCCACCTGCTCCACCTAAAGCCAGATGGCTTGCAGGCTGACAGCATCTACAAGACACTTGGACAGCACCCCTGGTATGTTTCTTGAGACTACAGAGTCCCAGGCCTGGTCACAGTGAGTACCAATAGCTCTGCCCAGACACCACTCAGCTCAGGCAGCAGAGTCTAGATGGGCTGGCCTGTGGCACTCAGGCCGTCTGAGTCTCAGACACTCCACACACAGGGCATAGGAGCACATGCATGCCGTTCTGAGCATCTCAGGGACCAGACAAAGCCCTGGGCAGAGGACACACATTCAAATAGCTGAACTAGAAAAGTAGGAATCCATGAGGTGACTGAGAGCCGGAAGGGGGCTCACCAAACAGAGGCGTGGCAGCTCCGCAGTGTCCATCGGCTGGTACAAACCCACTGAGAGGGCCAGTGGAGTGTTACTCAGGTGTGGTGACTCATGCTTGCAACACCAGCAGCACTCGGGAGGCTAAGGCAGGAGGTTTGCCCGGACTTTGGGCTCAGTCTGGGATACAGTGTGCAGTCCCGCCTCACAGAGCCAGGGATAGGGGCTTAACGGAGAAAAGGGAGCCTCCAGGCTAGTGGAACTTTAACATGGCTCTGCTGTAAGTAAGG
Organism: Cricetomys ansorgei; assembly: GCA_026225945.1. NCBI lineage: Eukaryota > Metazoa > Chordata > Mammalia > Rodentia > Nesomyidae > Cricetomys > Cricetomys ansorgei. The sequence goes on from JAMJFZ010003960.1 coordinate 2,632,112, forward strand.
GAGATGGCTCAACAGGAGTCTGACTCCATGGTTATAGTGTGTGATGGCCCTCAGATTATACTCTGGTGCTGTTCGCCATTGTTGGGAGCTACTGGATCACAATGCAGGAGAGAGAGGCGGCTTCAGCGCCTGTGCCAGGCCCGTACCTCTGCTCATAGCACATACACACGTGGTCCTTTAAATGGCGGATCTGCCCCACCAGAGCAGTGTCCACTTCCTCTATCTTTACGGAAACCTTGTTTGCCAACATCAACAATACGGATAAGCTAAGAGCCTTTACATATCAGCCATTAGATGGGGCCTCACTGACCTTACCCAGCCCTCTCTGGTTAGCAAGCTTTAGATAGGCTGATTGAAGTGTCTCATAAGCATAGGCCAATGCTATTGGACCTCTCCCTTCTGCACTGCCCTACTCTTTCCATAAAAACCCGTTTCCCTCCACAATAAACGGATTCGCAACATGGAGGTGTTCCCCAGAGTCTGTTTCTTGGGCTAGTGACTCTGTCCGCCACTCACCCCCTCGGGAATTCTGCACCTACAAAAACCAACCACAGTCTTTCTCAAATACTCATTTCAGGACCTACAGGACTTACGTGAGTAAGAGTCCAAGGGACTTGAAGATTTCTGTCAAAGAGAGATGGGATTACAGCAGCTGACTAAAGGTCCCCTGGCTGGAGAGAAGGCACGGGGGGGGGGGGGGTAGGGGGGAGCTAAGAGCCTTTTTTGCTCTTAGGACCCAAGTTCAGTTCCCAGCACCCACATCAGGCAGATCACCTGCAATGCCAGATCCAGAGGAATCTGATGCCCTCTTCTGGCCTCTGTGAGCACATGCACACTTGCAGGAGGGCCATCTCTCTCTCTCTCTCTCTCTCTCTCTCTCTCTCTCACACACACACACACACACACACACACACACACACACACAAAATGAATATTTAAAAAATTTCCCTGACAGTGGATTGAGGGCATCAGCTGCCACCACATCAGAGCAAAGGGACCTCTAGGCTGGGGAGCCTAGGAGCACCCGCCCTTCTTAGGGAAGCTTCCGGAAGCAGATTTCACCAGCCCCTGGCTGGTCATCAGCCCCAGCCCCCACCCGAGTGGCTGGGGGGCAGGTCTCACTACCTTCTCGGAGGATAATAGTTTGAAGCTTCCTAATGGCCTGGCTCCATAACCTCCCTTGTAGAGAGCGAGGCCAGAGAAGCCGCCCATCCCACACACTGTCACAAACATTGATCCTTCAAGAGCCCACACAATCACAGGGTGGGAACTAGGGCTGGGCTGTGGGAGCCACCAGCTTGCCTTTTCCAGTGAGCGAGACATCGGGGTGTTGGGACGCCTCTTTCTGCCAGGGCCTTGAGGCTGTGAGTTGTCCTAAGGCAGGCATTTTCATTTTCTTTTACTCTTTCCTTTTTTTTTTTTTTAAGAAACGGAATTTTAAAACAGCCAGGAACTTAAGGAAACTCAAAGGATAGCAGGCTTCAGCCTTAACAATTTACATAATGCGAGGGCTGAGGAGGACAGAAAGCCGTCCTTTCAAATTGTGTGACACAGTTTAAAACAGTGAACCTTGGCTGGCACAGAGCCGCCACCGTACTCTCAGCACAATTAGAAAGCACTTAAGACAGCTCAGCCAATCAGAGGCCTTGATTGGCTGAGCATCCCTAACCTGTAATCTCTCCTCCCGTGCCAGCCCAACTAAGGCTGGGTGATCTGCTCCATCAGCGGTTGTCAGTGATGGCTAATACTCACCCACCCATTCCACCCTGCCCCCACCCCATCCCTGCCCTCACACCCATCCCTGCCCCCACTCCTACCCCCACCCCTACCCCCACCCATCCCTGCCCCCACCCCATCCTGCCCCCACCCACCCCTGTCCCCACTCCATCCCTGCCCCCACCCATCCCTGACCCCACCCCATCCCTGCCCCCATTCCCATCCCTGCCCCCACTCCTACCCCCATCCCTGACCCCCACCCCCACCCTTACCTCACATTACCATCCCTACCCCTGTGACACCCACACACACACACTAAGGCTAATTGGTCTGCTCCTTGGCCTGTTGTCAAATGCTCATTTCAGGAATATTACTGCTTGTGACTTTGGTCCGTGCTCCCCACATGCCAACCCTGGACATGGGGCTTTCACTCCTGTTGGTAACACTGGTGGGACCAGCGCCACGGGACACTCTGTCTATTCATTCCCCTGCTCAGCCCGCGCTTCCTGACCACCTCCTGGTGTCCACACAGAACCAACCCCGGGCTTTCAGGTCTGACTCCAAGCTCACTGCTGTGTGTGGCGGGCACACTTGTGGAGACGTGGAATGTGTAACATCCGGCCCATGGCAACGGGAGCCACGGACAAATGCCGGCAGTGAGAACCCGTGTACGTGTGCATACATTCTCAGCATGTACGTGTGTGTACCTGCTTGTATGTATGTGTGTGTACATGTGTTTTCAGTGTGTTGTGTGCATATGTATACATGCCTGTGGTACATGGTTGGTGCGTGTGTTTTCAGTGTGTGCTGTGTGAATGTATGCAGCGGCAGCATACATGTTTGTTTGTCTTTTGTTTTTCAAGTCAAGGTCTCACTATGTAACTCCGACTGTTCTAGAACTCACTGTGTAGACCAGGCTGGCCTCAAACTGGAAGAGATCCACCTGCCTCTGCCTCCCTAGGTGGGGGGGGGCGGGGAGCAGAAGTAAGTCCCGCTGTGTCTCAGTGTGGATGACCTTGAGGTCCCCCAGGCACTCATTTGCCAGCCAATGGGTCAGGCTTGCTTCTGACAACATGGTGGGCATGGGGTAGCAACGCAGTGCGCCATCCTGCTGGACCGCTCTGGGAACTCAGTGTCACTGCCCAACATTCCCTACCATCTGTGTTAAGCCAGCACCTCCACTCAGCCCTGGGATCCACTGTTTACAGCACAGGTCATTATGGGATGTCAGTGCCACAGGCACGAACACGGCGCAAACGCGTGCTACTTCAGCAGGGTACGGCTCCAGGAAGGATGGAGGGCAGCCTTGTCTGCAATGCATCTTGAAGGCGGGTTTATGTGAATACGTTTTTGTGAGAAAAGAGAAAGGAGAGGGAGGCTGTGCCTGCCATAGTTCCTGCAGGGACACGGAGCCTCCAGGGTCCATATGGCAGAGAGAACACAGACCAGAGAAGCAGGGGGCCTCAGCTGGGGGGGTCCACTGGGCTTGGGTTTTAGAGGAAAAGGACTAGGGGAGTTGGGTCACAGAGGATACAGGGGTGGCTATACACACTGCTCAGGATGAAGGGAAGCCTGGCTACTTCCAGCAGACAGCAGGAGGCTGAGGGCTTGCAGGCCAGCCCTTCTGCAGGACCAAGCAAAACACAGGCAAGGCAGGACCCAAGGGCAGTGATAGGCAGAACTTACAAGGGACTTTGAGCTGGATCCTGGTTAGAGATGATCTGCCACAACATACGTGCATGCTGCTGCAGCCTGCTAAACATAGTGGGTTCCGGGACAGCCTGGGCTACACAGTGAGACTCTGTCTCTAAACAAACAAACAACGGAAATGAAAAACAAACAAAACTCAGACATGGTGGCACATGCCTCAGGAGGCAGAGGCAGGAGGGTCTCTGTGAGTTCAAGGCCAGCTACACAGTGAGTTCTAGAACAGCCAGAATTACATAGTGAGACCCTGACTTGAAAACCAAAAACCAAACATGTATGCTGCCACTGCATACATTCACACAGCACACACTGAAAACACACGCACCTACCATGTACATATGCACACAATACACACTGAAAACACATGTACACACACGTACATACAAGCAGGTACACACACAGCACATACTGAGAATGTATGCACACATGTGCACTTGGACGGGTGCACATGCACACAGCACACATGCACAGCACACAATGAGAATGCATGCACACACACACACAGATGCAGTGCACACACACACTCTCTCTTCTGTGCAAAGATGATCTCGTATGACCTTTTCATCCTCTCATGAAAAAGAGACACTGTGCCTCGCCGGCTCCAGAACCCTGCGTTTGTCTGGATGGATACTCACTTCGGTTCAAGGCTTGAAGTGTTAAAAGGTTTGTCCCTCTGACAGGCTGTAATGCTCACGCTCACTGTGCCACACGCTGTAATGGAGTAGCACACAGCACTTAACCACTGGAGATCAGAATCCTTTCCCCCTCTGCACTGACATGTGATTTCAGGTGCCATGTTTCTGTATGCTAATGTCTACATATTGCAAAAATACAGCATAAACCAAAATTATATACCTCTGCACGCAAAATCCCAGCAAGCAGCTTTGCATCCTTGTCAATATATGCAGTGAGCGCTTTCCAGAGAAGCCTGACACTCCTGTTACTGCTCCAGAGAGAAGCTATTGTGATGTCAGGGGGAAGGAAAGCGGCTTGTTGGCTCTGCAAACTGGGATCCAATACGGGGGCATCTGCACACTCACCGGACTGCACGCCTGTGATGGAGAGGGAGTCACTGGGAACCCCCTGTGAGCCAGAGGTCAAGCTGGCTTTACCAGCTCTCAGTTCCATCCCCAACACAGACACTGCAACAGAACAGAGCACTTTAGGCTACATATTGTGGCTGGAATCAATTCAGTTAGCTGCAAGCAGAATTTAAGTGGAGTTGGGTATTTTTTTTTAATTAAAAATGACAGCGCTCTCTCTCTCTCTCTCTCTCTCTCTCTCTCTCTCTCTCTGTGTGTGTGTGTGTGTGTGTGTGTGTGTGTGTGTATGTGTATGTGTGTCTGCATAAGTGGAGGTCAGAAGACAACTTGCAGAAATCTGGTCTCTTCTACTATACGTGTCCCGTGATGGAACACATCGAGCCATCTAAACAGCTCCAGGGAGAAAGGCTTTTAATATTAGCATTTTACAGCACGAACCTGACTGGATGGGGCTTGTCTCCAGCCTTTGCTGTCTTGGTTAGTGGTGCTATTTTGAGAGGCTGTGGGACCCTTTGGGAGGCAGGGCCTAGCTGCTTGCAGCAGGTCACAAGGGGATGCCTCTGAAGGTTATAACCTGGTCTCAGCTTCCAGAGCCTTCTCTGCTTCCTGGTCCCTGTGATTTGAGAAGCCACTGCCACATACATACTCCCTCTACAGCCTTCACACCCCTTCTCTGTGGTGATGAACCACAGTCTCCAGAAACTGAGCCAAGAGAAACGGCACAGAGTTGAAAAGGACCAATGTGTGCAGCATGCAAAGTTCTGAAACTTCCACCAGGACTTGGGATGTGTGGGGTGGTTTTGATAGAAAATGCCTTTCTCAGGGTGAGTTACAGATAAATTAGAGAAAGATCCCGGCAAGTTCTCTCTCACACCTGGATCACTGTAGGAAAGTCGGAGCTTTCTTACTTGGTTCCCAGTCCCATTGAGTGGATCTGCCAGCCACCAGGCTGCAGATGTAGAGTGTCAGCAGGTAAGTGGCAGGTGCCCAACACTCGGGTCAGTGCCATGAAGCTTTTATCAGCAAGACTCCTTCACAGTCAACATCTGCCCTGGGTTGTCAGATTCGAGACTAGCTAGCTGCCCAGTGGCCCTGGCTGCAGGGTCCCTGATCCCTGATGGCCATACAGTCTGATGGTGTCACCCTGCAGTCAATTCTCCAATAATGAAAGCCAGACCCAAGAGTGGCAAGGCTTGCTTCCTTGTGAACATGGCAGTGTCTGGTCCTGGGTATGCTCCTAGAGGCCTGGGTATCAGGGTCCAGTTGTCTCCTGCAAGCTGGAGATACTGTGGTTGTTAACACCTTGTGGAGTCATAGAAACATGAGAGGCCATAGGCAGAACTTGTTCTCCATGGTGTAAGCTAGGCTCTAAGAAAGACACCCCTGGGTTTCAGGAGGTCCTACACTCTGCAAATCTCAGTGGGACTTTACCTAGCAACACTAAGTGACAAATAACAGTGAGCCATGTTTATTGAGCTCAGTGGTAGAAAGGGGAGTTCATTATATGTGAGCTTCAAACAATTCAGGCTCTCTACAGCAACAGAACCAGTGGGGAGTATCTATAATTTTTAGAGGGATTTACTAAACAGGCTCACCTGACCCAGAGGCTGGCTGGTCCCACAGTGGCCATCTGCAGCCTGGAGAGCCAGGGAACCAGCAGCTACGCTGTACATGAAGCTGAAAACCTCAGGACAAGAAGTTCCCGGAATGCAGGCTGAGGCTGAGGCTGAGGCTGAGGCTGAAGGTCCTTGGAAAGCGGCAGGTATGCGTCTATGCTGAAAGGCTGATAAAGCCAGAGTCTGGTGTCTATAGCAATAAGCAGGGCCCTCGAGAAGAGAAGAGCCACCATGCTGGCTGACCCCCCTCCCGACACTTTTAGTACTATCTGGGCTCCCCAGCCTTGTGCTACCCACATTCAGGGCGGGTCTTCTCAGTTCTGTGACTTATGTGCCAATCATCTCTGGAAACACCTTGTAGACACACCCAATTTTCTGGGTGTCTCTCCACTCTCTATCAAGTCAAAGAACAATCAATTAAATCAATCATAAAATCTAGGGACCAAGGAAGGGTATGTCTAGGGACTGGGACAATGGCTCAGTAGATAAAGTGCTTACTGAGCGTGATGACTAATTTTGGCTGTCAACTTGGCTACATCTGGAATCAACTAAAACCCAAGCTGTTGGGTGCTCTCCTGAGGGGTTTTCTTAATCAGATTACTTGAAGAAGGAAGGGCCATAGCCTCTGGTGGCACCCCACATGAAAGAAGAAAGCTTTGCTTTCGGCCTGCTTGCTCTCGCTGTCCAGTGTGTCTGTCCTGTTGCTGTGGCCAGCACCAAGTCCAACTTCTTCAGGATTCCAGTGTAGACTGACAACCAGCAGCTCTCCAGGCATCCTCTAGGGCTCAGGCACCAGACTGGGACTGCAGAGACATCCATCCTGCTAGATTCTTGGCCTTTCCATCACAAAACAGCCACTGTTGCGCTGCCTGGACCACATCCTATAAACCAGTGGCATGCATTCCATTTTAATATATGCTAATTCCACCAGTTCTGTTCATCTGGGGAACTCTGACCAATACTCTAAGTGAACATGAGGACCTGAATTTGGGGCCCAGAGTGGTGTGGTATGGTGGCATGGAACCCGCAACCCCAGTGCTTAGGGGGACAGAGACAGGCCGAGCCCACGGACTCAGCTGAAGTAGCAAGCCTCAAGTTCAGTGAGAGACCCTGTCTCAAAAAGGAGGTGGGGAGTAATAGAAAGACACACAAAGTCACCTCTGCATCCAGAGAGGCACAGGCACACACATACACACACTGAGAGAGAGAGAGAGAGAGAGACAGAGACAGAGAGAGAGAGAACACATAGATGTATAAAGGCTTTTCCCAAAAATGTCCATGAACGTGAAAACTGAGTTTCAATAATGAACTCAGCATAAAACATAAAAGCATTAATTAAGGAACAGTAAACACTGCAGTCTGTGACACACAGTGTAGCCTGGCTGTGGAGCAAGCCAGGAAACACCGTGACCACGGCAACTCTGGGAGGACAGGGTCTATTCAGCTGACACTTCCTAATGACTACTCAAAGTCGAAGAAGTCAGGACAGGAACTCAAGCAGGGCAGGAACCTGGAGCAGGAGTTGATGCAGAGGCCGTGGAGGGGTCCCCTTACTGGATTGTTCCACATGGCTTGCTCAGCCTGCTTTCTGATAGAACCCAGGACCACCAGCCCAGGGATGGCACAACCCATAATGGGCTGGGCCCTCCCCCATCAATCACTAATTAAGAAGATGTCCTACAGGCTTGCCTACAGCCCAACTCATGGAGGCATTTTCTCATTTGAGGTTCCCTCCTCTCAGATGACTCTAGCTTGTGTCAAGTTGGCATTAACTATCCAGCAGTCTCTGCTTAGTCCCTGCTGTTCAATCCCCACCACGGATAGCTGACTTCTAAATTACATCCACCATAATCGATGGGCAGAGCTGTGACTTTGTTGACTGACACGTATTACTCAACAGATATAAACACTTTCTGGATTCCAAAACATTTCCCCAGTGCTTATGTTTCGGGGAGGGCTCTTCATAACCTACTCATCCAAACAGTGACAGGGTTTGTTTGCTGTTTTTTATTTTTTCTAAAAAAAAAAAAAAAAAATTCACCTTGGGCTAATTCAGTGTTGAGCGAGATGCTGAGGGTCCACATTTCTGTTGACAGAGAGATTTACCATGCTGGGGTTCTTCCCCTTTACTTCAGTTTTTATTTTACTTGTTGTTATTTTAGTCTTTTTGGGAGAGAGAAGGTTCTATTCTTATTTTAACAAGACATTATTAAGAACACGTACCGGGTTTGGTCCGCGGTATTTTCGTGAGTTTCAAGAAGAGCATGTTCTTCCTTCTCTCTGTGAGGGGAGGGGGGTAAATGGCTGCAGTTGCTGGCGACTGTGTGGGAGCTCCGCACTCACCCGGATGTGGTACGGCATGCATTGCTCACCGTCCTGTGTTCTCACAGCCGGGGTCTGTGTGGCCCAGACAGTCCACATGTGTCGGGGCCAGCCCACCAGCGCACCCGCGGCTGCCCTCCCATGGGCGACGAGCTGCCTGGGAGCGGTGTCTGCTCACGCTGGAGCCAGGGAGACAGCATGGGAAGACAGGACGGGGTCAGGGGCAGAGTCGGGTGAGGCTGGCCCTTGAAGAGGCACGGAGGCAGAGGAATGCCTGTGCGCGGTGGGGGCCGGCCTGCGTCTGCCCCGCCGCGGCCAGGCGCCGATCGGGTGAATTCACACTGGATTCAGGAGTCCCCGAGCTGGAAATGCGCATTTCTCCTGCAGCCCCTGCAGGCAGGGTGACAGCGGCGCTCCAGAGGCACCCGCTGCCCTGCCGCGGGTTCCAGCCCCGGCCCAGCCCCCTCTGTGGGGAGCCTGGGCAGAACAGGCCTTTCTGCCGCTCCAGCTTCCTTATCTCACCCCGGCAGGCCCAGCAGGTCCTCCACGCTGCACACTAATCTTGTCTTAAGCTGGCCTGTGTCGGGACCTGGCTGCCGTCTGTATGGAATCCTTGCCCTCGCCACGGCGGCGACTGGGCATCCAGGCTGAGCCCGCAGCTCTATCAGTTACTAAAGAGGCTTTGCTCACCCCTAATAAGCTTGGCAGGGCAGTCCTTCCGGTTGGGTCTGTCAGTCCACACAGTGTTCTGTTTTCCCGAGTCCTCTGATTTCCGGTCAAAGGTCACTGCGTGACTATACTAATCCTAATATCCTTCCAGTGCTAACAACAGAAGGTAGCATGCGTATTCGAACCCTTTCCGTTCCTCCACCTTTCACAATCCGATGAGGTGAGTTTTACAGATGGGGAAACTGAGCCCTGACTGGCTGAGAATCTGGAGGCACAGAGCCGAGGTGTCTACACGCGACCCACTCACCCCTATGCCTGCCCTGCTGCCTGCTGAGGGAAGGGGGCGGCTGGAGAAGGCCCCGGGACACGGGGGCTGCTGAGAAACGGTGTCGGGGATTGAACTCAGCTCACCAGGCTGGCATCCTCCGGCGGCAAGCCTTTTTCTTTTAATCCACTGAACCGTCTAACCGGCACATGCTGGAGTTCTTGCATCTCAGCTGATGAGGGGCTCTTTTCCCTTCCCATGTCCCCACAATTATCTCTGTCTTCTGCTTCAAATGGGGGAGCAGAACAGACAGAGGGCAGGGAGGCCATGACAGGTTAGCCCTCAGCCTCTGGATGAGAGAGGGCAGTCAAGCCGACTGTTCCCTCAGCGTCCCCTGGGGGGCACAGGCATGCCCTGGGATAGACAGTGTGAGCACTGCACACCACGTTTCTGGGCTGCTCTGAAGGAGCCTGAGCAGCACCCAAACTCCACTGTTGGGCTACAGATTGAAAGGCTCAGAGGTCAGGGAGAAGAGCTGTGTTCTGCCAGGGGCATCAGCTAAGGGAGGCAGAGTTTGAGAGGATACGGCCTGCCCATGGTGGAGGGGAAGGGTCAGTGCAGGGAGCTCCACAGCAGCAGAGTGTCTAAGACGCTTCCTCTCTCATCTTGGTCGAACAGGAAGCAGAGAATGAACAGGAAGTAGGGCAGGCTATAAAATCTCAAGGCCCACCCCGAGTGACTCGCTTTCTTCAGCCGGACTTCATCTAAAGATTTTGGAACCTGCTAAAACAGACCGTCATCTGGGGATCAAAAGTTCAAACATGGAGCCTGTCACAAGGCATCTTCCTTCTCCCGTCTTCCTTCTCTGTCGCCCTCACTAGCGGTTTATGGTTGTACTTGTCTCTTCAAAGAACTGGCTCTTGGATTCATTGACTTTCCTCTGTTGTTTTTCTGCTCTCGACTTAACTGGGCCCCTTATCTTCATTATTTCCTTCTCGCTTGCTTTGGGTCTGATGTATGCTTTATTGAATTCCCGGATACCGAAGATCAGATTCGTGATTTGGAAGCTCAGTTGTTTTCTAGTAAGATATGTCATGTTATAGATCTCCAGAATAACGTTTTGTTGTCAATCTCCTCTGATCTCTGCTTAAATGCTCCCCAGAAGTTTCAATATAGTAAACTTCCATTTTGACTCAGCTCCCAATATTTCCACACAAGTCTTACTCTTTTATCCAAGAGTTATTCTTTGTAAAAGATTTATTTTTGTTTTTAATTGTATATATGCGCACGTGTGGGTATGTGCGTGAGTGCAGACTCCTCTGGAGGCCAGAAGAGGTCGTCAGATCCCCTGGAGCTGGAGTTACAGACGCTTGTGAGCCATTCCATGTGGGTGCTGGGAACTGAGCTTGGGTCCTCTGAACCCTGAGCCACTGCTCCAGCCCCGAGGTCTTCACTTTTTAAAATTACAAGTGTCTTACTCAACTTCCAAGTATTTGTGGATTATTTCAGTGTTACTCTGCTGCTATTCAACTATTTATTACGTACAGAGGACATACTTTGAAAAACTCATATTAAAAAAAAAAAAAACCTTTAAGCTTTGTTCTAGGCCATAGAACATGTTCTGTCTTCGTGGATATTCCACGTTCACTGGAAATAAAGACTCATCCTGCTGCTCTGTGTTTGTGTTGGGGGTGGGGGTGGGGCTGTATGTATCAATCAAAGCCACCTGTCCAGTTGCATCTCTCAGGTCCTCTGCCCTTGCTGTCTGTGCTGGCTAGTTTTATGCCAACTTGACACAAGCTAGAGTCATCTGAGAGGAGGGAACCTCAACTGAGAAAATGCCTCCATAAGATTGGGCTGTAGGCAAGTCTGTAGGACATTTCCTCAATTAGTGTTTGGTGGAGGAGGGCCCAGCCCTTTGTGGGTGGTGCCACCCCAGGCTGGTGGTCATGGGTACCATCAGAAATCAGGCTAAGTAAACTGTGGTGAGCAAGCCAGTAAGCAACACTCCTCCATGGCCTCTGCTCAACTCCTGCCTCCAGGTCCCTGCCCTGCTTGAGTTCCTGTTTCTTCCTTTGATGATGAGCAGTGATTAGGAAGTGCGAGCCACATAAACCCTTTCCTCCCCAGGTTGCTTTGGTCATGGTGTTTCATCCCAGCACTAGTGACCCTAACTAAGACACCGTCCACTAGCTTATCCTGTGCATTGTGGGGGTGTGAGCAGAAGATCCACGTGTGCCTATGGATCTGACTATTGGCCTTTTCAATTCTGGAGTTCCTCTTTTAGATCCAGTATGTTCTGTGGTGCCCTCTTGTTGACTGACCCTGCTCCTTCATCCCTGGTAATCATTCTCGCCTACAGTCTATTTCATTTGATACCATACAAGCAATCAGACTTCCTTTCCAATTGTGTCTGAATCTTTTTTTCATTGGGGGGTGGCATACACATGTCATGTCCGTGTGTTGAGATCAGAGGATGACAGCCTATGAGAGTCGTTATTTCCCTCCACCATGTCGGTTGGGGTATTGAACACAAGCTTGGCAGCAGGTGCCTTTATAGGTTAAGCTATCTCCCTGGCCCCATATTTTCATCTTAACCTATTCTGGCCTTTATGCTTTCAGCTTGTTTTTCCACCTAAAAGTGGGTTTCTTGTTGACAGCATACAGTTGAGTCTCTGCAGCCACCCAAGTCTGACATACTTTACTAATTAATAGGTGAGTTTGGACTGTGTATACTTAATGTACCATTGATATGTTTGTATATTATACTACTATCAAGGGTTTGATTTTTGCTTCTCTCTGCTCTCTTGATATCTCTAATCTTTTTTCCCCCTGAATTACTTGAAATTTTTTGTACTCTACCTTAATCTATTGGCTTTGTCACTATGTCTCCTTTTGTGGTTTGTTTTTCTTTGCTTTTAGTCATTGAAATACCAGCTCTCCTGGGTCTCTATCCTGCTGACCCTCAGACCTCATTGACTCTCAGACCAGGGCTGCATCATTCTCTATTCTCCTGCCTGCCTGTGCATCCTAAATGTTTTTTTATAAAGTTTTGTTGGTCTTCATAATTATGTGTGTAATTCCTTAAAATAAAATTTCTCATTAGGAACACTGGCTGCTTTCTCAGAAGACCCAGATTCAAGTCCTAGCACTTACTTGGCAGCTCAGAACCAGAGGATCTAATGCCCTCTTCTAGCCTCCATGGGTGCTGAACACATGTGTTACATAGACACATATTCAGGTGAAACATCCACACACATGAAAATAATTTAAAAAAATCTCCCTCTGTGTTGTGTGCATATAATATGTATACAGCATGTAAGGGTCAGTTTACCCTGTGTGCATCTTATTGGTTCTGTTCCCAGGTGATACTGGATAGATGCATGTTTTGGTCTCTTGATATAATCTAATTGTCTTCTGTAGAAACCTTGTCTTTCATGGTCATGAAGTACGAACATGCATACACATGCTAAAACACGCAAGTTCTAACACACCCGCAACCAGCTCATCGACAAATGTATTACTTCAGTCAGAAACTCAGAGTACATGAGGATGATTGTCTCCAGAGGAGTGACCAAACAGGACCTTCATCAGGCTGGGACCCCTCCTTCAGATGTCCCTGTCAAACATATAGACCCCTCAGCAACTAAGGCTCACACTGAGGAACTCTGGTAGCATGGTGACAGAACATACAAGAGAAGCCAGTAGGAAGTGTTTGTCTCTTAACAGGCCTCTTCCAGCCTGGCTCAAGACCAGAGACAGTGGCAAGCCTGACCAGCACAGACTTCCAAATCAGAGTCCCTCAGGGGCAGCTCACACACCTATGCCAGAAGCTCAGTGTCTCCTCAGGTGGAGCTCTGTTCCTTCTCTGAGGAATGTGCCACAAGGACCTAGGGCCTAGAGAAGTTCAAAGCCAGGGGCATTTGAAAGCCAGGCACCCTAAAGATGTGACCAGCAAGAATGGGGACGTCTCCATGCACCCCACAGCGAGGGCCAAAGCTATCACTGAGGTCTGGAAAACAGAGCTGGTGGTGGTGTGTTTCCAACAGTGTGTGACAGGCTGCCTCAAAACAAGTATTTTTGAATTTCTAATGGAAAATCACATTTCTGTTATTTATTTTTATGTATTTTTGTGTGTTAACATAGTTAGAGCGGTAATTAGCATCTTTGTGTACTTATTGAAAACCAGCACTAAATCTGTATATTTACAGAAAAATGTCGTAGACATAGATAATAGCACAATTCCATGTTTGTGAACTGACAGTTCCCTCTAAACACAGAGTGGAAATCCAGCAATTATCACTACAGCTGTTTGTTAAAGTTGACAATAGATAAATAATGGCCAGAAATCAATCTTGTCATTAAAATTCAAGAAACAAAAGATATCTAAAGGAATTTCATTATTTCTTTAAGAAGTCCAGGCTGTTCCTCAGGAGGCGGCTGTACATACAGTTTCTGCTGCTGCTGCTGATATATAACATACAAGTGTACACATATGTACGTGCATGTAATACACATCCATATCAAATGCACATAGGATTTGTACACACAGAGGGGACATATAATGTGTATGCATTTGCACGTGACGTATGTGTATAAATGCGCACATAAATACGTACACACAAGCACACTTCTCCCTGAACCATCTCAGAGGCAGGCACTCAGCAGCCCTGGAGACACCAATACCCACTTCCTGCTGTGTGGAGAGCTGAAGACAGCACTGTTGTAAAGTGCTTGCCTCTACCTCTGCCCCTGGCATGGCTTTGTTGAGTCACTGGAACTGGGGTGCAATGGGAGTCCTGCAGCCTGGAGTACGGGCACCAGGTGTGATCAGCAGAGCAGAAGCGGGGGTGAGGAGAGCATGCGAGGCCTCAGCAGAAATTGTTTCTGTGACTACTGCTGAGGATGTGATTCTCTGAGTTGGTGCCTAGAAGCTAGCAGCCAGGCAAGCTCCTGCCAGCACGGGGTCTCCGGGCTAATGAGATCACTTCAAACAGTCGGTCCAAAACAACTGAACTTTTAGTTTATTTCCTTTCTTTTTGAAACAGGGTTTTGCTATGTAGCTCTGGCTAGCCTTGAACTCACAGCAACCCTCTTCCTCAGACTCCCAAGAGCTGGGATTATAGCTCTGTGCCACTATACCTGGCTCCTATTCTGTGCTTTTGGAAGAAACCTGGGTCCCTGTGATACTTGCTTAGAAGAGAGGTGCCTCGGAGGACCAGCCACGCTTCTGCGGAGTGGACAAAGCTCCACTTGGTTTTCCACGAGAGAAGTGACCTCAGACCAGTTGTGTGTGGTCCTCCTAGGGCCCATGGCAGGATGTGTCACAGGAAGAGCCCAGGCTCACATCCCAGCCAGGACACCTCCTGCCGTGGGCAGACCATACCATGAGTGGCCTGCGTGGGAGGACGGTGCATTGAACAGATTCCACTCCCTACCCTCACCATAAACTGAGGCGATTTGTCAGACTACACCTAACAACTTCCTATGTGTCTTACCCTCCAACGTCACCGAGTGTTCCAGGACAGAGCCAGCCAATTATAGGCAGCCATCTCAGTGTGCTCAGCATCTGTACCTGTCCCTCAGGGTTGGGCCAGCTGCAGCCAGTGCTGATCCTCTCCTAGAGCAGGCTGCCAGCACCCTGGCCACGCCCTTCCCCTGGCAGAAGCCCAGGGCTCTGTGGAAACAGTAACTGCCTTCATGAGAAAAGAGCCTGACTGGGCCTCAGTGTACCTCAGTATACTCAGTGGTATATATGTATATATGTATATGTGTATATGTACATATGTATATGTGTATATGTGTATATGGATATGTATATGTGTATATGTGTATATGTATATGTGTATATGTATATGTGTATATGTATATATGTATATGTATATATGTCTTTGTATATATGTATATGTATATATGTATGTGTATATGTATATGTATATATGTATATGTGTATATGGATATGTATATGTGTATATGTGTATATGTCTATGTATATATGTCTATGCATATGTATATATGTATATGTGTATATGTATATATGTGTATATGTCTATGTATATATGTATATATGTATATGTACATATGCATATATGCATATGTATATATATGTGTGTGCCTATATACATATATATGTATATATGTATGCGTATATGTGTATGTGTATACTTATATGTGTATACGTATATGTGTATATGTATATGTGTATATGTATATGTATACACATACATACATGTACATGCTATATGTAAATATTTATCAATTATATGTTGTTTAGTTCATGCATGTTTTGTATATTTGTATATTTGTGTGCTCAAGTGCATAATACATGTATGTACATTATAACTACACAAATATGTGTGGATATATATGAAGTAGTACGCTGCTGTGGTAGCTCAGGATGGAAGACACGGAGGCATTTTCATAAGTGTAAACTCTGCCAGACCTCTATAGAGGGAACCACCATCATGGCCAACACCATCCCTACAGTGGAACCCTGAGCATCTGAGCTCAGGTGTTTTTATTGATTCAGAACTCCTCACGTGCAGATATAAGCAGTCAAACACCTCCACAGAAATCCAACACCTGCAGACAATACAGAATGCCAAGACCTAGGGTAGCCCCTCACCCAACAGTACATAAAACAGTGATTTTAAACACAACTAAAAATAAACTTCCACAACATATGTATGTGTCATTATATTACGTGTGTATAGATATATGTTTATACTTGCATTTGATATGGGTATTGTATATTATATTTTTATTGTATGTATTTTATATGTGTATTATAACAATTGAAAGAACCCCCTTTCTTCCTTTAAAGGCTAGAGAAAGGACAGGTGCTTGTTTAACCCACTATCTAGCTAGTAAATTTTCTAAAAGAATAAACACAAATTCAGAACAAAGGTACCCTTTGGGGTAGTGATTCTTCCACCAGCTGTGAAGCTTCGTGACCTACCAGTGGACACACACGGGACATACACCCAGCCCTGCCTGAGCAGGTTCCCTGTGGACACTGGCCACAATGGCCCTCTTCATCTCTGCCTTGCGTGATGCTACCAGCTCATCTGCACTTTGGCTTTATTGCAGAAAGCCCTCAGCTAGCCTCCCTGGGCATTTCTTCTGGTGGGAACTGTGTGGAAGTACTGGCCTGCCCATGCTCCTGCTCTCCAGGTGGGACTCCCGGTCAGGAACAGCAAGCCCTGCACTCTCTGTAGAGGTCTCTGTATGAGAGGCCTCTTGCACCTGAGCACTTGTTGGCAATTGTCTCGGGGTGACAAAGTCCACAGAAGACATGCAAGTGTCTCCAGCTAAGGGAAGCCACACTGATGGAGTGGACCTGACTTGCTAAGGCTAGCAACCCGGTGGATAGGGAATCTGGATTGAGAAGCACACATTGAGGTTCCTGCATAAGCCCAGCAGCTCCCTCATCCTCCACACCAACCTCTGCTTTCTAGACCAAGGTGGGTGGCAGCTCAGAAGCTTCACATCAGTGATGGCCTCACGGCACAGATGATTGCAGCTTATGGGTCTGACAGAACAGTTTTGAAGCAGAGTGGCTCCTTATTTGTTTACAAAAGCACTCACTGAAGGGTGAAGTACATCCTGAAGGGCACATGAAGGTGACCCCAACCAACTGGGTTACTTTATACAGATGTTCACTTACATCTACCTATTGTCAGTTGGAATCCAGCCTGCTTCCCCGGATGAGGGTACTTGGAAAGCAAATTTGCATGACACAGGTTATACTTGACGGTTCATCTGTGGTGGTGCCAGGTGAGTCACAGAACCCTTAGTGCCCCAGACTATAAGAGAATAATGCAGGGCCCAGACGAAACCTGACCTTTCATTTCTGAAGCATGAACCTCCGTGAGCCAGGCAGCAGCCTCTCCATACTTCCTTCTGCACTGCAGCTTCCAGACAACACTGGCGATCCCCCTGCCCTGGAGTCAGCTGCTCAGCATCTTAACTCCGCCCTAGAAAAGGGCTTCCAGACCTTCACCTTCCTGGCCCTGACCCACACAGAACCGCATTTCCCTTAAAGTTTTATTTTGCAATTACTGAACTTTTTAAAAATCATCTTCATGCCACAAGACACAAAGTCCAAAATATTTCTGTTCCTGATTGTCAGCCCTCCTGCTCAGAGATAGGGGAGAGGAGACAGAATGGACAAGTTGTTCTGTTGACTCAATACAGCGTATTATCACAGCAAGATCATAATTCAGGGCACAGTGCCTGTGTTCTCAGAGCGCAGCGTCCGGGCGGAGAGAGGCGCAGCGGGCGACTAATAACAACCCAGTTGCCCCGGCTTGTCTTCAGGCGGCAGAGCATGGTCTGAAGTCAAGCCACAAAATTGAGGAAAGCCTAACTCACCCTAGCAGCTCAAGGACAAACTGTCAGGTGGTTGTAGAGAACAGTTCTCACCCACATTATCAGCACTGCAGCTTAGAGACCCCTGAGGCACTGAAGAAAACCCAGGCTTCCCCCCGGGACAGGAATAAGCTGGCTAACAGGGGTAGGTAGCCATTTAGGATGTCACGGACAGGGCACATGGCACAGAGCACCTTCCTCTTAGCATTCTCTCTCTCTCTCTCTCTCTCACGCTCTCTCTCTCACCCATCTTCTCCCTCCTCCCCTCCTCCCCCTCCTCCTCCTCCTTCCTTCCTTCCCTCTCCCCCTCTCCTTCCTCTCCTTCTTCCCCCTCCTCCCCCTCCTCCTCCCCCTCCCTCTCTTCCTCCTCCTCTTTCTTATCCTCCCTCTCCTTCTCTTGCCTTGGGCTTCCCTCTCTGCACACCTCCCCTGTGGCTGGTCCTGGCCAGTGTACCCCATCGCCCCTCACCTGTGGCCTCAGCATTTAACAGCATCTTTTCCAGAAACCGTTTTATAACACAATAGGAGAGACCTTGGCTACATTATGAAGGCAGTGTTTCACACTGTGGGCACAGACTAGATACAGAATTCATAAGTCATTTTAATTTAAACTTCAGGTGTATTTTGACCCCCAGAGACCCCATCTTTAGAACCTAACTTACACAACCACTCCCTGTGAGAGTCAAGTGTGCACCCAGGCCAGTGAAATGGATCAGGCTGAAGGCACCTGCCGCCAAGCCTTATGACCTCAGTTTTGTATCTGGGACCCACATGGTGAAAGGAGAAAAGCCATTCCCAAAAGTTGCCCTCTGACTTCTACAAATGTGCTGTGGCATATACACATGCCCAAACGCCTCGCCAAATAAATGTATTATTATTGTTATTGTTGTTGTTTTGAGACAGGGTCTCTCTATGTAGTCCTGGCTGTCCTGGAACCTGCTATGTAGACCAGGCTGGCCTCAAACTCACAAAGCTCTTCCTGCCTCTGCCTCTGCCTCTGCCTCTGCCTCTCAAGTGCTGGAATTAAAGGCGTATACACCAAGCCTTTCACAATTTTTTTTTTTAACTCAGACACAAAATGCAGAACAACACGCTGGTTGCCTGCCACCCAAGACTTCACATACACCCAAATCACGCTCAACCGTGGGCAGCAGATTTCCTTTTCCCTGCGAGCTAGCTAGAGCCTTCCGGCCAGCTGCTGTACTAGGACCCGCCACAGTCAAAGAGGCCAAACACCCCAGTCGTTTCCGTCTTCAGTATGGGGCCATTACAATGTCACTAGTGGGACCAGCCTCTGTTGGTGCTTAGAAGGGACGCTGATGCTAGGGATAACCTCGGCTCGCAGCTGCTGTCCAGACCCGTGAGGTGCTGTCTCCCAGCCTTGGAGGCTGAGCGACCAACCAAGGGGCAAAACACAGCACACGCCTCCTTACAGGGACCCAGAGGGACTCTGCTCCTCCTGGGAGGCTGTGAGTAGAAACTGGGACAGGGTTCCACAAAGCTACTCCTGATGCATGGAACCTGGTGCTCACCTATGGCACTGTGGACAGGACGCGGGAAAACTCAGCAGGGGTCAGGTTGGGGAGAAATCTTTAACCCCAAATTGCAAGGTAACGGACCCACATGTCTTGGCTGTGTCACCTTCATGCTCACCCAAACAGTGCGCCCCGGGATCTGCCTCATGCCTGCAAACCTGCCCGGCTGCCGCTCACACTCACCACTCGGGTCAGAGCCTCATTCTCACATCCTTCACACTGGACCAGAAGCTTCCTGGGCTCCTGGCCCAGCAGCCCTCAGGTGACTGGGGGAAACTGAGGCAGGACTGGGCAGAATCCAGTCTTGGGGGACAGAGAGTGATCTACACAGAGCACTGGAAGGAGTTACTTGTAATTAAAGCTGCTAAAAGCAGAACCAAAGAAACCAAGGCTAGGGCAGAATGAGGCCAAAGGCTTTTTGCTCCTCTGCCTCCTGCTCTGGTTCGGGAGCTGCGGGCCTCCTGGAAGGTTTTCAGTCCACCTTCTATCAGCAGGGAGAAGCTGGTGGGTCTTCACTACCATCCTCATCCCTCGCGTCTGTGGGTCTGTCTCCCCTCCATCTCTTTTCCCTGGAGTCCACTGTGCACTTCGCTCCTGGTTCCCACCTCCCAGGTTGCCAGCTAAGCTGTTCCCAAACCATGTTCCCTAGAGAAGCTGGGACTCAGGAGGTCAGCCTCAGCTGTGTGGTCACTGGTCCTCCCTCTCCTCCTGCTCCTCCTTCTGCTCCCCCTGTTCCTCCTGCTTGTCCTGCTTCTCCTCCTCCTCCTGTTCCTCCTGCTCCTGCTCCTCCTGCTGCTCCTCCTCCTCTTCCCTTCCTTCTCCTGTCTTCCTCCTTCCCCCTCCTCCCTTCTCATCTTTCCTCCCCTTTCTCCTTTCCCATCTTTTTCTTCCTCCTCCTTCATGCTCCTTCTCCCCATCTTCTCTCTTCCCTTTCCTCTGCCCCTTTCACTCCACAACCCCAATTTGCAGGCTTCTGGCCCTGGGGCTCTTTGCTCAATTGAGATAAATACTTGTGCTGGATGGATGTAAATGGACCCATTAGGAGAAACTGAGGCATCCTGAGAAGCCCCTGAAAGTCAGGGTGAGAATCTAGCACACTGGGGTGTCCTGGGGCTGCCATCCAAGACAGCCAAGGCAGCAGAGAAGTGCTGCCAGGTCATGGGGTCACAGGCACAGGGGAGGTGCTCACCATCTGTAACCCATGTCACTGGAACCCTGGTCTGTCTGGAGCAGAAGACCCCCAACCCATCTCTGGTGGTTTTAGGGGCTTTAATTTAATTAGCTTTAAAAGGCCCAGAGCATATTGGGAAAAGGTACGCCCCGGTTGCAGCCAGAACCTGCCCACTTACGGGGGAGGGGCGACCCCCTCGCACCTGGTAATTAAAATTGCTAATCACCAGCAATTATCCAGCTGAGCCTGGGCAGGGGAGAGACCATTTGACCCTTTACCCACCGAGGGAACAATGTTTGCAGTCCATTGCCAGGCGCTCAGCAAAGCTGTCCCCGTCCCTGCCTATTAAGTGCCTCTAATAGGAAATCAACAAAGGAGCCCGGCATCTGCAGGACGACCCGGGCCCCAGGTCTGAGAGCACAGGTGCCGGCCATGGGGCTGCCAGGGAGCGGAGAGCAGGGAAATGTGTGTGTAATTAAAGGAGCTGGAGTCTGCAAAGCTGGCAGCCTGGCCAGCCCGCCCGGCCGCGGGTAATTAGGTCCCGCCATTGGGGAGCGCCAAACCGGGCGGTGCCCTTTGTCATCAAGCCTGGACTGGGGCTTTTTTTTTTTTTTTTATCTTTTTCTTTCTAATGAATCTTCTCCCTGCTCCAACATAAATGAGAGATGTCTTTTTAAAAAGGAGTCTGCTGAGAGGGTCTTAAGTGTGCAGCCTTTTGTTTGCAGTGAGGTAGGGTGAGTTCTACTGATTCTTGGAAGAGGAGGGAGGTGGCAGGGCGGTTCACAGAAGGGACAGCCATACAACTTGTTCCTGGGACAAGTTGTCAGACAGCCCGGGTTCCCACAGGGCTGCTTTGTGGGAGCTCCCAGGTCTAGCACCCCGTCATGATGGCCTGTGATCCCAGCATGTGGGGCGATAGAGGCAGCCTCAGCTACCTAGAAAGTTGGAGGCCAACCTGGGCTATGAGACCAAATTTCAATGAATGAATGCTCGCATGCATAAAGAATCCCGTTGCCCACTCCTCAGATTCATAGGTTTCCCTGACTTTTAAGGATGATGTGGTCTAAGTTTAGAAGCACATCCTGGGTTCTAACTGCTTTGCATTTGAAAACTACATCAAGGAATGGAGTGCAGTAGGACACCTAAGCAGGCAGCCTGCAGAAGGCAGGGAAAGCCCACTCTGACCTAGCGGGACTGAGCGGAGAGCCACCATGCCTGGAATGTCCATGGTGCTTTATGGGAAGTAAAAAGGCCCAAGTTTTTATTTATTTTTTATTTGTTTGTCTGTTTTAAGTATTCATTGTAGAGCTAGAACTGCAGCCCGCTGAGAGAGCACTTGCTCAGCATACACAGCCCTGGGTTCCATCCCCAGCACCTCGTAAGCCCAGCACAGTGTACACGCTATAATCCTAGCACCCAAGAGGTAGGCGGCAGGAAAATCAGAAGTTTGAGGTCTAAGCTACATAGCAAGTTGAAGAGAACCTGTATCCATGTTCCTGTGTATACATGAGAACCCGCCTCAAAAATAGACAGAAGCTGGGTGTGTGGCACATGCTTTAGTCTCAGCGCCAGGGAGGGTGTAGTGGTGCACGCTTAGTCTCAGTGCCCGGGAGGCAGAGGCAGGAGGATCAAATTGAATTAGTCTGAGAAAGGCAAGTGTAATACAGTTCCTCTCATGCATGGTTTCTAGATTTCACACAGACACATAAAATCATGTGTGCACATATGGCATGAAGGTAGGACACGGATAACATGGACTAACGTGGAGGAAGGGCGGGAAAGGGCTTGTGGGGGCTGCTGGTGGGAATGTGTTCAGCATACAATGCATGCTGGTATAGAAATGTGGAAATAAAGTTGGGGCTGGAGAGAGAGCTCAGCCGTTAAGAGGACTTGCTGCTCTTACAAAGGAGGAGGAGAAACAGAAGCAGCTTCTGAAACAGTACAAGTTCTGAGTTTCATTACCAGCCTGTGAGTCCTGGCAGGGCAGTATCTGTGGGCATAGGCTGTGTGAGTCCCAGCAGGGCAGTGTCCGTGGGCATAGGCTGTGTGAGTCCTGGCAGGGCAGTGTCCGTGGGCATAGGCTGTGTGAGTCCTGGCAGGGCAGTATCTGTGGGCATAGGCTGTGTGAGTCCCAGCAGGGCAGTGTCCGTGGGCATAGGCTGTGTGAGTCCCAGCAGGGCAGTGTCCGTGGGCATAGGCTGTGTGAGTCCTGGCAGGGCAGTGTCCGTGGGCATAGGCTGGGTGAGTCGAGTTCTGGCAGGGCAGCGTCTGTGGGCATAGGCTGCACCCTCAAGCTCAGAAGGGCTGCCCCAAGCTCCACTGGGACCAGTTTCAGAGCCTTAATCATATTTTGCTAGGGGGATCCTCTGGGACCAGTTTCAGAGCCTTAATCGTATCTTGCTAGGGGGATCCTCTGGGACCAGTTTCAGAGCCTTAATCGTATCTTGCTAGGGGGAGCTGCATTTGCCACTCAGACTGGCTCCACCCACTTACTCAGCTGCTCATAAGCCAAATGGTCCATTTTCAAAGGTGCCTTGACTCAGGTTAGGTCAGATACAAGTGGAGAGAAAATACTAGACCCCGCTAATCTAGCTAGTCTAGCTGTCCCTGCAAACTACCAAACTCCCCAAAGGACACCCAAACTAGGAATTCAGAGATTAAAATTACCAAACAGGCAAGCCTGCTTGCAAGGCCCTGCGGCTCATCAGGATGAACCCATACGGGGTTTAGCTGAGGAAAAACAAACCTAAGCCACGAAGGGACTGCTAAGACCTAGATGACATGTCAAGTTGTCCCCTCAAATGCAGGAAGGACCACGTATTGGAGTTCTTATATTGTTCTCTGCACTCAATCAGCTCGCTTGCCTTTTAGGCTGATATCTGACTTGCAAGGTCATAAACTTTACGATATAAAGTAAGCAGTCTCAGTTTGACTATTCCGAGCCTACACTGTCCTCATTATTAGAAGTAATAGAAGTATGGATCCTTGTTTCTTAGAAAACAAATGAGATTAGAAATCTATATAAAGTCCTTCCAGGCCTGGCATGTAGTACCACATAAAGAAAAGCATTTTATTACAAACCTAAGTGTGCTTGCTGCTTGGTGGGGAAGGCCAGCTGTGAGTTGCCAGCTAAACTAGCCACATTTTCACAGCTGAGCTCCAGATGCAGACAGTGGAGTTTCTCCTGAGATGACAGCATCAGTCTTCCCCATCAAGAGTAATTACAACAGGAATTGTTGTCGGTGATAAAATTTTAACTTCCAAGGCCACATACAAAGAAAGCATGGATCTATTACCCAAAGCCTGCCAGATTTAATTCCTATAGGCTTTCCTGACAAGGCCAGGGTGATGTTAATGGACGTGACTTTTAATATTGCATAACAGAACACAATGATATTTGGAACTCCTGCATAGCCCAGCATGCTGGGACGGGAACTACTCCATATCTAAGATAACAGATAGTAACATAGTAAGAAAACCTCTCACATACAATGTTAGGTTCTGCAGTGACCTTTCAGAAGTTAGCACTGTGAGACTTTGGCGTGGCACTGTGAAATGCTTATCTAAATGAAGCAAAAATCATGTCTGTGATCCACCTTCAACCAGAAGAAGGCTCCCCCTTGCTTTTATAAATCCAGGCTTCTCATAAGCGAAGGAGACTTACTGGGATAACGAAGCTTAGAAACTTAAAAGATTCTTAAGGTTCTTTCCCAAGATCGTGTAAGACATAAGCGATTTCAGAGCTCAGGAGAGCTGTCTGAAAGTTGTGCAGAGACCCTAGGGATAAGCTTTTATGATCCCCACATTACTGGGAGTAATCCCAATAAACTCACTGGCTCACCAAGCCAGACATGGGTGCAATCAGTTTCTGGTCTGTCATTGGTGCCCTATCAGGGCTAAATAGACATTTATTCATATTTCCCCAGGAAACGTCTCACAATAAAGAGCCACGATAAAGAGCACTCAGGAGCTGTACAATGGGCCTTAAGACCCAAAGTAGGATGGTGGTCCCAGGCTGACTTGCCTACCACAGTGTAGCCATGGACCTTGGCCAGGACCTCACCTGCCACCAAGTAACATCTTCACTGGTGCAAATCCTTCACAGGGTTGTTGCAATAATTATAAATCAAGGATGTACATGAGCTAAAGCAAGTGTTTGCTTTCCAGGATGTTCAACAAATGATGGTTGTAGATAGTCTATCAGCTAGCCAGATAGCTCCTAGCACACAAGTATTCTGTATTTACCACACTCTGTTTCTCTCTGTCTGTCTGTCTCTTTCTCTCTCTCATCTGTGTGTGTGTGTGTGTGTGATCTATCATCTCTTATCTATCTAGAGATTTCTTATTATCTATCTGCCCCACAGAGGTACCCTCTTAGCTCTGAAAACACAGCACTTGGGGTAAAGTAATTTCCCACAGTGTTAGCGTCTTCATACTATACCATAGTTTTCTTTCTATGCAGATGTTCATTCATTTTAATTTGGCACATTTTACTGAGCACTTCTCTAGTTTACCATTTGCAAAGAATGTGACCTCTGTTGTCCTGTAAATGTCCTTCAAAACCTTCCTTTCTTGATAGCTGGAGAGATGCCTTCACGGTTAAAAGCACTGACTGCTCTTACAGAGGACCCAGGTTTGGGTCCCAACACCTGCACAGCTGCTCACAACTGTCTGCAACTCCAGTTCAGAGGATCCACGCCCTCTTCTGGCTCCAGTGGACACTGCAAGGTGTGCACACACATGCATGCAGGCAAAGACTCAAACACAAAATGAAAATAAATGGATCTTAAAAACTATTCCTTTCTCTCCTTTTTCTTCAGTTGCAGACTTCTAAGCCTTGAGCTAGAATAAAGCCGTGCACACGTCTTTGTGACTAATGATCAGGTCCTTCCTTGGGTCGCCCCCAGCACCCACTCTTTCCCGTCTTTCCTCTCTGCTCCATCAAGCAGTGCAGGATGACCAGAGACACATCTGGAATCACACTAGAAAAGCACAAGGTGAGGCGTCTGTGTGTAGTCTGGGTTCTGACAAAGAGCGATGCACACAGCAATATCTTTAGAGGTAGACTCTTGTCTCAGAGGGCTTGCCTGCTCTTACTGGCTGCCCTCCAGAACAGAGCCTCCCTAGGCTTGTGCTGCAAGTGGGTCCTACTCAAAGTGCTGGCCCCCCAAAGAGTACACAGATCTGTCACTGTTGTGGGAAGTGTCTCTGGACAGGCTCAGAGAGCGATGGCCTCAGCCGATGAGCGTGCAGTAGGCCCAGCAGCAGACCGGACAGCCGCTGCCAGAGCCAGGCCTTGAGCCCTCCTCTTCACATGACCCCCTGAGAATGCTTGAGGAGCTGTGCAGCCCCCCTACTTGGTCTCCTACCCTCTGCAGCAATGGCTACAGAGAAGTTCCCTACATTCCAGCAGCCTCAGGGGAGGAGAGATTCACAGCCCTTGCCAGTGGCCCACAGCATGTAGCTCTCTCCATTCCCAACCGGACTCTTGATCAGCACACTTGGCGCTTCTCGGGGAAGCTCCTCAGGCTAATGTGAGTCACCAGTGTAATTTCCAGCTCACTGGCTGGCTCCTACCCTGTGCTGCTCTGAGATCCACCAGTCCTGCTGTGATCTAATCTTTGGGCGTTCTTTTTAATCGTGATAAAACCCACTAACAAAATGTACCACTGATTGTTCTCATAGCTCGGCTCAGGACTGTCGTTCGTTACCCAGGGGACTTCCTGACCATTCGTGTCTTGCAAAACTGAAGCTGTCCCCACTGAACATCATCCTGCCTCCACGCTTGGCAGCCACCTCAGGCTTCGAGTTTTTAAATATCAGTTACACATTTGACAAAAGAGCACAGAAAGACAAAATGCTGACCCAGGAATCAGAGCTATAACGAAGAACAAGTCCCTGTGTGCCGCCACGTAGAGGGACAGCCACATCCCTCAGGGACACGCAGGACCATGGGGTGAGGTCCGTAGCAACCACAGAGGCCTTCACTGGCAGCTTCTTTGTCTCCCTTGGGCTTGGAAGCTCTGAACACTGAGGACTGGGATTGCAGGCTTGCCCCTCCATGCCCAGCTTCGAGAGCCATCCTTGGGGGAATTTACTCTTTCAAGATCATTGCCGCTGATCTCCTCTTCCAAAGAAGAGTACTTATGAAATCACGCTTTCCACTCTGCTCTGTTGCTGTTGCCCAGGTAGTGTCACCTCGCCAGGACTGCTGGCTTCTGCTCTTTGGATTAATCCCTTGTCATTCTAAAACTTGGATGGATTCTGTAAGCATGGGCACTGGGCAGGGCAGCAGGGCAGCAGCCCAAATCTTCCCTAGTGTGGGACACCCCCCCCCCCGCCACCGCCCCGTCTCTTTAAAAAAGGTACAAGAATTAAGAGCAGAAGCCGGAGCCAGCAGCTCAATTGAGCAGAAGGCTTCAGGTCCGATCACCTGTCTCATTCTAGAACTGCAGCTTTGGAGGCACACAGTGGGTCTCTGTTTTCACATGCCAATCACACAGTGGGTCTCTGTTCTTTTCACATGCCAAGCACACAGTGGGTCTCTGTTCTCTTCACATGCCAATCACACAGTGGGTCTCTGTTCTCTTCACATGCCAAGCACACAGTGGGTCTCTGCTCTTTTCACATGCCAAGCACCAAACAGCCACATTCGTTTTATGCTTCTCATGCTGAGTAGTTGGTACAAGCTGGGGAGGAGACACAGTTCAAAGTGCTTACCTTGCGAGAATGAGAACCTGAGCTCAATACCCAGAACCCATATGAAAATTCATGCAATGTCACCTTCTTTTGATCCCAGTGCTGAGGAGATGGAGCCAGGAGACAGATGCCTGGGGCTTCCAGCCAGTCGACCTAACCTACTCACCAAATTCTAGATCAATGAGGACCAACACTCAAGGCTGACCTCTGGCCTCCATATATGAAGATGTGCACATGTGTGTACACACACACACACACACACACGCACACGCACATGCACATGCAGGCAGTGAGATCACTTCTTTGGGGGAGTGAGGCTGCCCAGGTAGCCTGCTGCAATCTAGGCAGGAGCCCACCCTCTGTTTGACTGTATGCTCCAGACGCCTGGCAGGTAGCACCAAATCTGCAGGCTAAAATCCACCATCCACTGCCCCAGGCCCTTCTCACAGACGGGCCCTGTAAAGCTTTGGGGCTGTCTATGGCACAGCTCTCCCCAGACAGGGGACGTTGGTCAAGCCAGGCACTCAATTGTGCCAGGAGTTGTCATATTGGATACCACCTGGTCGCATCTACCAGCTCCCAGAAAGGACCCCAGCAGCAGCTCCCTTCATCCCCCCACAGCAACCATGGTAACTAACACAGAAGCCTGGAGCCCTTGGTGACAGTACATTTCTGCAGGGTCACATGGTGTGTTCCATGGCTACAGAAACAGGCCTTCTGGGGAGGCTAGGGCATGGCGCCCTCCTCTGGTCCTGCAACCCTGCCATCTGTCATCAAGGGCTACCGAGAAGCCACCCTCCACCCTAAGCTGGGGAGTTGGAGGCAATTACCTGTGATTGATAGCACTAAATATGAAACCACATGTACCTCATCCGGGAAGCATGGAATCAGAGGCGCATTGTTAGTGGAGGAGATGAATGGAACTCAAGATAACCTTGGCAAATTAGACATATGTTAGCATGGAGCTTTGTCAGTAAGCAGGCTATAAATTACAGACATATTGTAAGTCCATAAACTCTTCTAATGAATTGAATGGTGGTGGTAATCCGGCGCGGAACACACTGCTTAACCCTCCTCAGAAGTTAGCCCTGGGGCCTCTAGCAGGCAGCCAGCTGATGCATTGTTAAACAGTCATTAATACTTCCTCAGAGAGCTCGTGCTGCAAGGCAACGTAGAGAACTTCTTGTTACTCTCTGCATTTTTAGAAACAAAAGAGCCTGTGTGCAATTCCATTATTTCACGGCTAATTTTTGAGGGTCCTCCCCAGGACATCATCATCATCGTCCTCTCTCTTCGCTGACCCTGTCGGCCCTGCCAGGTGCACAGAGCTCCTGTGGGCTATGCATTTCTGGATGATGACTGGACACGGTGGGGTGGGGCGGGGCTGCGGGGAAAGGCTCTGCACCCTAAGCCAGGAAGAGCGCTGCAACTCCACGCACAGGCACCGCAGTAACGAGGTGAATCTATAAGCAACCGTAAGACGCAAGTTGAACTCGGGTGCTTTCCGGTCCTCTCTGACAGAGGAAGGACACGGTGGCAGCTGAAGCTACTCCCCCAAATCACTGTCCATTCTAGTTCACGTGTGTGGAGGAGTGGCCCATAACTCTGTGTAGGTCAAATCAAACTTTACATTCAAATGGGAACATTAAAGTTAATATACCATTATGTGAACTGTTGACACAGTAAAGAGCATTTTGTGGTTCTTATTCAAATGGAGGCCAGGCAAGCCACAGTCAGTGAACATATAATTATCATATAACACAGGTACAGCCATTGGCACCGAAGTTACAAAACTAGAATCTTGCAAATGAACTGTCCTTGTACATGTGTGTTTTCTAGCCTAAGGGCTATGCTAAGTATGGGTGTCGGGTGGAAACACGATGTGTTTGTTCGAATGCTGCTGTAGCCATCTCTACCTGTTGAGTTCCACAGCTCATGCGTCCTAGCAGATATTTGGCAAGCTGCAGGTTTTACCAGGCAGATCTGAAAGGCAATTTTTTCTGGTCGTAGAAGAAGGTGTTTAGAGAAATCACTGTTGAAATGAACCACGATGCTTCCTGTGCCGATGGGAAAATTACAACGATCCAGCCTGACACAGGCCACTTCCATCTGTAGAACTGTCTTCAGGGACCTTGAAGAAAAATGCCCTAAAGCCACCCATTTCAGTAGCTTACACACTGTGGCCATCAGAGAGTCTTTTTAAAATCTTTGAAATTTTAAATCTTTTAAAATCTCACCTAAGAGCTACGAATAAGAGACTGGGTGCTCAGCCTCAAATGGGACATCTCACTTAGGGACCATAGAGGAAGAAGGAGAAGGGAGGGGGGTCAGGGAGGAGGGGGAAGAATGTAAGAACTGGATGGTGTGCAATGCAAACTTCTCAACCTGCAATAGTTATCACGCTTACAAATACACAACAGGTGCCAATACCTACGCAAAACCAGTCTAGCGAGACAGAAGGGGGTCTCTCTGGCCCCAGACCTTGCTGAAGAGCTATTGGCAGTTAATAGCTTCCGGAGGAGGGAGACACACTCTATTCTGAATGTGTTAGGATTGCCATGCTGCAGTGGATGGCCAACACCCATGCACACAGGCCATGCTGTTTGGACAAGTCAGATAAATCAACACAGGAGGAAAGTTAAGAGATCAAGGCCAGGGACTGAGCACATGGCTCAATGGTCAAGCGTTTGCTGTCCAAGCATGAGGCCCAGAGTTTGAGCCTCCCAGACCACATGGAAGTCCAGTGCACACAGGTAGCCCCAGGGCTGGAAAGGGCTGGGATATGCAGAGCTCTGGAGCTCAATGACCAGCTGGCAGAGCAAATCCTTGAGCTCCTGGCTAAGAAAGAGACACCGAGGAAGATGTTCAGCATTAGCTTCTGCCCCTGCATGCACACATGTGTGCACATACATAAACACATACACATACAACCCCTCTACACACACACACACAGATCATGACCAAAATATACAGCCCCTTTGTTAGCAGGCCTCTGTCCTCAGACTTTGATTACCTTGTGAATTTCACTTGTGAGGTTCTCAGAGGACCTGGTAGCTGCCCTTCATTCTCTGGCAGCACTTGGAGTATTTAGCAGGCTCCCCCTGCCAGCCAGAAGCTCCCCGCAGCTCATGCTCAAGGCAGAGAGGAATGGGACATCACATCTACCCTCTGGAAGCCTGAAACCTAGATGATGTTGGCATCTTGTGTGTGACCTGGGAAACTGGCAGGGCAGAGGCCTTCACCAGCACGGACCTTGGCTGGCAAATGTGATTCATAGGCCACAGTCCAAGAGTAGAGTCCAGAGGGATCCAGGCGCTGGACTTCCCTCTGAGCCAGCACCCCAGCATGCTGGGCAAGGGGGAAGGTCTACAGGGCTCGCCAAGGACCCTCTGTGTCTGTCTGGCCGGCACAACGCGCTGCAGAGGCTTCTTGGTGACAGACAAGAGGAGAACTGCTTTCTAAATGTGGCTTCCTAGCCTGCTGGCAGGACCAGAGAATCCAGACATCTCCCCCAAGCCCTCTGGCAGGCTCTGTGTGTCTAATGTTGAGTTCATGACCGCACTGAATCACTGTCCACTCCGCAGGCACTGGGTCCTGACCACCCTGCTGTGGCCACACTTCCTCTGCCCGCCTCCACCCAGTGTCCTCTGAACCACACCCAAGCCAAAGCAACCAAGACAGCGGGATCCTGGGGCACTCCAGCCCCCTCTTGTCTTCGGATCTCTTGGGCAAGTGTTCCCCATACATGAGATCATCTAATCAGGGTGTCCCACGGGGACCCCAACAGTAAGTCCAGACCAAGCTGGCCTTGTGTGGTCGCCAGTCATATGGTAGCCAACTCCCTGCATTCTGTAGCTTGGATCTATAAAATGTTCCCAGCACAACAGGTCCACCTGCCCTAGCTTAGATAGACTCACAGAGGCAGGGGGAGGTGCAGCAACGTGACTCAAAAGCCCTTCCCCCTCTTTACACAGGTGCACAGAAGATCAGGAGCATCAAATTTCATGGTTCAAAATAATGACATGCTTCTGTCTCGCCTGACCCTGGACTCAGCTCAGGGGTTCCACTGGGTAGTGGATGAGGCGTCTTTGCTGCCTGTCTGGGCTGAGCAGGGATGGCCAGAAAAGTACTCACCGTCAACCAATCCCACCACAGCCATCTGTCTGTCTAAAGGACAGAGATACTTACTCCTTGTTGTGGTTCAGAACATGCTTGCATGCTTGCATGCTCCGTCTCTGAGCCCCTGTGAGCTGTGGGCTGCTGCTCAGGTGGACAAAGTAGGAACCTTCCCAGGAGCCCTGGTGGAGCTGCCTCTACCTGACCCTGAGAAGACAGAGGCAGCAGCTGTGGCCCTAATGCCCCCACAGGGTGTCTGCTGTGGCTCTGTAGCCACCTGCAGGACAGGGAGAATCTGGAGAGTTCCAGGGGTAGGGCACAAGTTTAAGGACATGTCCACCATCTCAGGAGCTGTGGTGTGAGCCTGCTGTGGTCTGCTGGTCAGCAGCTCCTGAGTCTCCCTGCAGAAGTAGTACCAAGACCCTCACAGTGCGACGCAGCCTCCTCACACCAGGGTAACACCAGGGGCCCAGAAATGTGTTTCGGGCAGCGCCCACAGTCGCTAGTCCTCCCCCAGAATGACCCTCTAGGCCATGCATTGTTCACATCTGCCAAAGCCAAGTCTGCCTTGTTTGTTACCATGAGAGCCTTGATGAATAGTTTAAACAGCTCCTAAATTTCAAACCATATCATGACTCCCTGTAAATCAAGAGAAGTTGGTCCTTTCTTTCTTCAAAATCTTACAGAAGTTCATCGTTTAGGAAAACCACAGCCCAGCCAAGAGAGGCCGCCCACGCCAGTGTATCTGCTACATGGATGTCCCTGCCCCTGTATGGGGATGAAGACATTGTGTGACCACATAAGTGGCCTCCTGAGGAATCCCTACATCCCTCTACGTGTGCAGACACACAACCAGGCTGCAAGTCACTCCTTCAACATGTATAACAGGAAATGTCAGCGACGGTCAGCAAGCATGGCCTACACTTTTTAAATTATCATCTTCTGTGTGCCTGTGGCCATGCTGGGTACTTGCATACTGAAATATGCATTATTTTAAAATTAATTTTGTCGTTGTAGTTTTATTTGGGTTAATTCCCCATGTTAATTTTAAGGCATTTCCAGGTGCATTGACTAGTCAACCAGCTGTGATCTTCACCCCATTGTGAAGTGCCTTCCACCTGGGACACGGCTGGTATATTAGTTTTCTGTGGCTGCGATAAAACACCATGCCCAAGGCGACTTACGGAAGAGGGTTTATTTAGCCGTATAGTTCCAGGGGTCAGAGTCAGATGATAGCATCATTGCGGTAGGGAAATGTGGCGGGCACGATTGGCTGGATTGGCTGGAACGGCCGAGAGCTTACATCTTGAACCAACAGTAGGAAACATACACATACATACACCAGAAAACCACAAACCTGCCCCTAGTGAAGAACTTCCCCCGCAAGGCTGCGCCTCCTAAACCTCAGCAAACAGACCATGAACCGGGGACCAAGTGTTCAGATGCCCAAGACATCGCATTCAAACTGTCACATCCAGAAACCGCAGCTTGGCTCTCCCCATACCACACGGAGTGACAAGCTAACAGTTCAGTAAAGGGAGGTGCTCCGTATCTCTCCAGGAAAGCCAGGCTTCTGGTGACGAAGCAGAGACATCCACAGCTCCCCTACGCACCAACTTCACAGAGCTGTAAGTCCCTGTGCTCTGATGCCCTCATACACACACAGCAAACACCCAAGAGCTTGACTTTTAGCGCAAGCACCGTGAAAACAAGGCACTCTTGGAGATGCGGAAGCAGAATCAACCTACGACCTTTATCCGCGGAGCCCACAGCCTGGGAGAGGGTACCAACCTGATGCTTCGTTGAAATACTTATTTTTGTCAAATAATAAAAATTTGTTTCAGAAACTCATATTGGGCTGACCTGTAAAGTGTACATCTCTCTGCTGTCTCTACTGATCTCCCCGTCACACAGGGGCAGTTGGACCCAGCCTGGCCTCCAGAGCCCAGCATGCAGAGGCATAGTTCTGCTTTCAGAAGAGTAAGACCAACAAATGCTCTCAGGTGATTCACATTTGTGGGAAAGAAGACGGAAAGGATGGCGGGAGTGGCCTCCCCAAGAATAACCCTTTCTGCGAGCTCCAGCAGCCATGAACGTGCACCTAAAAGTTATCCTAGATGGGGCATCAGAGGCTGCCTGTGTTCCTTCCGTCAGCTGAAGAAGCAACAGGCCTCAGCAGAAACGAGGGGCTGGGCTTCCAGGAGCAATTGCATGCCAAAATCCAGCCAGGCGAGGCCAGGTCTGATATAAAATCATTCAGGATGGAGTCATAGCGGAAAGGGCCCAGGTCCTCAGATTGAGGCTAGCTCCCTGCGGTACTTACCGAAGCCCAGTCAACGCAGCGACCTAGTGGCCTGAGATCCGTGCCAGCGAGGTGGAAAGGAAAGGATGGCCATGGGAACAGCAAAGCTGCAGCTGGAGATCTCAGGGTCGATGGGGAACAGCCCTGGCTCACTGCTCGGCTGGAATAGCATTCTTCAAGTGGTGGTGAGTAGGGCTCACCCTCAGTGGCTCTGACCCAGGTCCCTGATGCTAAAGTCTTCTGATGACTTTAGGAGGAAGAAGCCCAGCCTCTCCTCTGGCCTCTGAGTTGAACACCAGCCCCATTCCAGCCGACTGCCCTCCCCTGGGCCACTCTGCAGAACCACAAAGCAACCTTTGGGGTCTTGCTTCTGAACACCTCCACCATCTGGGGGGTGGCTCTGCCATGGAAAGAGGGCACGAAGGTGTGGACAATGTGAAGAGGGACAGAGAGCGGCCACATCGGTCCCCACTGTCAAAGCACCTCTAAAGTCTCCTAGTCCTGAAAGGTGGTCCCCATGACTGATGAAATCTGAGCACAGGAGCTGGGTGACTTGCCCAGGCTCCCAAGAGTCTGAATACAGCTACCAGGCTCCTGAGTCTAAGCAAGGTGTCACCTGCCTTTCACAGGTCCAGATCTGGGTGGGAGGCTGAGGGGCTGTTGACATCTGGCCACAGGGGAGCTGGATGCAGGGTATCCTCAGAAGCCCCCATCATGTGTACTTCGGGCCAGCCTTGTATGGGCTGGGGTGGGGTCACTGAACTGGTCTGAGCGGAACAGAGGGGACAGGCACACAACATCAAGGCCTGTGAGGTCCCCTCCCCATGCTAACTTGGTCACCTGCATGCTCTCCCCCTTACCCTTTGTCCTCTGGTGTGTTTGGGTCAGGCTGGGAGCACATGAAGGAATTACTACTTGACGTTCTGAAGATCAGGTGTTGGCAGCTTCCATGTACATCTGGTTCCTCATGTAGTAAAAGGGCAGAGGGGTCGCCGGGGTCATGTTTACAAGGGCAGTCCCCTCATATGTGTGGGGGGTCTATCCTCAAGACCTCATCCATAAAAGTCACTCTCTGAGGCCCCATCTCCGAGGCCATCCCCCTGTTGCGAGTACATGAGCCACCCCTCCAGGCCCCATTCTTCTTCGCCCTCCAGGCAGGACTACCTCTGATCCCTTCTTTCTGTATCTCCGGGTAGCTGGGCACAGCGTGCACACCAGGCCAGAAGGGACGGCATGTCTAGGGATCAAGCCCACCCAGCTACACAACCCTGGTGCACAGAGGACTGGTTCCCCAGGCCAGACGCCTGGCTTCTTCCAGTTTCTTCCAAGCCAGCACAGCCGCAGACAACCACACGCTGGGCAGCACATGGCCATTCCCTAGAGGTACCGGAGCCATCCAGAGAGACACGTCATCATCTTGTGAAACTTGCATGGCCGAGAAAAACATCTGAAAATAGCACAGGCCAGGCCGTCATGGAATTCAATTCCGTTAAAGGAAAAACAAAAAGATTTGAGAACTTCGAAATTAAAAAAGAAAATCCTTCAAGCCAGTTTGGGTTTCAGCAACTTTACGTCCTTATGTACTCCCCTTCCTAGGGACAGGTTTGTAAGCACAGTCCCACCCTGGCTGTCTGCAGACGACTCGTGCCTTCCTTCTGGAAAAAGGGAAGCAGTTCATGCACTTGACAGCGCTTGCAACTCAAGGAAGAGCCAGACCTGTGTTCAACCCGGTTCTAACATGAAGGATGATGACACTTTGAAGACCAAAACCAATTTTTAAAATGGCACACAGTTACTCTAAATAAAAGTGGGTGAGGGTGTGCAAACCAAAACGCCTGGCCTCTCCACTCGTGCTAGACAAGGACAGCACACAAGTCTCACGACCTTGGGTTTCCCGTAGCGTCCTGGGTCTTGCTCAGCTGTGCGCAGGCCTTAAGAGCAGGGCGTGCACCCCAGGCTCTATGCAGCGCCGACACTCGGCCTTGGCCTGTACCATGCTAAGCTTCGGGCACCGATGAGATCTCGAAATGAAATTAGCCTGGTGTTCTTCATCCCAGTGGGAGCCGTGCAGCCAATGCTCTTGTCTTAATGGCTTCCTCGCTACTCAGCCCCGACTGAATCGCCATCTCCAAGACATGGAATTAAATCTACTGGTGTAAATCGATGGAAAGGAGATCAAAACCAAAAGACTGGATTGTTTTTACAAATCACCCCATGCAAGACAAGTTTGCCTGGAGCCCCTCGTCCACCTGGAGACTTTCAGCTCCACGTGGCAGGGTCAGGCACACTAATGGATGAAGCAGCCTTTGAGATCAAAGGGTAAGGGCAAGGTCTAGTGCAAAGAATTAGAGTTTGGCCTCCCAGAGCAACTATGTATCAGATGAACAAGCAGTCTCATGGAGTGTCCAATTTCAAATGGAGATGCTGGAGTTGTGGCTGTCCCCAGGGCCCCTTACCACACACCTTGTGGACTGGAGGTTTAAATACCCAGAGCCCTTAGCCCCACAGAGACAGCGAGACAGCCCAAAGGAAACTGGCGGCCTGGGGTTGGGTGCCACAATGTTTGTAGGCAACCCACATCTGGGCACCAGTCCCCAGCAGCTTGTGTGACTCTCTCCTTCCCCATTTCTTCAGAATTGCTTATCCTCCACAACCCCCATGCCCTGGACAGCCATTTCCTAAGTTAATTCACTCTTCGGCATGACCCATTATCAAGCACTACCTTCCCCAAAGTGTGCCATTTGCCCGTTTTGTCTGATTGCATGTCTCTGTGTGAATGTTCAATGTGTGTGCAGAGACCAAAGTTGATATCAGATATCTTCTTCAGTTGCTGTCTGCTTTTTCTATTGAGGAAAGGCGTCTCACTGAACCCAGAGCTCATTGATTCCTGCTAATCTAGCTAGCCAGTGTGCACCAGGGAATCCCCTACCTCTGCTTATCAAGAGTCCCACCTGGCCAGGGTTTACATGGTTCTGAAGATCCAAGCCACAGTCCTCACACTGCCAAGACAGTGCTTTATCCAGTGAACCATGTCCCCAGAAAGCATGTGATTTTTAAGTGGCCCCACACACACAACTATTTCAAGCAAAGGACAAATTCTAACAGTGAAACTTCAGCCTCTGGATTCCAAGGAGCTGCGTACTGTGTCGACACCTATGGTTGGTTCTGTGAACTGCAGATTTTCCGCTGAGTTGGCACTCACGTCAGCAGGAGCCAGGGCAGACAGTTCTAAACACCTTCCTGGTCCCACCTGGTAAGTCAGTCCTCTAGTTCTGAGGCTGCAGACTCTTCTGCGCTGTTGTAGGAACAGGAGTTCTCTGGATGAAGCAAGCACTGATGGGTAGTGCCGGGCGTGGTTTCAGGAGGAAGGGAACACAGGACTGCTGTGTCATCCTGCGAGGTGAGCGGGCAGGTTAGCTCACCCTACATAGTTAACCTCTGCTCACCACGAGACATCAGCTTCTCTAGAGAACATCTGAATATGAATATCTGAAAAATCTTTGACCTATGTTGGAGAACAGAGTCTACCTCTTTCCTGTAACCTTGGAGTTGCACCTAAGGAGCATAAAAGAGCCAGGGAGGAGCTATGAAAGGAACTGAGATACCAGGCAAGAAAGAAAGGGTAGGAAATGTGCATGTGTGTGCCTGTGGCATGTATGGATGCACATGTGTGCATATATATATATATATATATATATATATATGCATTACGAGTGCATGTGCACGTGTATGTGTGAATGCACATGTGTGTACGTGTATATACAAGTGTGAGCATGCACATGTGTGTATGTATTGTGAACGTGTGTGCATGTATGTGCCTGTGAATGTATGAATATGCACATGTGTGTTTGCATCTCTCTGCATAGGTGATAAATAACTGGCTCTCTGTGTTTTGAAATATAAGATGTTTGGAACACTCTTCTTCCTCCGGGGTTGGGAATCTTTGTGTCTTCAGAACTTCAACAACCTTGGCATCTCCCTTACGATGACTTCAAGGTAGAAAGACACAGCAAGAGTAAGGTGAAGGTCTCTCCAAGTGTAACATAAAACTTCAGTCCCAGGGGATACGCCTCAGACACAGTTCCCTTCTGCTGGGGAGGCTCGGCCTGCGGGAGTGCACAGCTCAGCCTCCTCTCAGCCCCACACGTTTCCAGTACCTTTGTTCTGAGTTTTAAAGAGCCTTGACTAATTCACTTTAGCAGAGAGCTAATCCTACACTGGAAGGCTAAGTATAAAACAAGTGATGTTCTCAAAGGGTGACAAAGTGAGCAGGGAGGGGTCATTAAGTGCTCGTTAGCGGCGTGTTGTCACGTTAACTACGGGGTGTAACACCAATTTTCTCTTCTTTGTCATTTGCCAACACTATCCCCTTCACGGAGCAGACTGGCAAGGAGAGGCCCCAGCAGCTGCTCGCCGCATCCTGCCTTGCAGAGGCCTCTGAGCTTTGCCTCCGTGGCAGTGAACCCCAGTCAGGGTAGCCACCCTGGGCTAGTCACCGCCAGATCTGCTTGTCCAGGAAACAATCATGCTTCAGGAGAAGGAAAACCCGCTGAAGCTTCTGAGCTATGATGTGGATTTAAATTTTTAAAAATTTAAATCCGGGGAGTGGAGTGAGGGCTTAGTGGCTAAGAACTGCTTCCTGTGCTCACAGAGGACACAGGCTTCACTCTCAGCGTCCACACTGGGCGGCTCACAACCTCGTAACTACCTGTGACGCCAGTTCCAAGCGATCTGGCCTCTTCCAGCCTCCTTGGGCTCCTGATGTACATGAACTTATACAGGCTCACAGACATAGGTAAAAAACAGATCTAAAAAGGTCCCACAGTGAGTGTGCATGTGTGCGTGTGTGTATGTGAGTTGTTATGTGTGCAGGTGCATGAAATGTGTGTATGTGCACGTGCACGTGCGCATTAGCAGAGGTCAGCATCGGGTGCAGGGCTGTAGGCAACTTTCACTTCTGTTCTTGCTATTGCTGTTTTGAGACAGGGTCTTTAGCTAGGACCAACGGGTCACCAATTCCAATAGGCTAGCAGACCAGCAAGTCCTAGGGATTTGCCTGCCTCTAATCTCACCAGCCTTGAGAGGACAAGCCACCACCAAGCCCAGCTTTTTTATGTGGGTTCTGTGGACCGTATTCAGGCCCCTCTGCTCGCATGGCAAGCAAGCCCTTTACCAACTGAGCTGTCTCCCCAGCCTCCCAGTCTTAACCCTTAGTCACTGATCATCCCAAGAACTGACACCTTGAGTGGACGCTGTACCCCACGGGGACATCTGAGGAGCCGGCGTGCTGAAGTCCTGTGTCCACAGCTGCAGCCGTGTGAGCGAACTTTACTGTCCGTCTCTCCAACTCTGTCCTTCTAGTTAATGAATGACGTTCTTGAAAAATAATAATAAAGGTCTGGGGCGATGCTCAGTCAGCTAAGTGCTTGCAGCAAAAGCACAAGGCTGGCGGTGCAAGGCGAGCCCGCAGCACGTGTGTAATCTCAGCACAGGGAAGCCGGGAGACAGAGGTCGCTGGAGTTCTGTCTGTCTGGCCAAAGCACTGAGACTCAGATTTAGTGAGAGGCCCTGTCTCATAAAAAGAAGGTAAAGAATCACTGAGAACACCTGACGCCAGTCTCTGGCCTCTACACGCAGGCTCGCACGCGCTCACACATGCTCACGCACACACAGAAACACACAAGGAAACCGACTTAAGCTCAGACAATGGAACCCTTGTCTACAGTTATGTCTCACAACCAACCAGCTGTCTGAATAAACATCCGTGTGTGTAGGCATATGCTCCTGTATGTGTGTGTTCGCATGTGTGCAGGGGCCGAGAGAGTCAGCACCACCTCAGGTCTTGTGATGCTACTCAGGCCCTGTCCACCTGGTTTTTGTTTTTGTTTTATTGGGGGATCAGTGCCTCTCACTGGGAAGGGGAAGATGGCTGGCCAGTGAACCCCAGGGATCTGCCCATCTCTGCCTCCTTCCTGGAGGAATTAGAAGGGTGAGTCAGAGCTTGTGGTCTTTAAGATGGCATCTGGGTATGGAACTCAGGTCCTCGTGCAAAGCAAGCACGTCACCAAATGAGCCACAGCCCTAAGCCCTGAGTGATGTCTCTGGCAGTTTTTCATCTACTCTGATTCTCCCTCCCTCCCTTTCTCTCTCCCTCCCTCCTTCATTCTCTCCCTCCCTCCCTTTCTCTCTCCCTCCCTTCCTCCCCCCCTCCTTTTCTCTCTCCCTCCCTCCCTTCTTCCCTCTCGTCCTTCCTCACAGCTTTCCAATTGTCACTAAATCTTCTCAGAGGTGTCTTTCCTCTCGGCAGAACCTCCCTTGCACACCCACTACTGTGCATTGCACACCCGTGAGACGTATTCTGTGTTTTGCTCAAGGACAGGCTGCAGCGATGGTGACGGAGGCTACGTGGACACTCTCATGGCCACACAGCAGTGCCGCCAGCTGCCTCATGTCAGCCTTGGCTGTGCCCAGGTGGTGCCTGCATTTGACTCTGCCGAGACTCTTGCTGCGCTGTTAGACTCCTTTTTTGAATTAAGAAAGCCGGCACGGGCAGCACCGGGGAGCGACCACCATGAGCACACCTGCGGGCTTCTGAGCCCTGTGTCTGGAGCGGCTCCCACACTAGTGGCCCTGGCTGCCTGCCACAGAGCACACTGGGTGGTATTGAACTAGGGGAGAAACTGATCACTACCCTAATGTCCAGAGATAATCAGTGAGGAGCTCTAAGCCTCAGGAAGCATACTCCATGAGACGGAAAGGAAACCAAGTGAGTGGAGGAAGGAAGGGGGAAGGAGGGGGGAAGGACAGACGGAAGGAAGGAAGGACAGAAGGAAGGTGGGTGGGAGGGAGGGAGGGAAGGTGTTGAAGGCTTTCCTCACTCGGTAAACCTCTCACTGTTGCTTCCCCAGAAAGGGCGAGCTCCCTTGGTGTTTCTCTGTCACGAAGCCCTCAGTACAGAGGTCCCTGGAACAAAGAGCTACCATTGCCTACTGAGGTCACATCCTTACTAGAGGAGACGGGCTACTCAGCTGCAGGGCTGGTCTGCATGACCCCTGTGACCCTTACTGGAAGGAACAGGCTATTGGTTACAACACCAGGGTGAGCCTGTGAGATGGAGCGGTCCCTTCCGCCTGATGAAGCTTCTTGTGATGGCCCCATAGCTCTAGGATTCTTCTGTAAGGCTCCAGAACACTCGCTCCATCAGCCAGCATCAACCAGGGAGCTCTATTTAAAGCTTTCTGAAGACAAAAGTGAGGAGGACAATTATACAGATTGCAGGGACCAGAGGAAGGAGCTCCAAAGAAAGAGAAACTCAGAGCCAGTAACAATGTAACACAAACAGCTCAGCAAATAACAGAGCAATTTCCAGCTAATAGGACGGAACACCTGAATCCATTCACATGCCTGATTAGACACCAACAACGCACACCCATAGAGGAAGATTATAAGTTGTAATATGTCTTCCCAGAAGCAGCGTCTTAACCACTGTTTGTATACTTCTCCAATTACATTCCTTTAATTCTTTCATTTAGAAAACAGTTTACATTATAATAGCCGGCGTCACTTCTGTTTTTAAAACAATTGGTTGTATGTATATTGCCAAATTATGGGTCTGCGGGATATTTTCATAAGTGAAAACAACACGAAAGCTCTTCGAGAAGGATCTTCGGTTGGGAGTCTGTGGCCCGAGGGCCTGCAGCGTAAAGGCTACCCCTCCCCGGCCATGCTTAGCTGCCCAGCGTTCACAGAGGACCATGGTGGAGGCAGAGACCCTGCTGGGCTTTCACCTGGCTTGCCCATAATCCTCTCCTGGTAAGGCCATGAGAATACACAAGAACCAGCCTTGAGAAGCAGGTCATCCACGTCACTCAGTGAGACACAAGGGCCAGAGTGCGTGGAATGGCCAAGTGAGTCCAGCCCAGATCCAAACTGCGCACTGAGCCGCACAGAGGCGGAGCCCACGGCGTCGCTGCTCACGACAGCTTCTTCCAGCCTCTGCTCTGTATGTTAGGAGGAAACAGAGGCTCAGCCAGAGAAACGATGGCATCTGAGTAAAGAGGACACTGAGGCTCAGACTACGCGATGTGCCCAGGCCATTGAATGCTAAGTGGCTGAGCCAGGCAACCTGACCGTTCAGGGGGCTCGGCCACTCCGAGTGTGGTCTGTGCAGAGTGCCACTAGACTTGACACACCTCCCCAAGGAGCACCTCAGGCAGGGAAACTGGAGCAGACGTCTGCTTTGTTCTTCTCCCACGCGTACTGTGCACGACTGAGCCTCAGCAAGCTCCAGAACCCAGAGGAAGCAGGAGGCAGGCTGGGATACCTTGGAGCGGTCCGTAAGGGTGCTGACCCCGACCCACAGGTTACAGCCTACAGCAGGAACCCAGGTGTTTTCTAAACTGTCATCCTCTTATATTTCTGCTGCTTGAACTCTCCATGGTAAGTATTGTTATATTATTTATTAAAACAACGAAATGCTCCAGGATGCTGTCAGTGCTGAACGTCAGAAAGGATAACTTACCCCCCCCCTTTTCTTTTCAAGGATAGAGAGATGGTTCACTGGTTAAGAGCACTGGCTGTTTGTCCAGAGGATCTGGGTTCAGTTCCCAGCACCCATATGGTGCTGTAACTCCTGTTTGTAACTTCTGGCCTCTCAGGAAAAACATTCATGCACATAATCTTTTTTTTTTTTTTTAAAAAAGAGGCAGAAACTGGGCATGGCAGCTCACACCTATGACCTCAGCATTTGAGAAGCAGAGACAGGAGAATTAAGAGTTTAAAGTCATATACATGAGGCCCTGTCTCTAATTATTTCAATAAAAAGTTATTTAAAAAAATATTGCTTTTTGCCTCTTCTGCCTAGGATCGTCTCAGATGATGTTGGGACCCAATGGCTGGGACTCTTGTCAGTCTGTCCACCGAGTATACAGCAGGCATGGATGTCCACTTGTCCCCAGCCAGTTATGCAAATGAGTTAAAGTCTGCTTTCAATGAAATGGGTATCAAAGATCAATTTTCTGAATTCCTTCCTGATTTTTAACACTTCTTAAAAACATCCACGCGGATGCAAGGATATATAAAATTCTTGCTAAAGGGCAGCAAAGATCAGTGGAACTTTTGGGGGACCAGTCTTTCAATTTGAATCTCAGGAAGCAACTGACATCCTGGCTGTCTCTTCCCAGTAAATCCAGCACCCCTGCACACAGGCATCAAGAGCCTGAGCAGCCCGGACACCCTCTCTGTGCCGCTCTCTTGACTTGTCTGGCCTGTGGCATCTTAGCAAGTGTGACACAGGAAGGACTTGTACCCAGTGGCTATCTGGTCTCCCCAGCAGTGACCAAGCTCAATGGACCACTAAAGGACAAGAACCAGGCCACAGCAGGTCAGATGCATGAAGCCCCGCTGGACCACTGGACAGCAGGGCTGCAGAAGTAACCCACAGAGTTACAGGTGACAGTACATGTCAGTTGCTTTAGAGGACAGATGACCATACGGACTGCCTTCTGGAGCGAACATGGACCAGGCTCCCGGGAGCTTCTTCTCAGCTAGAGCCTGGACCTAAGTCCCTCAGAGCCAGTCTAGAGGGACCCGTTCCCACACCAGGATCCAGCACCCAACTTCCTAGACAGTTGTACAGGTACCAAGTCACATTTACACCCCTGACCCTG
The DNA here is from genome assembly GCA_026225945.1 of Cricetomys ansorgei. Taxonomy (NCBI): domain Eukaryota; kingdom Metazoa; phylum Chordata; class Mammalia; order Rodentia; family Nesomyidae; genus Cricetomys; species Cricetomys ansorgei. The sequence continues at coordinate 2,675,311 of JAMJFZ010003960.1, forward strand.
CATTTCCTCTGGTCGTGTTGGTCTTTGTCTTCAGTCTGAGTCCCAGCCTAGAGAGCTGGGGCCACAAGAATCCTATTCGGACCCTTTATTAGCCTATATGCCTTGGGCCATGACACCCGTGAAGTCCACAGTGATCTGCGTGTCCTTATGGATACCCCCAAAGCTCAGAGAGACTCCTCTCTGAGGTTCATAAGGTCCCACCACATCTACCAAGAAAACCTTGCACACCATCACCTCCAACACCAACGAGAAAGAGCCGAGGGTCGCTGGTGGCCAGCTGTCCTAGGACCCCACTAAATCTGGAAAGCACTGTAGTGCTCGTGTGATCAGACCACTTCCTGTCCTCTATTCTGGCACCAGCCAAGCTGGGGCCATGGGAAGGCTTCTGGGAAAGCACAGAGAGAGACACAGCTCGTGAAAGCACATTCACAGGGAGGGCCCACAAGGAGTGTTTAGGAGTGTACACAGGCCAACGGCGCCATGTGGGGAAGTGAACCCCACACGGGACAGGACCCTAGCTCACTTCCTGACCATGCAGTCTAGGTCCATGACATAGCATATACATTCTGATGGTGAAGGAGCCCAGGTCACTGCCTGTGGTGACGTCACAGGTCCCTGACATTCCACGTATCCAGGAAACCAAGGATAAGGAAGCGGCAGACCTTCCAGGGAGGGGCCTCCACCTGAAATTGGGGGAACATGGCAGCGAATAGGGGAGTGGAGACCCTCTTATCTGTCTTCCTGCTGTGCTGCTGGCGAGGAACTGAGCTACAGTCAACGAACGGAACTTCAGGTAGGGTCCCTTCGGGTAGTAGAGGCGGCAGACAGAAGCCACGGGCCTGGATGCCAGGGGAGTGGCCTCCTCGCTTGTGCCCTCATCCCTCATTGGAGCTTGGGGAATTGAGAGAACTGGAAGGTTTTCCATCTTTGGATGCTTTTCAAACAGGAATGCCACGGAGCAGCTACAAACATTGTGTACATAAGCTTGTTATTAATGTATGGAAAATGCTCTAACTTATCCTGAGGTGGAGGAATGTCACAAATCCCCACATGCCCCTTCTCAGTTTTAATAACTGCACATTTCCCAGCTTGCTTTAACACAAATACATGTGGGCATGCACCACACATACACATACATAGACACACATACACATATATATACATGTACACATACACACATTGATAGATAATCCTACCACATGCACGCACACACAAGTCCTTTTGGGGAGCATTTAGTACTGCCCCTAAGTCTTACCACTCTCTGCAAAGTGGCAAGCATACTTTTATATGCCCATCATGTCTGTCACACTAACAAAGTTAACAAAATCCTTCCTTGCACGTATTGCCGGTAAGAGATACAGGATTCCTGGTGCTTGCCAGATGTGGTTCTGTACACCTCTAACCCCAGCACCTGGGAGGCAGAGGCAGAACAGGTGAGCTTTAGGCCAGCCAGGACTACATTATTCAGGGGAGATGCCACAGTGAAGGCTCATAAGAGGCAGTGCGGCTCAAGTCCCAGGAAGACAAGGAAGGTCCGCAGCCTAGGACCAGGCAGAGTGACAGATGGAAGTTGCCAGAATGTAGAGAAATTCTCTGTGGCTGACCTAAGGGTATTCTGCTGTGGGCAGACAAGGGAATCAGTGCAGTGGGGACCGCGTGGTCAGGAACTGCAGGTGAGCTGACATTGGCACGGACTTCCATGAGTGTGACTCTGCCGCACACCTGGGAAGGCTGAACAGAGAGGTCAGGCAGGCTTAGTTAGAAAGGCCTGGCCAGAAGTAGGTATAGAGTCGACCCCCCCCCCATCTTTTGCCTTTGGCAGTATGGTAGCTTGTGGTTCCCCTAATGGGATTTGCTGTTGCAAAGCCAGGAATATCGTTAGGATAATTTCTATAAAAAGGAAAAGAGAAACAAAACCAAACAATATCCATACACGTAAATTTAAAAAAATTCAAAAAGAGCCATAAATGGGGCATGGCACCCCATGCCTGTGACCCCAGCAAGGGATCAGAGCCAACAGTGGAAAGAATTCCTAGACATCAGCCAGAGTTGCTTTGGCCAACAGTGAGGGTGGACGTGAGCCCAGCAGCGGTCAGCGTCAGCCATGGCTGCACCAGAGACGTGCACGGAGCTCACTCCTGTGTCCTGAGTTTCTCCAGATGACCCTCAGCTGGCTTCAGCTGTCAGCGACATCTGGCCTCTTGGTCAGAGTGTCCTGAGACTCTGTAAAGACATGGGAGATTAGATGCTGAGTGTCTTTCAGACACTCGCTTTCAGAAAAGCGTCTGAGTACAACAGGAACTATTTGCAAAGAACCCAGGCTGAGACCCGCCGCAGGCCACTCTTCTGTAGTAAGGGAGAAGTGGTCATTCTCGCAACGTATGATGTTTTTGTCAGCAAGTGCAACGATGACCAGGGACCTACCACGGTTAGCGAAGACAAGACAAGTCTCTGGAAATCTCGTACAACTTCTGACACGTGACACACGTTCGCAGAGGTGTAAGACAAAGCGGCTTCGCTGCTGCGTACTCCACGAAGCTTCCTGGTACGATTTCACATAACAAGTAAGCTAATTAACTTAAGACCTGTCTCTCACACAATGACAGAACAAATCCCTGGAGACTTTCCGGGGGCCTCTGGGAAATTTCAAAGTTAGCTCGAGGTCAGAAAGACTGCATTTAGAATTTAATTCGGAGGTGTCAAAAACGTCAGGAGCTTTGAAGACTTGACTGAGATCACAGGTTACTATGAAACAGTTCTAAGTTACCCAGCTAACCCAAATGACAACGATTTTCAAGAAAAAATTGTTAAAGGGGGAAGAAATAACCAACCTTCGCTCTCTCAATACCGAGAGGGTTCCACCTCCTTAAGTAATAAAAGTTTGAAAAGACAACACGGAGCACAGGAAATTATTTTGGTAAGAACAGAACCTTTGTCTACAAGAGAGGCTACTCAACAGGTAAAGAAAACACTTATAATCTCTTATTAAGAGGAGACCAATAGTCCAAGGAACTCTGTCCTTTCACACAGAGAGAAGCCGGGCCGTTCCACATGGCCGCACGCCTGATACCGGAGCTCATTTCAAAAGCTGACAATGGCCACCCATTTACCCAGCCCGGCCATGGGAGATTAGATTTCTCTCTCTTTTCTCTCATAGACCCTTCACACCTTACCCTACCCATTTAGGTTTTCTGTTCCTTATTTTTTCTCTTCTTTATTAAATAACTTTTAAACTATTTATGACAAAATGACTTTCTTCTTTCCCTAACAAAGGTTTGTCCTTCATGTCTCATGGTTTCCCCTATCAAACACAGACCATTTTCAGTGAAGCCTGCTTGCAAAGTCAGTCTCTTTCCTATGAGTCATAGGAGCTTTAATTACACATATAAGTAATCATTGTAACGGAGGAAACGGGATCTCCATCTTAAAAAGCTGAGAGCCATGACTGTATCATCTTAGTGGGTGTGGGTGTGTGCATTTGTGTCGGAGACAGTTGTGCACACGTGTGCACAGGCATGTGGTAGTCAGAGACAGCCTCAAGCGTGGGTCCTCCGGAGCCTTCCACCTCTTCCTGTCACCAGCCTGGAACGTTGTCATGGAGGCCAGGCTGGCTCTCTGGCTCTGAGGCGATGGCCTGCCTCGGCCTTCCCTCTCTCCATTGCTCGAGCTGTAAGCAGATGCCACCACATCTGACTCTTTCTGTGGGCTCTAAGGGCATCTGACTCTCCCTCACACTTGCAAGGGGAGCACTTTACCACCTAACCGGTCTCCCCAACCCCACCACTCGTCATTTTTGATGTGGCAGAATCAGCACACTTATTAACAGATCCAAATATATTTAGTCTCTCTGTTCCTAAGAAATGAGAATGCAGGAGTGTAAATGTAAGCTTCGCTGCGCAGCAAATGTCTCAATAGTTTAGATGATTTAGAGGTCACCTGGAAAACCCTACTGATTGTGGTAGCACTAAGATGTTTAGAAACTGACTCTAAGTAGCATCTTTCTCTAACACCCAGAGCCCAGACTGGGAAGTCTCAGGTATTCACAGAGCTTCCCAAGCCACAGACCACAGAGGTGCTGAGAGACAAGAGAGACGCTTCACAAGGGAGAGGAATACACAGGAGGGAGAGCAGGCTTCTCGAAGCAGAATCGCGTCTAAGTGTCTTAACCATAGCTAAATATCTGACCTTGGCGGCCTTGGTCCGACCATGGTCACGCCGTCCAGAGGCTGTCGTTTGTCCCGGCACACTTGCTTTTCTCTACGGGTGTTTTCACGAATATGTAAGATCGCAAGGTGCTCTAGGGAACACTCTACAGACCATGGGCTAACACGGTAAAAATGAGTCACAACACAGGTCCAAGAGACTTTTCTTTTTGGCTAAAGACTTTCTACCAGTAGCTCTTAGGACATCTAGGTATAGGTTTGGACTATAAACATAGTTTATCTTGTTTGTGAGACGTATTCAGAAAAGCAGTTGGCAGCCGAGAAAGGAGAGCGATGAGGCTGAATCAAAAGAGCAGACATTTTAGCCTTAGCCATTTCTGCATGCGTAAGTTCTCTCTCAGAAAAGGGAGTGTTGTCTTCGCAAGGTAATCGAGTCAGCCACTTTGGTGATTCTTAAACCAAACCCAAGGGTAAGGGGCTCTTTCCTGTTCTCATGCCCCCGTAATTTTCTGTCTTTCTATCCTGCCTCAAGACACTCAGACACTGAGGCATGCCAGTGTCTCAGAATGCCCTTCATGTCAGATGAGGCTGAGCCCCAAGCAGGGGCTGGCGTGCCTTTTGTTCTGACACACTCCTGAACACGCTCAGCCTTCCTCCACTTCAGCCTTTCTCAGAGATAACCAAGGACCAGGGCTCACAAAATGAGCCCAACTAGGGTCCCCAGCCCCATCTTTGAGAGTGAGCAAGTCATCTCTGACCCCACAGGGTTCGTGGGACTCTCCTCAGAGTACAGTATGCTGTGCTGGCCCTGAGAGCTGACAGTAAGCACCAGCCTGGGCAGGACAGTCTAGCCTGGTTCAGTATTTGTACAAGGGCAGGCGGGCTCCCTGGTCTAACAATGGCAGGAAATAAGTCAGCATTCCCACTCACCTTTTACTTAAGTTCTTAGGAGCTTACTAGAAACATGTTCGAAGGTACTGGGGCTGGAAAGGTCTAACACTGGCATAGAACACACATCCCCACTGATGTCTCCATGCCTATGCATAGCTTCCAACACAGCTCTTGATCGTCCCAGAGGATGCTCATGCTCAGCAGGTGATTGTCCAAGGGCCTGCCGCTGCTGCTGGCCACTTTTACCTCTTGAGTCTTTGATGACATCCAATATCTTCTCCAGCCTTGAGACCTAGTTGGAACCTGGGTGACGCCTGAGATTTTTTACTAGCTTAAGACCTGGATGAAATCTGGGTGACTTCAGGGTTCTCCCAGCTTGAGACCTGGTTATAGCTCTGTGACCCTCAATGTCTTCTTCAGTTGAGGGGCCGATGAAAGAGCAGTGCACAGGTAGCCTAACAGCAACCTGGAGTATTCCCGCTGCTCAGCAGGAGGAGCTCTGCCTGCCATAGTGTGTGGGTTCCTCACAGAGAGGTGTTGGCCACTGAGGGGAAAGACAGCAATTGGTATGACTCTCGTAATGGAGAATAGCTTTGTCTCATGTTCATTCAATTAACCTGAGCGAACTCAGAAGTCAACCGTGACCTTCACGGAACCAGGCGTGCTGATGTGAAGATATCAGGCTGTCCTGACCCTGTGGGGGTGTGCTGTCTGCAAGCTGCGACTCTCGGGAGGTGACAACAGGAAAAGTACCGGAGAACAGCAACATCTGACGATGAGTTAGCAGGCATGGACAACATGAGCACACGCACCACGCATGTGCGCACGCGGACTTGCACAATGCTTTCCATTGTGATTACAGGACAGACACAAGATGAAAAGAATATTTTTAACAAAGTGCTGGTGCAGCGCAGCTGTACCCATTCGTAACGATCCATTAATGTCTCATGCAAAGAGAACCGTACTGTCTGTTTGGTTTACCAAGGTCAGCACACTGGGAAGCAATTGTCATCACCATCACAGACCTCCTTACATATTTCCCATTGTTCTGAGCCGTGCAGATGAGCACATTGGGATGCAGATTGTCCATCATTAAAGCCTTTGAGAACCGCTTTGTCACGGGTTTAGCTGCAACTTTAGTTCTCCCAGACAGAGCTCTGTGTCTCAAAAAGAAAAGGTATGGTGGCCCTGCTTGCCAACTTTCAGGGTCCCAGGACCTGGGAGCTGGAAGAAGAGGCCTACCCTGACCTCACACTAAGAGATGTACCGGATGAAGAGACACCACAGTCCCCGGTGAAGAAGGTCATTCAGAGGAAGGAAGTGTGTGGTGGAATCTGCAGAAGAGAAACTGGTCCTCAGGACCCCTGGTGTCCAGATACAGCGAGACCCGGTGTGCCCAGCAGAGGCCTCCTGTCCATCAGGCAGCAGACATCACAGATCAGCCCTGGGCCCTGGAGACGAGCGCCATCCAGAACTCTTCCGCTCCTTCATCAGACTCCACTTCTCACCTGCAGACAGTCCTCCCTGGAGGACTCTGCTCATGCAGGAGGAATGAGTGACCAGTCTCCGGTCCTCCCCTCCCCGAGAGAACCCTAGTAGCACGAGCAAGTGTGCAGGGTCACACGGGAGGTGCAGGGAGAAACGCTTTTGAGGTGTCTTCACGTAGGACGAAGCGAGTATTTGGCTGATGACATGGAAAGCCTTAGGCAGAGGCTGGGCAGGTGCCTCTTCTCACTGTGTGCTGAGCTGGGCTCTGGGCTGCTCGGGTGGATCGGAGGCTGGAGCTTCCCCGCGGGTGGCCACCCAGATGGTGTCACTCTGCCATGCAGGAGCCAAAGTACTGCTTCCTACCAGATGGAGCAGGGGACTTCTTCCTTCTCCTGCCCCTGTGAGAGAGCTGAATCATCCTTGAGCCTGGACACTGTCTTACCACCATGAGGGTGACTCTGTTTACCAGGAGGGCAGGTTCCACTCAGAGCACCTGGACAAATCATGGGTCCTACCCACACAGCCTTCCCATGGGTATCACCTTCTCAAGTCTTAGAGGGCGTCCCTCAGCACACACGGGAAAGAGCGGCACCCCACAAAGGGTCCTTTCTCTAGAGCAGGCTGGGGGCATCCTCACAACTATCTGTTCACAGAGAGGCAGGTGGAAAATCCGTGAATGCTGTCAAACTATAGATTTTATCCACCCACCCCCCCCAGGTCCAGTTACTGAAAGCTCAGGCAACTCAACAACGGAAGATATACCTGAAGTGTTTGGTAAGGATCACCTATATAGAACCTGGTATGTGGTGGAGAGTGGGTGGGCACTTCTCAAGGGGCCTTTCCCAAATAGCCTGTCACCAGCTGCAGACATTGGGGAAACAGACTTTCTCTGAGGCCAGAGTCGGGTTCTCCTAGCCTGCAGGTTAGAGCTGTCATCACAAATTCACCCTACAATGTGAGTACCAGTGATCTGACCAAGCCCGTCCCCAGGAACTGGAGTAAAGACGCAGGTCTCTATCTGTATTCCAAAGAGTATGGCAGAGACACTAACTTTAACTGCAGTCTGTCTGGACCAGCCTCCTGACACTAGTGTGGGCAAGTCCCCCAGGGCTCCTGGCAGCAATTGCTCAGCACTGTCCCTGGTCCAGAAAAGCATCGTGCTGCAGAGACAGAGGCCGTTTCCAGATGCTGCTTGTTTAGCTCCCACTGTGGTCCCACACCATACGGGGTACCTCATAAAGGCCATGAGATGAACCTGCCCCTGACTTTACAGAAACACCACTGAAGATCAGAGATGTAAAGAGAGTCATCAGACATCAGATCGGACTGAGGAAAAGAGCCAGAATAAGAGTCTGAGTTTGTTTGACTGTACATCCCGGACTCTTATGCTTGAGACTTAATAAGAGAGATTGGAAGAGCATAGTGAATAAAATACAGCCACAGTTAGTAAAAATAAGAAGATATGCTCATCCTTATTAGGTCGTGGATGTAATGTGTGGTGAAGCAAAGCGCTGAGGGCACACAGGGAAAGGCGGGCACGCCCCAGCGACCTACAGGCCTCTGACTACACATCCCCTCTTAAGGCTCCGTCGCTTCACAACTGTGTTACCCTGGCAACCAAGCTTCCAACACATGAGCTACGACGGCTGCTCGTGTTTGTCTACTTAATTAGATGAAGAGGCACCTAGGAGAAGAGTATAGCACACCTCTAGGCGTGCCTGTGAGGGAATCCCCAAAACAAATGAGTCATGAGTGCTCTGGGTAACGAATGGCTTAATCTACTGATGGATTCGAAACTCGAGCAGGCTCCTGGAAAGTGGTGGCGTTCTGGAAGACGGGGCTGGGTGGAGGAAACACGCTGCTGTGTGACTTAGGCGCTGTATCTTGCCTTGGCCCCTTCTTGCTGCTGCTCTGACACGCGTCCTGTTGACGTAGCACAAGTGGCTCCTGTCACATGCTCCTAAGCACTGTAAGATTCTGCCTCACCAGAGGCCCAGAATCAATGATGTCAAGAGCTATGGATCGAAACCTTGCCCACTTAAATCGTTTATGTGGGTACCTTGTTCCCGGGGCACAGAACCTAATGCAGAAAGTCAGGACTGATGGGGGTCACTGCTATGACTATCCTTGATAGCGTGGTTCTTTAGCCTCTGGAACTGGTTTGTGGGGGAAACTGAAAAGGCTTGGAGATGTGAGCTAGCAAAAGCTTAGGATACCCTAACCTGGACTAAGTGGCTGATTGTGTTGAAGGCTCAGAATGCCAGAAAACAGTAGGAATGAAGGGAGACAACACGGGCCCGGTGTGACGGGTGGTTTTATGCCAGCTTGGAATAAGCTAAAGTCACCGGAGAGCAGGGAATCAACTGAGAAAATGCCTCCATAAGATCTGGCTGTAGGCAACCCTGTAGGGCATTTTCTTCATTAGTGAACAAGGGGGAGGACCCAGTCCATTGTGGGCGGGGACATCCAGGGGCTGGTGATCCTGGTTCTTAGGAAAGCAAACTGAGCAAGCCATATAGGCAATGCCCCTCCATGGCCTCTGCATCAGCTCCAGCCTCTAGGATCCAGCCCCGTTTGAGTTCCTGTCCTGGCTTTCTAAAATGATGGACTACAGTGTGAAAGTGTGAGCCAAACAAACCCTTCCCTCCCCAGCGTGCCTTTGGTCACGGTCTTTCACCACAGCAGTAGTCACCGTAGCTCAGACACCAGGCTTATGACGTTTCCGACGGAAACAACGGAAGACCTGCTAGGAAGTGTACTGGTCTGTCACAGTCTCACCAAGGAAGCTGATGTTAAAGGTGATGAATAACCAACACAGCAGAAGAGACTGTAAGCCCGTACCACTTTTAGGCTACAGTATGGCTACTACTTGGTGCTTTTAAATAGGTTTCAGTGAGAAGCGTAAACAAGGGCAGAGGAGGGAGACTTGAAAACTTTGCAGGTTAATCAGAAAAACCTATGTAGAGTTGAAGCTAAGGAAGGCATGGCTTCTGAAAACTATATGACTATCAAAACAGAAGTCAAGGGCTCTGCTCCATCCAGAACCCTGTAGTTATCCGAATACATCAGAGGCACAAGGATACAAAGAGTAAAAAAATTATTTGAATCTAAGGGCCTGGTGCACACTGCTTACCACAGGGCTTCCTGTTTCCCTGCATTCTTTTCACGGTTCTCACTAACTGAGTCCTAACACCAATAAAGCCAGTGTTCAATCGGAAATAGTTGTCAGACAAATTAGCAAAAGACTTTGGTATCATAAATAATATTGGTTTGGTAGACACGCAGAACACAGGAGCTCTGCTTTCATAGAAACTGCCGCTGAGATCTCAAGGGAAAGCCAAAAGGAGGCAGCAGTATGCATAGGTCCCTACCCTAACCCTAACCCTAGCCATAGCCCTAACCCTATAGCCCTAATGTTAACCCTAACTTTACCCCAACCCTAACCCCACCCCTTACTGTAACCCTAACCCTAACGCAACAGGGCAAATCTGTGAGTATGAACTTTAAGCTGCAGTAGAGACCCAGGAATATTTGTCAATGACAGCAATAGGCAAAGTTAGGATTGGTGTTAGCATTAGGGTTAGGGCTAGGGGTTTAGGGTTAGGGCTAGGCTTAGGGTTAGGGCTAGGGGTTTAGGGTTAGGGCTAGGCTTAGGGTTAAAGCTAGGGCTAGGGCAGGGCTAGGGCTAGGGCTAGGGCTAGGGGTTTAGGGTTAAGGCTAGGCTTAGGGTTAGGGCTAAGCTTAGGGTTAGGGCTAGGGGTTTAGGGTTAGGGCTAGGCTTAGGGTTAGGGCTAGGGCTAGGGCTGGGGCTGGGGCTGGGGCTGGGGCTAGGGCTAGGGCTAGGGCTGGGGCTATGGCTAGGGCTGGGGCTGGGGCTGGGGCTGGGGCTAGGGCTAGGGCTAGGGCTAGGGCTATGGCTGGGGCTGGGGCTAGGGCTAGGGCTAGGGCTAGGGCTGGGGCTAGGGCTAGGGCTAGGGCTAGCTCATGTAGTCCCACTTGCCTCAGCTGCCAAGCACAAATCTACAGAACTTAGTGTTTTCTTGCTACATGTTGGTCCTGCTTTGGTGTGCTGTTTCTTTGCTGTTCTACTATGCTCCTGTTTTCCCTTTGGGAATGGGATGTGTACTCTGGCCAATGCACTTGAACTATAGATTCATTATTATATACATTGCTTATACATGTTTATGGAGACTTACAGATGAGTTGTCTTCAGCCTCTGTGCTTGGACTTTAGAGCGATGTTGAAACTGTAAAAACTTTGGGGACTCGTGAAGACAGACTGGTGTTTTTTGCATTCGGAGACCAACATGAGCCTTTTGCAGGTCAATGGTGGATTGCTAAGGAGGTGTGTTTGTGTGTAAAGCTGACAAGGATAGATTTGCTATAGGTAATCTTAACTGTCAAATTGACTGGCTTGAAGCTGTTGTCAGAATTCCTTCCCCAAGTAGACAATGTCTAAGCCTTCCTCCTAAGGTTCCCATACAAGCCAATGGCTGATTCCACCAGAGCTCACCCTGAGGAACAAATGGGTTGAGAGGACTTGCTTATGGGGCAGGGTTGAGTGGCCACTAGCAGGAGTGTCAGGTGACCCAGAGCAGCAGCACTGACTGCATGGTGGCTTCTATTCCAATGGAGCTCCCTTACGTTTACCACGTCTTGGCTGTATACTCTAGCCCTCCCCAAGACTCCCAAGGCTCTTTGCAACTAGGGCAGAATGGCATGCAAATGGTAGGAGGGTCGCTGTATACTGGGTGAGAGCCCAGTGACTCTTCCCACTCCTCTTCCCACAAGGGAATGTCAATGAACAACAAGCCCGCACAATGGCTTCTTAGCAAGCAGGTGTCGCCAAGATGTAGGCTTTGTCAGATGTTTTGCTTGGAGGACTGCATTCTAGAACAAGGGACTCTGGAGATTAGTGACGCACCCCTCTGTGTGCCGTGCGTGTGAGGGCATTTCCAGAGATCACGCAGGCCGAGACACAATGACTTGTCTAATCTACCAGTGGACTCCAATTTTGAAATTGTGCTGTGGAAGATGAGAGCCGATAGGAAGAAGTAGATAACAGAAGATGCGTCCTTAAGGGACGTCTCTCTCCCAAGCGCCTCCCTGTGATCTTCACTCTGCCCCCTGGCTGTGATGATGTGACCCGCTGTGCACACGGTACAGTGAACTGAGACCTCCGAAGCTGGGAGCAAAGTTACTCCTCCCTCCCTCGAGTCGCTCCTCAGTTGTCGGGTCACAAAGCCGACTAAAACATGGACGTGGGCCCTTCCACATGCAGGCTTTGCCAGGGCAAGAGCTAGCAGACAGCCAGATGGCCTCCACTGTACTTCACATATTATTTGGGGCGGCAGTGGCCAGCCCATCCAAGATGAGGTTCTCTGGAGAATCCGCAAATCCCCTGACTTCCTGTTTTCTACTGCAGCACTCACTTGCCACCTGAGGGGCAAACAGTGCAAAGGACATGTGTCCCGCCTCTCAGCCTCTAACACATTCTTATGTGCTTTCTCAAGACGAAATTCTAGCCCAAGAGATTTTGGAGCCAAACGCGTCAGCAGATTCTGAAACACTACCAACCACAAGAAGAACAACCATGACGGCGATACCAATAACAACCACCACCGGCACCAGGGAAAAATGCAAGTATACCTCTATTTACCCCTAAAACCGCATGCGTTCCTAGAGACTTGAGGGGTGGGCTGTGGTGGAGCACTTACTTGAACCAGCCACAGACACACGAGAGAAGCCGAGGCCACGGAGGGAGCCACCCCTGAGGCAGGGTGGCTTGCTTTACTCTGAGTCACGTGTGCATTCTTGGGCTCAGTGTGGGAGTGGGGTTCAGCCACAGCAAGGAACACAAAGCTCACAGCACGGGCAGGTCATCGCAGTTTAATGAGCACACACCACCTCGCTGCACTCGCCGACAGCTTCTGAGGTAGCACGCACCTTCCGCTATGCCATACGGCGGAGGTTAAGCCAAAGTCCGGTAGACGACGTGCCCACGACCCGGAAGGGCAGTGCACAGCTCCACACCGCGAGACTGTGCCAGCAGACGGGGTGGTGGGCAACGGTGAGGAGAGGCTGGGTCAAGAAGCTCTCGGGCTGAGGGCTCAGCACTTCCTGGGAGTTGTGCGTGTGACTGTGACTAGATTTTAAGGGTTTGTTCATCCACATCTGCCTAGACATAAACCACTGGGCTCAAAGTGGCTGGACGACTCCTGGCCGTTTAAAGATGAACTCCCTACACACATTTCCGACTAGGACTCGGACGCTGTTCCAGCACAACGTTGTAAAATAGGGATTACCCCTCCCCCCTAAAAAAGTTCATAACTGTAAAACAAGGAAACCCTTCCGTTTCTTCCCGTCTTCTTCATCCCAGATCCCAGCACTGATGAGAACTACCAAGAAGATGGCTCTGAGAATTACCACGAATTACTGGATAATTTAGAAGGCTCGACTGTGAGCAAGGATAAAAAGGACAACAATGGTAAATATGATCTAGCCATCTCCCCTGCTGCCGGGGAGCCAGCTCAGATGCCCTCGACAGCTGCTTTACCTGAGTTAAGCAGCCCTGCCCTGAGACTGGAGTTCTCTCGGCTCCTCAGCTCTGCTCTGGACTTAATCCTCCACAGCCAGCAGAAATGTCTTCTCCTGGATGTACGGAAGCCAGGAGTGAAAGGAAGACCTCACTGCAGGCTTCCAGCTAAGCCACCTCTCTTCCATGGAGGAAGGAGGTAGCAAGACTCTGAGGCCCCAAAAGCCAGGAAAAGCCTCCTTTTAATAGAGGAGTACATAGCAACTCTGGGAAGGTTGATGTCCAGAGGCTGAAAGAACTTTTTTGCCCTAAAGTTTTGATCGGATTAGGGTTAGGACTGGGAAGGAGTGTATTTGGCATGTAGGACCTAGAGGTAGTACTCTGAAGTGTGACACACATACAGCTCTAGACCAAGACTCCAAGGCATGGTGGGCTCTGGCGGGGGCAGGGGAGGTCATTAACCCAGACCCCTGGATCCACTATAAAGCTCTGTTTGGGCCCTGGGTCTTGCATTTACAACCCACTCCCCACAAAGCTTCTCCAAGGACTAGCCTCTGGTGTTTGGATGGATCTAAGCAATGTAGTTTCATGGTGTGAACGCAAACAGGATTCTGTCTGGAACGAGTGTTTCTCAGCCCCGAGCTTGTCCCACCCAGAGGTTTATACAGATTGCCTGATGGTTGGCCCGGAGTTTGCCAAAGAGCACTCTTCTTTTACTTAGTATCCTTTAGTAATTGGGATCCTGATCTAAGCAGTAGCAGCCTCTTATTAACCCGTGATCCTTACACCGTCACTAATGCCAGCTCCGGCTGATGGTAACTACAGCCCTTACTTCTCTGTGTGACGGTCTCACCTGCTTAGGGGTTTTTAGAAGTTGGAAATGCATCCACGGGGTCAACCCCTAGCCAGGGATGGAGGAGTCGGATGAAGCGGGTATGCAGCCTTCACACAGTGACTTCTTAAACTTAAAAGTCGGAAATGGTGGTAGCATTTCAACCAACATTTTAAAACAAGTGACCTCCACTGTCCACCATATCATTCAGAAAATGCCCCTCCCCCCATGTTCTTCATTAAAGAGGGAAGTGCTCACTCAGCCTGTGGCAGGGGCTGCACCCTCAGCCCGTGCCTGGAGGTTGCACACTCAGCCCATGGCTGGAGGTTGCACACTCAGCCGGTGGCTGGAGGCTGCACACTCAGCCCGTGGCTGGAGGTTGCACACTCAGCCGGTGGCTGGAGGCTGCACACTTAGCCCGTGGCTGGAGGCTGCATACTCAGCCCATGGCTGGGGGCTGCACACTCAGCCCGTGGCTGGAGGTTGCACACTCAGCCCGTGGCTGGAGGTTGCACACTCAGCCCGTGGCTGGAGGCTGCACACTCAGCCGGTGGCTGGAGGCTGCACACTCAGCCCGTGGCTGGGGGCTGCACACTCAGCCCGTGGCTGGGGGCTGTACACTCAGCCCGTGGCTGGAGGTTGCACACTCAGCCGGTGGCTGGAGGCTGCACACTTAGCCCGTGGCTGGAGGTTGCACACTCAGCCCGTGGCTGGGGGTTGCACACTCGGCCTATGGCTGGGGGCTGCACACTCAGCCCGTGGCTGGGGGTTGCACACTCGGCCCGTGGCTGGGGGTTGCACACTCGGCCCGTGGCTGGGGGTTGCACACTCAGCCCGTAGCCCAGGCTGCACACTCAGACTTTCACGGGGGAGGGTGCTATTTCAAGGTGACTTTCATTTGAAATTCTCAAGTTATTAATGACGTGTTTTGTATTTAAAGGCCACTCTCCAATTGTTTTTGTAAATCTACTGATGCTATTGTCTCCATTTGGTTAATATCTTGAGGGGTTTTTTAATCTCTTCAATTTCAAGGTGCAATTAATTTTAGAGCCGTAAGACGTGTAACCAAACCAAGTCTGTGGTACTCGTCACGTGTCCTTTGGTTTTTTTAATTTGTCAGTTGTTTTTTTAAAGATTCGTTTCATCTGCATGTATGTGCTTCTGCCTGCATGGGTGAACATGTGCCACGTGTGTGCAGGAGCCCTGGCGTCCAGAAGAGGATCTGGGGTAAAGGTGACTGTGAGCTGGGATGTGGGCTCTGGGAGCGGACCTGGGCCCTCTGCAGGAGCGGGACTCGCTCCCAACGCGAGCTCTCTGCTCAGCCCTGGTCAGTCTACTTCTGGTGATGTTCATGATATTTTTCATGCAACCTCCCCCCCCATTTTTGTGAAAGCATAATAAATACTCTTTTTTGTTGTTTTTAATATAGTGTTAGCTAGAGCCAACACTAAAGAGAACTTGCTGCTTCCCTCTGCCATCTATGTAACCCCATCAGGCCCACGTGGTCACTAAGCACTTGGCGATTTACCTCTGAACAACGTGTTCTTCATTTTGTCTCTTTGCACACAGCTGCCTGTGCACTGCAGCGTGGCTCACTCAGAGACCATCCTGTCCCCGTGGTTTGGAGACTCACACTTAATACAGCAAATGCCCAGATGTGTGGGTGTCTCTCCTGGCTCGCGCACCACGCCAACATGCTGCACTCACACAGTTTCATTAAAGAGTGTTCTGGCTTCCGGGGTGCACGTCTCCCCCTCCTTCCCCTTTCGTTTTCCTGGTTAGTTTTGCATTTTTGTGTCTAATTCCCCCCTTTAAAATTCCTTGAGTATTTACTACTATCGTATTACTTTTCAGAAAATGATTTAGGAAAGAATTGCCCCTTTAGAATGTTGAGTTCCTTCCAAAAACAGGTAAGGTCTTTCTATTTCTCAAGTCTGCTTTCATACATTTTGGGAAGACTTTTGGGCTTTCCTTGTGTAGGTTTTGGGTTTTCATGTTAAGTTTATGGCTAAGTACTCAGTCTCCTTAGCTTCTCTGTAAAGGAGAAGTCTTTTTCAGACTTCACAGACTTCACTGTAGCTGACTTTCATTTGTAAATGATTTTCCCAGTCTCAAACCAACCTTGCATTCCTGAAATAAACTGCACTTGATCATATTCAACATTTTCTTACAATGGGATTGAATTTTTCTTAGCCAATAATTCATTAGTATTTCTAGGTCTAAATGAACAAGTGACATCAGTCTGTGGGTCTTAGATTCTGTGTCAGGTTTTGGTACCAGGGCAATACAATGAGCAATGGAGATTTCCTCCCTTCCTTCCTTCCTTCCTTCCTTCCTTCCTTCCTTCCTTCCTCCCTCTCTTTCTCTTTCTGTCTCTCTCTCTCTGTCTCTGTCTCTCTCTCTCTCTCTCTCTTCTCTCTCTTTTTTCTTTGACTCTCTGGGGGAATGTATACAGCATTGAAAAGATCTGGACCCAAGGTGTTAGAAAAGCCCCATGCAGGGGACTTGATCCAGCACTGTCTTCTTAGGTGGCTCCTTGGTGACTTTGTTTCCTTTAGAGAAGTTTATTTCTTAGTTCAAGTGTTATTCTCAGTCCTCTGTAATTCCTTGGAAATTATCCACTGTTTCTTAACTTTTCACCTGTATTTGCAAAGTTTTCAGAGTATCTCATGACCTGAGCAATTTCATCTATTTTTATTGCTTTTCTTTTTTTAATTTGCACTTTTTATTCTGCATATTTACCCCCCCCCATTACATCAAAATGGTTTGTCTACTTGGCTATTTTCCCCGGCATTCGGGGTTCTGACACTGATCCCGCTGATTTCTGCTTCCCACCACCTTAAGATGGCTGATGTCTTGTCCATCACCTCTTACTCTTTGCTCTGTTGGTCTTCCTCAAGTTTTCAGGCTTGAGCGACTCCTTCGTTACCACTACTTGTTCGCTACCATTCACCATTTAATGAATTGCACAGATTCTCATTTATACTTCATCACTATTTCCCAGAAATCCTATCACTTTACTTTGTAGCTCTCTTTGAACTAAAACTGAGTTTCTAATAAAAGTGTCTTCTAATGTTGCTTTAAAAAGATAACTTGTAGTTTTATTATATCATGGTTAGCATGCACAATTTATGAAAGTTCTACTGCATGACCTCCCTCAGGGTCACCAGGCAGGTGATTAATTTTCCAAATGTCCCATGAGCAGTTATCCAGAAGACATGTACCCTGCTGTCACCATGCCTCAGGAACGCCATGTTTGTGACTTCCACCTTATTGATCATATTCTGTCCTCTGCTTTCATTTTGTATCCACTGACTCTTCTCTTGAGAGTGCCACATCATCATCCTGTTACGAATGTCTCCTGCAAATGTCTCTGTGCACCTTTGTAGATTTTACTTCCTGAGTGTGGTATCTATTATCTGACACATAGATCTTTACGGATATTTTATATTCATTGTGACTTCCAGCTCTTAGTATCAAAAAGAACTTGCTTTGTGCTTAAAGCTTTAGGGACTGTGTTTTGCTTTCTCTGACGTAAGGATTGCTCCCTCTACTTTCTGATTGTTTCAGTCAAACTTTCTGATTGTTTTGGTTTGACATATTTTTGTTCATTCCTCAACATTTCAATTCATTTGCCTTTTTCTTCATTAAAAATACACATACAATGAAAGCTGCCACCACAGTCGTTGTACCTGAACAGTGAGTGACGCCACACACGTCTGTAACACACACCCGCCGCCGCTTCCGGCTCCGTAGCTAGTCCTCCTCATCTCGTACCCATTAAATAATAATGCCCTAGCTCCCCTTCCTGCACCCCTCAAAACCATCTGTAGCAGAATACTGGGAAGAAGTTTTTCTTATTTTGGTTTCTTTAAAAATACAAAATGGCCTTTGGACTAGGTGTGCGTTCCCGCCCCAGGCGTGGACGATTATGAGTTGGATTTGGAACGTTTGATGCCGGTGGCTATAATTTGGTAAGGCACAGTTGTTTTGGCAGGTGTAGCTTGTTCTTGGGATTGCGTGCTGCCTGGGTTTATGGGAACTTTTGCTTAGGGTATAAAAGGTCTGAAGCCCCGAGAGCCAAGGTGGGTGTTGGTTGGTGGTTGGTTGGTTAGTTTGTCCATTGTCAATGTGTTGATTCTTGCACAGAAGAACAAAGGTTGGAAAGATTGGGTTTGCAGATAGTGGGCTGAGACGCTAGTCTGACTCACTGTCAGCTAGTCCTCTCCAAGCTTAGCACAGCCTAAAAAGGGCTGTGAAGATTTCTACCTTTCTCTCATTCTATATCAAGGGCCACCTGCAAAAGTGGTGAAAATTTCTTTCTATCCTTCTTTTCTCTTTCCCTAGATTGAGGGTAGAAGATCGTAGTTTACTGCAACAAGTGTTGTCTAACACGGGGCGACATTTGTAGTAGCATACCTACTGTGGAGGCTCACCAAGGACAAGGAGGCATGGTCATAGGTATAAACCCTTCCAGACCTCAGCAGAGGGAACCTCATCATGGTAGGCACCATACTCAACAGTGGAGCCCTGAGCGTCTGAGCTCAGGTGTTTTTATTGATCCAGAACTCCTCAGGTGTTCTACTGATAGCATGTGCAGATCAGGTGCAATCAGACATCCCCACATTAATTCAACACCTGCAGACAATAGAAAACACCAAGACCTAAGCAGCCCTTCACCCAGCAGTGCACAAAACAATTATTTTATGCATAACTAAAAATAAAACTTCCACAAACACCACCATTCTACTTCTGTTTCCGTGAGGATGTCTGGATAAGGACTCATCCGTTTTTGTCTTTTTGCAGTCCGGTATCCCACTTACCACAGTGTTCTCAGTGATCTGTGCTATACTAGACTTGCATTTTTTTTTTCCTTTTAAGGCTGAATAACTTACAGGTCACATACCTTATTATAAAGGGGTAATTTCCAAAACATTCAGAGAACTGAAATTTAGCACAAACAAGCAGCCAAAGCCTGGCAAAGGACTTGACTATACAGTTCTCCAAAGAAAATACAGTAACAGACAGAAGCTACAAGCCAAGACACTTGTCACCACCAGCTATTAGGTCGTGCAATCAGGGCTGCAGTACTGGGGTGCGAATGAGATTCCCTTGCACCAGCACCGCCTCATATGGAAGATGGAGAGAAAAACACAGGGCTCGGAGACACAGTGGCAAGGCAAGAGGAAGACAGCTCAACAGACAGCGTGCAGCATTTGTACTGTACAAGGAGCATCGTACCCTAGGAAATTCTCTGCAGTTCACGATCAAGAAAAACCTGGAAGCGGGATTTTACGGTCACACTATGACCCATCTTTCAGAGAGCAGAATTAATTTGCATGCTTAGACCTGGGGTGCTCTTCTACCTCTTGAGCCATTTCAGAAAAGCTCATGAATGCCTGCCAGCACGTGTTTGTCCCACATGTAGGACCATAAGAAAGACTGCTCTTATGATGGTGCAGAACTCAGAAACAGAGGTCGTGATCACACCCCCTGTTCTGTGGAGGAAGTACTTCTAGCTGCTGACCTATTACAGTTGCTGAAACCTTACAAGTGGATTCACTAAATAAATGCTTTTTTCAGTCAGGTGGTGGTGCATGCCTTTAATCCCAGCACTTCGGAGGCAGAGGCAGGCAGATCTCTGTGAGTTCATGGGCAGCCTGGTCTACAGAGTGAGTTCCAGGACAGCCAGGGCTACAATAGAGAAACCTTGTCTCAAAAAACAAACAAACAAAAATTCCAAGAGGGTATGAACTTTGCCACCAAAATGGAGAAGAATGGCAAGTATGGATGGACAGGCAGAGAGAAATGCCTCGTGTGTGAGTAGAGCTGATGGTAGAGCCACAGCGGGGAACAGTGGTGTACTTCCTCAAAACGTCACGGAGAGAGACGCCAGCTGTCATGTGGTGCCACCGTCGCACCTCTACACACGCACCCAGAGGAGATGAGCAATCTGAAAGGTGTTTTCCCACACTCATGTTCACACACCACAGCTCACAGCGGCTTAACTGTAGAAGCAACTGGCATCTCCATTGACAGCCCGACGAATACGCAAATCGGTGCGGCCTCGTCTTTCGGTTAACCACTCGGCATCTCTCTGGATACACAGCGTGGACTTGGGTCTGACTTTCCGAGGAAATTATTTTGAGGATTAACATGGCTTTTACACCAGAAATGATGACTGATCACCGCTCTGCCGCGATGTTACACGTGTGCTGTGTGGATTTTCTGCGCTTGTTTGTAAATATACCAAACTTCTCGTCAGAAACCGTACAACCCAGAGGATGATGGGCAGTGCCACTGAAATATGAAAATATGAATTGTGTGCTTGAGGAGAGCACCTTTTAAAGTTTCTTTTAGAAAAATGAGATCCAAAATAAGCATGGTTTGCATGTCTGTGGAATTAAAAATATTGAGAGGAAGACTGAGATGCGGGTTGCACAGGTACAAAAGCGTCGGAAATAGATAAGTAGGAGGAAAGGTAGGACACACGTGGTTCCTGTTACTTACAAGCACTTGCATAACGAGCTCTCAATTACCAAAGTGGGGAAGAAAAGTAGGAGAGGAGAGAAGGAAAGGGAAGGGGAGGAAGTGGGAGGGAAGAGCAGGAAGGGAGAGAGAGAGGGAAGACATGTGTAAAGGCAACACGCATGTAGAAGACATGCATGTCCACAGCAGCACGGGGAGCAGCAGCAGACCATTTTCAGATCCTAACGCAGGGAGCGGCCTGTCACTGCACGCAGGCAGGTAGTAATGAGTTAATGCTGTACCGTGACGCTAAGTCCAACGCTCACGACCCAGCGTGTAGTCATCGGGAGAGTAGATGGAACCATAAAAAAAAATTCAGGGGAAAAAGAAGAGGAAGGGGAAGAGAGTGACTAAGAAGAAGAGAAGGAAGAAGAGTTAGAAGGAGAGGGAGAGGAGGAGGAAGAGGAAGAAGAAGAGCGAAATAAAGCCAACGCAGGGCAACCGGCAGGCCGGCAGTTACACATCCGAATATTAACAATCTTCAAATCTGAGTTTTCCTCTGACTTAAGTATCTCATTTCCCACAGCTCCATGTGGGACACGCACCAGCACGGGTGGCATTCCAGCCATGAAGGTAGTGGCAAACAATCTAGAATAATTAAAAGCATACCAAAAACATTCTCTGGCCACTACAGAAATAAAGGAGAAATCAACGCTGTAAAAAGACACGGGAAATTGTCTTAAATATTTGCTAATTTACACAGCACGCTTCTCAGTGAGCCACTGTGCACAAGAGTCAAAAGAGGAATTTGGAGGTACTGTCAGTTGAAGAGAAATGAAAACACAGGCTGAAATTCGTAGCAGACAAATCAGTGCGTATGTGAAAATTTACAGCATTAAACATTTGTACTAAAGTGTTTAAAATTGTTCATACATTAAAAAAAGGAATTGTAAACAGAAAATATCAAGGTAGAAAAAAGAAATTAAGAAAGCACAATTACCAACTCAGAGAAAGCGTAACAGGGATTCCCCCCATTAAAGCAGTAACAGCAAAGTTGCCTCAGGCTGGCCCTTATGGGAGTGTGGCTGGGTGAGATCTGCCCTTGATTCTCTGTCACTGTTTTATTAAGAATAATGTTCTCCTCATCCTCAGGCCTTTGGCTCCACATCAGAGAATTCAACCAACTGAGGATCAAAAATGTCTCCCAAACAGAATGTCGTCTGTAATGAACACACTCAAGGCCCTTTCCTTGTAAAGAGCGCCTCACCAACACACTAGAGTATTTGCACAACCGTTGTAACGTATTAGAGCTCACAAGCAACCCAGGTGTGTTTCTAAGTATCAAGAGAATTGCCAGGATCCACACAACACCGCACAAGCATCTTTGGGCCTGGGCATCCAGGACCCACTCTTCTGATGCCGAGGGCAGATCCTTCTGCCTTCTGTCTAAGCCGTGGCTCTCCTCGCCCTTATTTCTGAGAGGCTTTGTGGTGTATCTAGGGTGAAGGAGCACCAGAGCCTCGGTGTACTGTAGGTAGCCTAGTGGATAGCCTTTTTTTTTATTTTCAAGTAACAGTAGGATGACAGAAGGAAATCTGACCTTGTAGTCCACACCCTCCTCCATGGGAAAGCCTCAGAGCTCTGTCTGGAGCCTGCCTAGGGCCCAGCAGTGGTGGTCACTGTGGCCCCCTGTCTCCCACAGCCTGAGTCACGCCTTGTAATTTTTAGAAAAAGCCAAATGGAAGCTGTAAGGGAGCTCCAAATTTAGCTTGCTCCTAAAAATTGGAAGAGGGCTGTGAGGCGGGGTTCAGGGCCACTGGGTCCCTGGGTACAGAGGGGATTCCATGTACACCCATCAGTGCCTGCCACCCTGGGATATATGAGTGTCCACTGGGGAGGTGGCCACCTATGGGAGCTGAGAGGTATTCCTTCCTGCTGCCCGAGTCTCTGACATAGCATGGGCACAGTTGAAGGGCTGAATGAATGAATGGCCACACTGAGGTCTCGCAGAGTCCCAGAGGATATTTGGCTAAAGGCCGGGCAGACACCTCTGTGAGGACATGACAAGGCAAGAAAAGCCCCTAGACTCACCGGCATGAAGGAGAGAGAATGTGCCAACGGTCCCAATGCCTTTGCCCGCAGCTCCACCTTGTTTCAGGTAGCCATGTGTCATCCGCATGCCATCAGCGTGCCTGCAAGGTGTGCACAGCCTTGTCGGAACAACCAGGAAACAGCACATTGGGAAGAGACAAGAGCTCCCAGCATGTGGACTGAACACAGACAAGGGGAAGCTTTCCTCTACCTCCATCGAAGGCAGCTGCAGCATCAGCTGGAACAGGAGGGCTCAGACGAGGAAACCTGACCAGCTGCAAGCCATCTTCTCCCTGAGCATCAAGGCAGCTGGCTTCTCTCAGCGCTGTCTGCCAGTTTCCAAACTGATTCTATCAAGAAATGGCTCATAAACCTTACTAAGTTGGCTCCAACATTTGGAGAAGGAGAAGGAATAGGAGGAGGAGGAGTAAGAGGAAGAAGAGAGAAGAGGAAGAAGAGGAGAAGAGGAAGAGGAGGAAGAAGAGAAAGAGGAGGAGGAGGAGAGCGCAAGCACTGATGGAATGTTTGCTTCCACGGCAAAAGAGTTGATTTGGTCACAGCATGAATTTCTTACTGTGAATTGATCCCAGAGAAGGCAGGGAGTGCACTCATCTAGCTCTTGAGTCACTGAGATGCAGGGTGTCCATCAGCCTGGGAGCCGTGCTGCGGAGCCTGCATGTGGTGACAGCCTCTCATGGCACTGAAGTTGGAGCAGCCACCAATTTGGAGGACCACATGGAGTTCTGTCCTCTTTGGAAGCCACTGGGCTCTCAGGAGATTGTTCTGCGTTCCACGTTTTATACAATTAGACCTCTCATCTGCAGCATGGCCGGCTTATCGGCCGTACCGTGTCCTGGGGCAGCCCTAAGAAGGTCCCATATCCTGTGTGGCTTAACTCACAGAGATTCATTCCCTCTACTTCTAGGAGACTGGAGCCTGAGACGCAAGAATGGGCCGGTTGTCATGGCGGACATCCTCGGTGTCCTGGGGGCTTTGTGCACGTCACCTGACTTGCTTCCTCTGTGTCCACCTGGCATTCTCCATGTGTGTGTCCATGTGTTCAGGTTCTCCACGTTTATAAGGACACGGTCACACTGGAGTAGGGCCAAACTTCTCGAAGCCCTCGTCCTAACCGTCGCATCCGCGGAGACCCCGTTTCCAGGAGGGCACACCGTAGCTTGCAGGCTCGGCACCAAAGCTTTTCTACACTGGGGTTTTCTCGAGGGGTCTCGGAGGTTGGGGTTTTTGTTGCTGCTGTTTTTTGGGTTTCCACAGATCAAATCTAGGGCTTCATGAGTGCTCTACCAGGGAGCTGACGCCTCAGACTGAGTACACAGTTTCTGAAGTTAAAGACAAAAAGCACTCTGTTGTACTTTTTAATCAAAGTTTGATTGCTGCGTATTTTTTTTTCTCCACAGAAAAGAAGGATTCAAGCAACGATAAGTATAGGAAACTGTCTATTCTGGACAAAATCCTTCAAAACATAGGAAGATCCGAAGACAGCCTGGAACTAGCAGGTAAGCGGCCCCTGGCCTGAAGGCCCCTGCCAGGCTGAGGGGAAGTAAGAATACCACTTGCAACTGGGCTCTTCTGAGCAGCTCTCCGACCAGCTGGAGTCCAAATTAAGGGGTCCCAGACTAAGTCACTGAGGGGCTTCTTCCCTTATCAGCCAAATTGAATGTGTGGCTCCCCTTTTCCAGAAACAGTGAGGGCCCTTGAAGCGATCGACTATACCATGGTCCCAGCCACTGTGCATGATGGCCTGTCCCGTTCATGACTGGACATCTGTCGGGCCTGCTCCCCACTGGGACTGAGTTCTCCTACCGCTCACCCTCACACAGCAGAACCCCACCCACGCCACCCTGAGGCTCTACCTCTTTCACATTTCCCCTGTGGACGGAGAGGTGTTGACCTGGTAATGGGTGTGAGGTCTCAGCGAGAACACGGGTTCTGGAGGAGTTCCTGTCCAGGTTTGAATCCTGACTTGGCCATGATGATGATGATGGCCATGATGATCTTGGCCAGTGGAGGTGCGCCCTGAGCTGTAGCTCTGGATGCTCCGTGTGGTGCAACTGGGTGTTGAGATAGAGTTGAGTGATGGGCAAGGCATGAGCAAGAGCCTGGCTCCAGGGTGCCCTCGGGACCCACCTGCCTGCTCCTGAGGGTGGGGGGCACCTCTGATCCAGCCAGGGGGAGGTGATGAGGACTGGTAGATATGCAAAGACCCACTCTACCAACAGACCAACAGCTCACTCGGACTCAAGGTCAGTTCCACTGGGCCTGTAGGGCTCTGTCCTTTCCTGTGCCAGTGTTTCTGGGGCTCATTAGGACTTGGTAACAGCTTGGCAGCCACAGAGCAGTCAATGATGGAGGCCTGGCCTGGGGTTTGTGTATTTGCTTAAGTTTTAATGAATGGCTGTTCAGCGTGGGAGCTGTAGGGAGGATTTGAGGGGCGGGGGGACTTGTAGCAGGGACCACGGGGCTCTGGAGGGACTTGATGTCTCTATAAGCCTGTCAACCTCACAGCTCTCCACAGGCTCCATAAGTCCTCGTCCTTGACAAAGGATACCATAGGACCCCAAACTCAACAGGTTTCTGTCAAGAAGGTACCATCTTCCAGTATAGGCGCCCATCACCCAGGGAACCCCTCAATCTGGTTACTGGCCAAGGGCAGGTGAATGGCAGGCAGGGAGGATGGCCACCTCATCGCTGTATGTCCCTGAGACCCTCATGTGGGCCCTAGAAGAGTGTAAAGCTGCTGTTGCTGCAGGTTGGAGAGCTTGCCTGCCCAGAAAATCCTGCCCACAGCCTGCCACACACATGGAGAGCTCGGGGTCACCTGTTCCCAACCTTGAGCAGGAACCACAGGGCCTGCGGTATGGAGCAGCAGGAATGACACACACACAACTTGTCTCCTCTTTCCAAACAGAAAGCATCTTCTAGGAGGAGAAGAGGCCAAGCCCAGGAGAACAGCACGGCGCAGGCGCTCCTGAGCTCCTTAGAAAGGCACAGAGCCACTAGAGAGCTCCATCCCACGCATCCTTAGGGGGTGCACACACTCATTGTTACCCACTCATAAAAGAAAATTGGTTTTTTTTTTACCATGTACCCTAAGTTGAGTTATTTAGCTGTTAAAGGGTACAGGTTTTAAAGGGTTCTGTCTTGTTTATAAGATACCACGGGTTGACTTTCCTTTTCTACAGCTCTTGCTCTAATCTCACCGATCCCTGATTATAACTATCTTCCAAAGGAGAAAGCCCTTGGACTTTATCCGTCTCCTCTCCACACTGACACTAAAACCAGTGCAAATCTTGGCATCATCAAGACTCAGTTGTGCTAACCCTTCCACTGAGAGCTGTAAGATGCACAGATGGTCCTCTCAGAGGCGTCCATGAGCAAAAGCAAAGAGGATAGCATCAGCTAGCAAAATGCAAGATATGAGCTGGCCATGCATAGTCAATGTAAAATGTGCTTCCAAGGGCTGGAGAGCCTTCACTGGCCGCAGACCCGACTGGACAGCACTCCCACTAGGAGGAAGTGTCACAAAGTTGTACAGAGTGGGGACTTATGAGTATTGGTACCCTAGGTGAGAACTGCAGGCAGCCTGATCCCTTGTCCCACACCACGCTCTGGGGAAGATGTTGAAAAAGATGATTTTAGGTTTTTAAAATGTTTACTTCATGAACACATGCAGCAGATTATTTTCACGTGGAATGTGTAAGGTGAGTTCTGTGAGTTGTATACAGTGTCTGACAGTCAATTACATAGTTTACTAACCACGTATTTCAAGTACTGATTGCTCGTATGTCGGTCACCAACAGCGGTGTGTCAAAGTTCACCCCTTAGTTTGGCCAGTTTGTCAAGGGCATAATGACCAGTGTTTAATTTCTCAGGAGGATTTAAGCCTTTATTGATACACAAGGCCCCTTCTCTATGTGGAGCTTCATCTTGCCCTACATCTAGGAGGGGAACCCAGTCACATTTGCTGTTTGTTTTTCGCTACTGCTTCCTGTCATCCGTCCCAGTTGAGATACTATTGCTGTGATGGAACATCACACACACATCAAACAGCAAATTGGGGAGGAAAGGGTTTATTTGGCCGACATTTCCAGAGTCACAGTCCACTGAGGGAATCCACGGCAGGGACTGGAACTGGGAGGAACCTGGAGGCAGGAGCTGCTGCAGAGGCCATGGAAGGGTGCTGCTTACTGGCTTGCTCTGCCTGCTTTCTTATAGGACCCAGGACCACCTGCCTAGGTGGCCCCTCCCACAATGGCTGGGCCCCCCCACAATGGATCACTAAGAAAATGCCCCACAGGCTTGCCTACAGTCGATCTTTTGGAGGCATCTTCTTAATTGAGGCTCCCTCCTCTCAGATGACTTTAATCTGAGCCAAAGAGACATAAAACTCTCCAGCACAACTGACGACCTGTCAACAAGACACACACACATCACTGTTAAGCCATAACCTTTCCTTTCTTGCTCGTCCCCAAGATCACACATCAATAAAGACATAATGTAAAACATTTTACAAACTTAAAAAGTCCCACAGCCTTACAAATTCAAACACCTTAATGGTTATCTCTTTAAAAATATCTAGTCTCTTTTAAAATCAGAAGTCTCTGGAAAACTGCCAAATTTCTTTTCTTAAAAGTTTGAAGTCTCTCAACTGTGGACTCCTATAAAATAAATTATTTTCTTCAAGAAGGAAGAATCAGGGCATAGTCACAACCTGAACAAAGCAAAACCACACTTCAACAGTGTAAATAACTCAATTGTCTAATTGTCTGGGACTCACTTATGATCCTCTGGGCTCCTCCAAAGGGCATGGGTCATTCTTTGGCTCTGCCTTCTGCAGCACACACAGCTTGTTCTCCAGGCTCCAGCTGGCTCCACTCCATTGCTGATGCTGTTCTTGGTGATCATCCTATGGTACTGGCATCTTCAGAAAGCTGGAGTCCCTTGCTGCAACTGGGCTGCACTTTCACCAATAGCCTCTCCTGGGTTCTCTTCATGGTGCCAAGCCTCAGTTGCTCTCCAGGACTCCTTCTTGCTTTCAAAACTAGCACCACCTGGGTGACTCTTACAGTACCAAATACGGCTACCAGCACAAGATAACAACCTTGGCCAGTTCTGGAAGACAGCTTCTGTGTGCTGACTCTTAGAAAACACTTTCCAGATTTTAAGATAGATTCTGTCTGCTGGTCATTTTGTTTACAGGAAGGGTCCCCTCTTGGGTGGAGTTCTCATCACCATCACCAGTATCTGGACCACTTATCTTTCACTTAGTCAGGTTTGAAGAAAAAAACAAAAACAAAAACTGGTCAGTTTAACTAAGTGGTGTTTTGGCTCTGCTTCCACAACAGCAGGGGGTCCTGGGCCAGTGGGAAGAATCTCTGCTGAAATGCTCTGGTGGGTGGTGTGGCATTCCTTCTCACCACCACTATGGGGAAACACACACCCTCCTTCATAGACTTCAAATACAAGATCCCTTGGGCTTCACGCACACAAAAAGTCACCAACAAACTCAGTTTATACAACAGTACACTCTGGTTCCTGTTTCCCATGCCCTGGCTGCCGCCAGCAGAGGGAGGAAACCTTGATTAGGAAAAGTGGTCGAAATCTATCTTCTTCCCTGCTCCCAGCTGAATTTGTTTTTACCATGAAAATATCTTTCTCCAAAGGCCTCTATTCTGTGGTTCTCACTTTTGAGCCCTCTTTCTCACTTAATTTTCACGATTTTCTCTTCATAGAGAATAATCTTTCCTTACTCTTTTTTTCCATTCAAGAGACTTCTACTCATTATTTTTGCATATATATCATCTCTGTCCTCTAGGAGCTGCCCTGAGCGTGATTTACTCTGTGAGGTCTGGGGTTTCTTTCTTGTTCTTCCTTGTCTCCACGTTGGATTAGCTAGTATGACACCCTGCCTCACATTAGTACCCCATTTGTAGTTGTTTGCTGCTGGGTGGCTCAGCAAAGAAGACAAGGAGGTGCTTTCATATGTGCAAACTCTTCCCGACCTCAGCAGAGGGAACCACCATCCTGGCCAGCACCATACTGGACAGTGGACCCTGAGCAACTGAGCTCAGGTGTTTTTATTGATTCAGATGCAGATCATTAGCAATCAAACATCCTCCACAGAAATCTGACACCTGCAGACAATACAGAATGTCAAGACCTAGGCAGCCCCTCCCCAACAGTGCATGACACAATTATTTTGTACATAACTAAAAATAAACTTCCACAACCACCATGTTGGAACATGGTGTCTCCCAGTCCACGACACCCACATTTAGCTCCAGAATAAGCTCTCTGCCTTGAAGTGGGGAGCTTCACTTTGGGCTCCACACTGCCCAGCATCTCTCAGCAGCTGCTGTTCCCCACAAGGCCCCACAGCTCTCCTGGGCCGTGAGTCATTTCTACTGCACCAGATGTGCTCCAGTTGTGTCTCCCATGCTCTGAACTCCCTGACAACAGAAGTAGCTGCATAGTTCCTTACAGAAGAAAATTCCCACCTGAGCCTCAAGGGCTGAAAGCAGTAGTCCACCCAGTAACACGGTTTACAAAGCTGCCCAAATAAAGTGGCTAATTGCTCGTAGGAAGTATTTTCTAGCTGAAGTTCCCATGTGACACTCCTCTGCTCCAATACAGTCACTGGCCATGGAGCTTTACAAAGGGCGGTTCTGCAGTTCTGTAACACACGCCCCACAGGCAAACACGGGCCCCAGGCAGGTAGATACACAGGCTGTGTGTGTGGCTGGGAGGCCACAGCAGCCCCAGCTCCCCCACAGTGTGACCTGCATGCCTGGCTCACACAGTGACCTCTGAGCGGTGGCTGTGAGAACTGACAGACGGACAGACTGACAAGTGACAGATGTGAAGACAGAATTGTCCTGACTAGTCGGAAAATTGGCCGCTGACTGTTGAGACCAGCAGCTCGGACATGGGGGACGTGACTGCCAGACCACAGACTCGGGAAAGAGCCTGTGCTACAGCCATAGAAAGGAAAACACCCCTCCTCCCTCTGCTGCTCTGTCCAGTACATGGTTAACTTTGGGACAACCACGTGGAACCAGAAAAAAATATGTGCATGCTATGAGCCAGCCACGCTGACACGTCACATGACCCTGCTGCTCGCAGCCCTGGCCGTGAACAGGCACCTGAGACACAGGCTCTACTTCTGATCCAGGTTCTGAGTCCAGGACCTCAACCAGTGTCCTGCACTGCCTCCCCATGGATCCTCCAAAAACAGCAGCCACCTTGCCAGCTGGGGAGGGTCTATCTGACAGGAAGCCACTAGAGGGCCACTGCTCACAGGGCCCAACCAGCTCCACACCCCCACCTGAAGGCTCAGGGCTCTAGCGATCTTGCTCCTCAGCAGCCATCAAGGGGACCCCTCTGACCCACATCATGGCCCCCTAATCCCCATCTCACCAAAGCCCACAATGGATGCAGGGCAGGGTAAAGCTGACCCAAAAGACCTTGAAGGACTCAGGGTTTGGGGGGGCTTGGGGATGGACCTGGTACCAGACCTTCCCCTTCCCATCCACAAAGAGATGGTTCGTGGTGAGAACCACCAGAACAACAGGGGACTGCCCTGTGGGCTCCACGTGCTTCTAAGGGGTCACCCATTGGGGGGACTCTCCAAGGGTGCTCCCCTGACCCCGTTTCTCCAGCTCTGGACACTGTGCCAGAAGAAACCAGGAGAAGTGGGTCCAACATGGCCTTGAAGAAGGAAAATGGCTTGTGGAGATGGGGGAGCTGGGAGGTGAGAGCTAGGCGTCATGTGGACAACCTGTGACGACATTCCATCGTCCTGGAGACGCCCTCTCGCCCCAGCACAAAGCCTGCACAGGGGCTACGGGGACAGCACCGTGGTGGACACAAGGCTTCAGTGCCATCCTCACCACTGGGGGGGCACCGTGCAGAACTAGGAACCTTCAGCAGGTGATCCGGTCCTCCAAGGGAACTCCTGACCCCAGGGACTGGCTCACAGGGGAAGAGGCGCTTCTGGTCTCATCCTGCCTGTGTGACCTTGGAGTTCTCTCTCTGCAAAGGTGCATGGTCCTGAGACAATTCTGAGATTTTACCCCCTGGGAACTAGCGAGTTAGCTGCCAGAGTTTCAGGGGTGAAGCAGTCAAAGGCACCCTGACGCCTTGCTGCAGGGAACCCCACTTCTCCAAGACATCCTCAACAACAGGAAGTCACTGTCTCCCTTCCTGAGCAACAGATGTCGCTGGACAGGGTGGTGAGCATGCCCACAGGAGTGCTGGGCTGATCTGGGCGCAAAGCTGACAGGAGCCAGGGTTCCGTGTACGATTTGACAGGAGCTGCAAGAGACCTCCATGATGAGACGGTGGCGGCGTCTGCCAGGACAACCTGGGGTCCGTCCTCACTAAATGCTCCCTCCTGTGGTGGGTACCCGCAGATGCCCCCTCACACCCACCCCGCTCTCAAGCCTGCTACACTGCAGCTGTTCCTGCAGCCCGGCTCTGGGTGCCAGTGGGACCCAGTAGCTGATGCCCGGCACCCTCTAGTGGTGGACGGAGCGCCTGTGCTGGAGGGCTCCCATCCCCAGGGCATCTCTCACCACGTCCACTGCACACCGCGGGTGCTGCGAGGACAGGAGCCGTTGTGGACACTTGTCCAGATTCAGGAACTCAACATTGCAAGCCTGCCCGTGCCTACGATCTACCCCAGGATCCGAGGGCATGTCTCTCTCTCATCCAGACAACCCCACTGCAGGCCCAGATGACCCAGGACCCCCATTCCTGCAACTTTCCCTACACGTCACTGCAGAGTGGTCACGAGGACCAGCACACAAGCCCCATGCCCTTCCATAAGAACTCAAGTCCCTCGCAGGTCGGGTACAGAACATCTTCCTTCCCTCGCATGGGGACTTAGGTTTGAGATTTGGGTAGTTCTGTTGCTTTTGGGTCCGTGGCTAAAGTTCTGTGACTTTGGGGATCTTAACATGCAGATGAAAATCTCAAAGTGAAAAGCTCGGTGAACCATAGTAGGTATCTGCTCATGTGCTGTTAGAGATAAAGAAGTCGGGTTCCCACAGACTTTGCAACTTAGGGGTTTGTTAGCGTGTTAGCGGCAACTCTCGCCAGTGCTGCAGTAGGGAGCACCCGAGAGGAGCTTGTCGGCTTCTGCTGCTCCCAGGCCCCACAGGCCAACCCAGGCTGGAGGGTCTCCACCCTAATCCTGCCCGGACAGTCCTCCAAAGACTGGGCCAACCGCGCGTTCCAGAGAGACTGTGTCCCTACTATCCTCATTTGACGCAGGGTCCATTAGTTTCAGCACCGCCCTTCACGGGAGGGTTGTCTCCGCGCCTTACGATTCTGGAAGGCTTCGACTTGGACCCCAGACTCATCAGAGTGAAGAGTTCCTCTCCCCCTCACAGACATCAGAAAGACTCCCGGCAACAGGTGTTAGCTTTGGGTTAAAGAGGGCGATGGTTTACAACACGGTGTCTACAGCTGAGCTCCACCGGCCACTGCTGTGAGCCCTCCAGAAGGTGTCTGTGGGACAAGACCCCAGGAGCCATGAGCTGCTCATCCACAGAGCCCGCCCCTCCCCCGCCACCGTTCAGTACTCGATGGGGATATTGACACACTGTGCTTGGAGCCTGTGTTCTATTTTGGAACGCTTGATTTGTGTCTTTTCAGTTGGATCTTATTCAACTAAAACTGTACTGTGTGCTCAGCTGAGGAAGAGCAAACATTTCCCGGGGCTGTGGCAATGTGTTTGCACAGACCTCAATTACAAAATTAACAGGGCAGATTGTACTTTCTGTTGAGCCGAAGGGATGACAATAAAAACCTCTAATGAAGGGAGACATGAGAAATAAGACCTAAGAACAACACTCAAAAGAATGGCTTGTTTATTTATCAAATTCGATTTACTAGCCAGCTGTGTGGCTTCAGTTTAGAATTCTCCAGAGAGAAGGGACACTGCAGCAAAGCCCCAGTCCTGGTCAAAGCAGGGGAGGGAGGGGAGGGAGAGGACGGAGGAGAGAAAGGGGAGAGAGAGGCGGGAGGGGACGAGGTCCTCGCTGGCCGGTTCAAAGTGTCATGTGAGATCTAACAGGACTGCAGGTCTTCTGCCAGATGTATTCTTGGTGGTCACGGGATTGGAGGAGACAGGAATGAGGCTCATTCTCACTGGTACACTGAGGTCAGAGGGATGGCTAGGACCACAGAGGGCTGCAGTCCTACTCTTCGACCCCCATCCAGACTGGACTCTGTGAAAGAGAAGCAGCAGCTCGGGCATGACTGGCAGGTACCCAGGAGCCCGACTCCCGATGGAGGGGAGGATTGCAGGTCCAGTCCCATTGCAGAGCTTCGGATGAGGGCACTGTGTGCCTTCGCTCTGGGCCGCTCGCACCAGCGTCAGGCTGCTCCACCCTGGCATCTCAGGATGGGCCCAGCTCAAAGTGAAAGCAGATACTTTCACTCCAAATGGTCCCAGAAGTTGCCTCTGAGTCCCTTCCACTAGGCATCTGCATGCTCCTCTGCCTGCCCTCGTTAAATCCATTCTGAGCTGAGGCTCTGAGGCCACGCTCAGATTCTCCAACTCCCCCAAACCAGCAATCTTTGAGAGGAGTGCTGAATGCTGAATGTCTGGAAACATAAAGAACATGGTTTCAGAGCCCCAAGACCCTGGCCCGCAGAGCAGGGCAGCAGCATAGAAGGCACAGGCATGGCAGGCGAGGCAGGAGCCTTGCGCTCAGAGATGCCTGGCCGCACTCAGCTTTATAGGAAACTAACAAACGTGTGTGCAGACTACACCAGGGACCCCTCTGAGCCAATGCAGCATGGGTTCAAGATGAACTGTGGAGTGGAGCTGCCCTGATGCAGACTGCTAGAGCACTGGTTCTCAACCTGTGGGTCGCAACACCTTTGGGAGCTGAATGACCCTTTCACGGGGTCGCCCGAGACCAACTGCATGTCAGATATTTACATTATGATTCATAACAGTAGCAAAGTTACAGTTACGAAGGAGCCACGAAGATGCTTTTACGGTTGGGGGGTCACCACCACATGAGGAACTTTATTAAAGGGCCGCAGCGTTAGGGAGGTTGAGGAGCACTGTGCTAGGGTGTCAGGGACAGAGGGGCTCAGGGCATCTCCAGCTGGGTATCCCCGAAGCCAGCCAAACTTGCCCCATAGCAATGATGTCCAAATTTTGGACACTAAACTGCTACCTAAACTTTATTTTTAAAGATTAAAAAAACTATACTAGGTGACATAGGCCATTTCCATACAAGTATATGCACGTGCTTTGAACATACACTTTCTTGTCCCCCAAGAGTTCTGTTGTTACTCTAGACATTTTGTCTTCTACTTTCACGTCATCTGTACATTTACGATTTTACCTATCTTAAAATCTAGAGAAAAAAACAAACACGCTATGCGTTTGTCTTGAGACTGACTGAATTCATTTCATGTGATCATCTCTGGTTGTATCCATTTTCCTACAGGCAGCATGACGTAGGTCTTTCTGCGTCTGTCCCACAAGACACCAGGTTGGCCCCATCGCTCAGCTGCTGTGAACAGTTCTACAGTAAGCACTGACGTGCAGGCACCTCTGGCGCTGCTTGGAGTCCACCTGGGTCGTGTAGTAGGTCTTCTCTCGCGTTGAGGGGCCTCTACACCGACTTCCGCACTAGCTGGAACAGCTGACGCACTCTCGTGGTGTGCCATGGCCCCTGTCCAGGTCTGCACATCCGCATCAGCATTTGCTGTTTTCTTAATGGCTGCCGTTCTGACCACTGAGACAGAACCTCAACGCCCTTCTGACTTTGTCCTCCGAGAGCCAGTGGGGTCGGACATTGGTCTATTGGCCAATACACTTCAGCTATGAGAACGTTTCATTAGCCCGTTTCTTACCGAGTTGTTTTGTCCGTTGGTTTTGGGTACACTCTAGGTGCCAACCCCCATCAGATGCACAGCTGGCAGAATCCCTACTTTGAAGGCCGGACTCTTCACCTGTTTACTGAGCTATGCAAAGCTTTTTATTTCATGCAACCCCATCTGTCCACTGGTGGAGCTTTTTCTTGAGTGACCAGAGTACTATTCAGAAGGAGCCCACGCCGAGATCTTGAAGACTTATCTCTACTTCTTCTTCTGTCAGTTTTAGAGCTCACGTGTTGAAGACTTTAACCCATCTGGAAGTGACTGTCGGTTCCAGCTCTGCCAGCATCGTGTGCTGAAGGTGCCCTTTCCTCCAATGTGTATTTTTTAGCCTCTTTGTCAAAGCTCAGATGGCTACAGCTGTGTGGTCTTGTGTCCGCGTCCTCCGTTCCACTCCATTGACCTGTGTGTCTGTGTCTGTGCTGGTATCATGTTGTTTTCTCATTATGACTCCACAGTGAAACCAGACATGGAAGCAATGCCTCCTTGTCGAAAGGTACGCCTGCATGCTGCCAAGACTCACGTTTGTACCAAAGCATGAAAAGCAGGTCTTCTTAAGACAGAACTCAGGCTGTGACTCGCCGCCGCCCCCAGTCTTAGCTCTCCTCTGTTCTCCAGCCTGGGAACTGAACGGCTCCACCTCATCCTGGGGTCACATGCTTCACCACTATACACCCCCAGCCTCCCTCTTTCTGTATGTACACACTTTCAAATGTTCCAAGTGCCCGGTAACCATTCCTAGTTTCTTCTCCAGCAGCCCCTTCCCCAAGCATGGCCTGGCTTGCCCAGTGGGTAAATCGTCTCTATGTTCTCCATGTACTACATACACATAGAACCCAAAGGACATCACCATCCCCCTCACCCCTGCCTCAGGGACACCACCTACAACTTCTTAGCCCTGCTGTTCTGCTAGGGGCTCACCAAGTCCCTTCCTCCAGTCTGATTCCACAATTACACAGGGTACCTTGAGCCCAAAGAGGATCTTCTGTGCACTGAAGAAAATAGATCAACACTAGGTGCACCAGCTCCTGTGACTGTTCAGCCAGCCCTGCTCGGACAGAGTGGATGGGTGCACGTGTATGGGGCTGGGGACACGGGGCAAAACAAGCGACATCATACAAGGTGCACCAGAGACATGGCTGCCTTGTGTGACGGGCACTCTCCTGTTGCCCCTGCTGACAAGGAATACAGCCAAGCGTGATTTCAATGACTGTCCGGGCCTTCATTCCGAGTGCCTGAGCCAGGAGGACACCGGAGCCTGGCGTCGCGGATGAGAAGAAAACAAGGCTTTGCGGTGGCAACATGTTCCTGAGCGCTTCATGAAGGTGCGCTCTCACCTCCAACATCAGACACAGAGGCCAAGCTCAGCGGTGTCCCATAACCACCGCCCAGGGTGTCCTCAGTGCAGGTCCACTGGTCTCATCAGCACAGACCAGGTTCTGTTAAGAAGAGCTGCCAGCTCAGTAATAACCTCCAAGCGTCTCCCAATACCAGGCCTATGCTGAGACTGAACATCTTTTTCTCGCTCCCTCTAGTGGGGGGGGTACTGAGCAGACCAACACTAGGACACAGGAGGACACTGGAGATGTGTGCGGATGTCATGCCCAACACTCTCCTGCAGCCTCTAATACGAACCCAAATAAATGCAGGGTCCTGCTGACCAGGGAGTAGGGTCCCGGAGAGGCAGACGGCAGGCCTCGCCTAGACTCTGACCTGAGCTTCTCCCACGCCCTGAACTTCACCAAGAAAAAGGTACAAACAGAGAAGCTGGGGGAGAAAAGGGAGTGCGGGTTGCTCTCAGAATGGTCCTTACCTGCCCACTCTGCCTCTGGTGTGAGTCCGTGCAAAGCCATGGTGGCACAGGCCACACGTCAGCCACCATTTACATAAAAAGAAACAGAAAATAGGAGACTGTAATATTTAGTGCATCTAAAACATTACCAATAGATAACATAAGACTGATGAGTGATGCCTTGCCTGGGGAAGGAATATCCACACACCTGGCCCCGGTGCCCGGCCCGCCTCTGGTCCACACCCGGGCTCTGCAGGGACCGCTGGCAGCAGCAGGTCTAGTCCGAATGCTTGAATTTAGCAAAGTCTCTCTGGACTATCCCACAAGACAAGCAGATCAATATTGCACCCTAAGAACAGTGGGGTCCCATATACTACACCTGGAAGATCCCGAGGTTGGAGATGTTTGGGGGGCTGGCAGGCAACTAACATGGAGGTTACATGGACATCGAGCTTCGATGCCCTCTTCCAGCAACGACCAACAGTGGGCGCCACCACCAAACTTCCCTCCTCTCCCTGGCAACCCTCATCACATCTGTCCCTCAAGAAGCTTCCGGGGTAAGCCAAGGAAGGGCTCCCAGGGACATTTCTGCTCAGGCTGTCCAGCAAACGGAGGGGTACTACATGCTTCTGGATAGCCCACAGCTGCGCCAGTGGGACATGCACCACTGTCCTCAGAGGATCCGAACCTCAAACTGACTTTAAAAATGTGAAACCAGGGTGGCACTCACCTGCGATCCCAGCACCTCAGAGGCCCAGACAGAGAGGATGGCAGTGAGCTCCAGGTGTGAGCATGGAGGATGGGTTTTAAACGAGAACTGTTAGAACACTACAGGCAACTGACCTAAGTCAAACTTCCAAAGGCTGAGGAAAAAATTATAAATCATGTTAGCAGCCATTTCTTCCTTACAGGAAAATGCGTGAATCTGATGCTCGGTTCCTGTGACTGGGAGGCCTGAGAAGGCCAGAAGACTGCAGGACAGAGACAGAGACTGCCTGCAGGAAGGCAGGACAGACACGTCTTGCCAGACGGACTCCCAACTTCGGCGTTCAGCCACGGCCACTCTGCCAGGCCAGTGGATATATCCACGCTTGCGGTGAATGGGCCGGACTGCAGATTCCGACAAGTAGGGGCAGCCACCAAAACTCACTGCCTTGCACATCTCTGAATGGGTTTTAAAACTGCATTTCCATATTTCTTGCGTGTTTAAGAAAAGCAAAAACAAACATCATTCTTATCGACAAAATCACAAAATTTTACAATGTTTCTGAAATCCATTTTCAAAATGTTTTCTCACAGACGCGTGTCTTTCTAGAGATGTTTACTTCTTCACTCACTGTCAAAACATCATCTGTAGCATCTACCCAGGAGAGGCGGGTAGTGTTTCCATGTTTTTCAAAATGTCTGCCAGGGGCTTACTCGCAGAGCCATCTGCCACCACACAGAAGACTGCAGATGTTTTCTCTTTTGCACTTATTTTTTGCAAGATGAAATACCTCTTGCACAGCTCTGCTTCCCTGCCATGCCACCATGAAGTCACTGGCAGGCTTGTTTACGTCCCGAGGGAAATGGACCCCTCTCCCGCATCTGCCGCTCTGTGTGGTGAAGGGGTGTGCTCCCGCAGCTCTCAGCGAGCAGCAGTCACTGCAGAAAGCCTGGCATGCACAGCGAGGCCCTGGACGGCCAGCCTTTCCCCACTGCTTGCCACCAAGAAAGGAGCCACTGGAGAGCAGGACATGGGCTTCGACAGAGGATTAACCCTGGGGCAGCTGGGAACAGAACAAGACAAAAACGGTGTCCATGGCCAAATGACACTGGAAATTTCTCTTGGAAACATACTATATACCAGAATTTCTGGAAAGTCTTACAATAGGGAAACTTGCTTCAAAGTTCTGATTTTATGAGCAAAGTTCTGATTTTTTGGAGGTGGGGTATTTTATAGATGCCAAGGGGTTTAAGATTCTCTGGGTAGCAAAAGCTGACCTAACTCCTGGTCCCACCGCTACCCACCAAGCAGAGCTCACAGGCATGTGCTCCACACACAGCTTTGCTACTGTAAAATGTTAAGGTGAAACTAAATAAAAGCTATGCACTAAGAACTCCTGGCTTCCGTGGACTCACTGCTGGGATGCCAGGACTCCCCAGGGCCCTGGAACTTTAAACAGAGTGGCGTGTGCCAGCTGTGGAAGGGACCAGTGCACAGCAGTGCTTGCTTGTGCTCCAAGTGGTTTGAGATCACAAGTTAACCTGTTCATGCACCACAGCTAAGCAACAAATTCCATCAGTCCCCACCCTCAAACCCAGCAGGCGGACAGTTTTTCCAGACTACTCAAGAAATACATGGAACATCTGAAAGATAATGATCTTTAATCCTCTAAGTTTTCACTTCTGCAACATAAAAAAGGCATAATTATGTGACTGGATAGGACGTTTTACAAAAAACCAGTTCCTTCCATCATCTGGTCAGTAGTATATAAATATTCACAATGAAAAAATAGGCAAGGAGAAGGGAACCTTCAATATCCAAGTTGATGTCTTCCAACGCTTATCAGAATTTTGAAAATAAAACACTCTCTGCCTTGCTTGTTCGTATCAGAGCTGCTCGGCTGCGGTCTGCACCGCGGCTGCGCCGGCCAAGGACACCTCTGCTCCGGGACTCACTCTGGTGCACTGTTTTACAAGTTGTTCGAAGTAGCAAACTCAATATAAAAATGTAAACTTTGGAAGAGAAAGACAAGTGTGTGGAGGGGATGCTCGGGCACTGATGTCCTCACGCAGGCTAGTGTTTTAGACACTACACCAAAGAACATTCCACGTGCTTTCTTAGAGACATGTTGTTTCAATTTAGTGTGACCATGATAACAAAAACTGTCTCTAGAGAGGATGCTAAAAACTACAGTGACGTTGCTCTTAACTCAGAGCACACCACTGCCGTAGGTTTCTGTAGCAAGAAACAGTCTGCTTTTCGGTTTTGTTCTTAAAGTGACAAATATAAATTACATGGTGGAGAGAAGATGCTCCAACACAGCACAGCGTCTTTCAACTAAGAGGACTACGCAAGGTGAGTGGCCTGCTGCAGTGACGGCACACTCAAGTCCGGTGGATGACAGCTCCTTCCACCAGACACAGCGCTGAACACCGGGTGCAGTCGGGACACCTGCAGCTCCCAGGCTGCCTGGAGGAGGGTCTGGGCTGGACTGGGCATCTACTAACCCCAGCAACGGTCTCACGTGTGGGAACTGCGTCGCCCCCTACTGCCTAGAGAAACTCGGAGCCTGGGTTCTCTGGCTTTATAGTGTTCATTGAAGTCCAACCTGAAGCTGAGAAACCGGAGACTTTCGTCAGAGCTGGTCGTCAGCAACACCAGAAACTGCTGCACAACACCCTAGGATGAAAGCACCGGAGAGTGGGTCAGAACACCGCGCACAGCCCCTCCCAGTGCCACTGGTACCAATGAGCCTCTAGCAGGAACTGAGCAGCTTCCACAGGACTCACTGGTGTAAGGGCAACTGCCACCTGACCCTGTGCCCTCACGTACAAGAACAAGCATCGCAGACACGAAAGCACCTATTCTGTGAACGTAGAGCTCAGCCTTCCACGGCTCATCTCTAACAGACGCATGCTCGGTCAGCACTCTGGGGAAACAGATCCATGCTCAAGGCCATTGCTGGGCTCCACACAGCTGTGAAGGCAGCTTCCCGGAGGACGCTAGCTCTGTTCTGACATAGCTAAGTCATATGACTGTTCGTGGCTTAGCTCCCTCAACATGCCCACACTCTGGCACACCATCCAGGGCAGCCACATTCAGTGCAGTCACTCTGAGGAGCCTGAGGGTCACGGGTCCTCAGTGCCATCCTCCCATCCAGGTTCTCATCCCAGCCGTACATTTCCCGAGGCGAGCACAGAGAGGATGAATCCCCATCCTGACTGCTGTTCACTGACAAGGACGAGCCACGCCTCTAACCTTCTGAAAGCACCACTGTAACGCGCACTTATACACACCTGGTAGAAGTGCGTCAGTATTCGCAGCTGTGAACACATTTTTGGTATGGAGTCCTGGAATTCTCGGATCCTCCTGTTCTCCTCCTCTTCCTCTGCCGCTGTCACTCCCCACTGGCCCTGGATAATTAGAAGCAGCAAGTTCACCTGCTGAATGCCTCCTTGCTTTAACCTTACCAGCACCGGGCGCGCAGCATGTCACTGTGAGACCCACCCCCACTCGCCAGTCTTCTACGGCTCTGTGTGCTCTGGTACAGACGGCCCCATGTCCCTCCATGCTATGGCTGTGTGCTCTGGTGCAGACGGCCCCATGTCCCTCCATGCTATGGCTGTGTGCTCTGGTGCAGACGGCCCCATGTCCCTCCATGCTATGGCTGTGTGCTCTGGTGCAGACGGCCCCATGTCCCTCCATGTTCCCTCATTCAGGCAATGGGCACAAGGGGAACT
The DNA here is from genome assembly GCA_026225945.1 of Cricetomys ansorgei. Lineage (NCBI taxonomy): Eukaryota > Metazoa > Chordata > Mammalia > Rodentia > Nesomyidae > Cricetomys > Cricetomys ansorgei. The sequence goes on from JAMJFZ010003960.1 coordinate 2,715,941, forward strand.
AGTCCATTCTGAGTCCTGACACTCCTGAAGCCCTGTACTCCTGACTCTAGAGGTATTTCCCTAGAGAAACATCCATCCTCTCTCATTTTTAGCCAGGCATGCATGGTAGTCCACACCTGTAGTCCATTCTCAGGCAAGGAAATGGTTAAGTTGGAGGCCAGACTGAGCTGTACACAGTGAGACCATATCTCAATATCCCTTCACTGAAAAGAAAGATTTTTCAGTAAATGCTAAGCTTGACTGAGCACCGCTGCTCAGCAGCCTCTATGGGAGCTACCTAGCTCTCTTTTCATCAGTGAATGATGAATTCACAGTGAATTCCATTCAATAGATTTTCTGATCTGAACCTTTGCATTCCTAGCATACACCCTGGTCTTGGTAAACCGCTCATTTTGCTAGGGTCTCTCATTTGCATATTATCTGTTTTGCCCATTGGTATTCAGAACTCAGACCTCTTCTGAGTCATACTGGCCTCAGGTGCTTTGCACAGTCTGGCGACAGCCCTGTTGGAACTGCAGCTAGGCAGGGTGGGAGGTTTTCCAGCAGGGCCAAGGGCACTTCAGCAGCTCACTTCCCCGTCAGTGCATGCTTCTGCAGTCTGCTCTGGTCTACAGACCATCAGTTTCCTTTACAGATACCAATCTGTCCTCACAGACCTAAGGAAAGGAACATGCCATTTCTACCCAATTGCTTTACATGTGTTTTCACCTTGTTTTAGCCACTAGACCAGTCAGTAGCTTATTTTACACTATTTTACCAGCCACACAGACCTGGCTTGAGTCCAAGAGCAAGGACTGTCAGGAGCTGGGCCAGGGAGTCCTGTGATGTTTTAGCAAGAATCTGTCTTATTTTACCAGCGTCCTGAATTTTGAGGGAAATTGAATTTAAAGATAATGAACTACCTGTTAGGAAGGTGTGTGGACAAGCTTCAAGTTTTTGACAAGAAGTGCAAACAGAGCAGCTGTGGCTGTTACAGAGGTCAGCACCATGAACGAGAAACCAGGAAAGCACTTCCTCAGGGTCAGCACACAGAAGCTGCTGTGGCCGTGGTCCATGGGGAGGCTACAGACGGTGGCTGTGCCTATGTGCTGTTGGTCTTGAAAGACACAAGGAGGAAGGGGTGCTGGAGAGCAGCTGGGGTCAGGTGCTGTGTTCAGGGTTGAGGTCCTCATAGGGAAGCAAGCTCTCAGAGGCCACTGTGTGAAGCTGTGATGGTGAAGCGTCTGTGGTGGAGACCCCAGAGTGTTGGGGATGCCAGGATCGTGGGACATGTGCCAGGAAGGGCTACAAGCGTGAAGTGGAGCTGGCCTAAGCCCGGGAGAGAAGCTGTGTGTGCCACAGTGGAAGGGCTGAGGGACTGGGGCCGCCTGAACCCTATGGAGCCCAGCCAGTTTTGTCATGAGCTCCAGATGCTGGACAGAGAGGATTTGGTATTAGCCCTGTTAGATTTCAGGTTTTGGTTTGATTGTTTCTTGCTATGCCCTTGATTGTTCCATTTTGTAATTGGAATGTTTATTCTGTGCCATTATATGTTAGAAGTTAGAAGTTGTTCTTGATTTTATAGGAGTTCACAGTTCAGTGTTTTGAACTTCTAAAATGTTGAAAAATTTCAAGACTTTGGAGCCTTAAAATTGGACTGTATTTTACATTTACATTATGAAAACGTCTTAGTCAATTTTCTATTGCTGTGAAGAGACACCATGACCATGGCATCTTTTATAAAGGGAAGTATTTAACTGGGGCTTGCTTACAGCTTCAGAGTCCATTTTCAGCATGGCAGGGAGCATGGTAACAGGCAGGCAGACATGGTATGGGAATTGGAATGTTTATTCTATACCATTATATGTTAGAAGTATGTAAGTTGTTTTTGACTTTATAGGAGTTCACAGTTCAGAGTCTTTGAACTTCTAAAATATTCGAATTTTCCAAGACTACGGAAATGTTTAAAATTGGACCATATTTTACATTATGAAAGTAGCATAAGACTTTGGGGACACGGGGTAGAACATGAGCTGGCTAGTTTTATGTCAACTTGACACAAGTTATAATGATCTGAGAGGAGGAAACTTTAATTGAGAAATGCCTACGTAAGACCATATTGTAGACAAGCCTGTGGTGCATTTTCTTATTAGCAATGATGGGAGAGGGCCTAGCCCACTGTGGGTGGTGCCATCCCTAGGCTGGTGGTCCTGGGTTCTGTAAGGCTGAGCAAACCATGGGGAGCAAGCCAGCAAGCAGCACTCCTCCGTGGCCTCGGCATCAGCTCCTGCTTCCATGTTTCGGCCTGGTTTGAGTTCCTGTCCTGACTTCCTTCAATGGGAAACAGTGATTTGGAAGTGTAAGCTGAATAAACCTTTTCCTCCCCAAGTTGCTTTTGGTCATGATGTTTCCTCACAGCAATAGTTACCCTAAAACAGAAGGGTGTGGCTTAAAATAATGTGTGTCAAGTAGACAAAGTTGGGAGTCGTAATGATTAGTTTTAGTTATCAAATTGACAAAATGTGTAATAGCCTGGGAAGAGTGTCAATGAAGACTTGCCTAGATTCGGAACCGAGGTGGGAGGACTCACCAACTGTGAGCAGCCCCGCCCATTTGCTGGGCTCTGGCTGAAGAAAGGGGAGCGCATGGGTACATGTTCTCTGCTCTGTTCCCGACTGTGGATGCAGCTCCCTCAAGCTTCTGCCACTGCGGACAGTACCGGGCACTGTGAGCTGAACAAAGCCTTCTGCATGAGGCTGCTTCGCCAGGGTATCTTGTTATAACAACCGGAAAAGAAGCCAAGAACCTCAGGATCTACAGGGCCTGGTTCCAGGGGCCTCGCTGGATACAAAAAGCCAAGGAGGTCAAGCTGATTCCCTACAAACAATGCATGGCTACATTTATCTTCCGATGGCATTTCTTTTTAACTTCCATCCCAACTGCCACTGATAGAAAACTGAATGTTGCATATTAACTCGGCTTTCCAGACACCGGAAAATCTCACTCATTCATTCCAATAATTCGCCTCAAGGCTATTTTGGATCTCATGCTCACAACCACTTTTGCAAAAGAATCTGCTTCCTCTGTATTGTTTACATGTTGTGCTCACACTGGTGGGACTGTCGGTGCACAGTGTGCTAAACCAACAGCTCCCAGTCTCACTCTTGGAGGACACATGCTCAGCATTTCACCAATGAGCAGATCTGCCATACACTTCAGATTTTACTTGGGATTAATGTTTCCCCTTTATTTTGCAAAAGTGAGTTATAGCGATTTTATTAGACCAATACAAGGAGTTCTGTAGTCTTGCAATGGCCTTAAACATTCTTTACCACAGATTCAGTTATGTCAATTAGTAAAAGTTCTGGAGTCTCACATCCATGTTCTGCAGAGAGCAGCAGTTATGAAGCCAGTAGCCTGCTCGAGACCACTGAGATGACGGGAGATCGCTACAGGATCACCACCTCACGGGACAGGACAACGTGGATTCTGAATGCATCACCTGGTGGGATGATTCTCAGGGAAATAATGCTAGTCGCTGGTTTTGTCCTCACTGACTATGGCTGGTAAGGGTCCCAGAATCTTACTGAACGCAGGGTGTGTACAGAAGTGTGGGGTCAAGGCAGCAGGGACTAAGTATGCTAATGCTAGAAGCAAGAGTCTCAACGTATAAAATGTATTTTTTAAAACTAAAAGAAGTAAAAGCCTCTTTCAACCCTAAATTTGAATTGGAAATATCATAATAACTGGAAGGGTTTTGAGAAGAGAAGTGGGAAGAGAGTAGAGAGGAGCCATGAATGGCAGAAGGAAGGGCCTCTGGGATTGTTCCACCTAACAGCAGCATGACAGGAGGCGGAAGCCAACCCCCGCAGCAAGGCACTCCAGAGGCTAAAGCCTTCCAGGAGCCAGCTCTGTCTCACACTCAGTGGACCCACATCTGAACGACTGTTGCAAAGCTATTTTACCTTTTGAATTTAAATAATTTCTGCAGGCAGTTTCAATTTTAAAGCTCTCCCTAGATAATTAAGTGTCTCTGAATAAAACACACCCAATAAACCCACATTTAGTATGTGGCTGTGTTCCTTCTGTTGCTGATGGTTGACAGCTGGTGAGACCACCACTGTGCAAACAACTAGCACCATGCTATTATCCGAACGATAAATCAATATATCTTTTTTGTTTGAGACAGGGTCTTACTATATAGCTCTGGCTGTCCTAGAACTTACTATGTAGACCAGGCTGGCCTAGACTCAGAGATCTACCTGCCTCTGCCTCCTGAGTGCTGGGATTAAAGGTGTGCACCACCACAGCCTGCCTAGAATGATCAAGGTTGGTTTTGGCAGGCTTTTATAGTTTAACAGCTTTCCAGGACGGTGGCTTCGGAAGGGCCGTGACTAACAGTACTGAATACTGATTAGATGTTGAGTAGGTGCTATGCCCCCTCCCCTGTGAAAACGTGACACTGAGGTCACACTGAGTATCATCATTACAAGTCATGTCACAGAGGACAATTCTACCAAAGGCACAGAGACAATAAGCTATAGCTAGGGCAGAATCCTGTGTCAGTCACACATAGGCCACTCAGCATGGATATGAGATTATGAGTGTGCAAATCCCACAGCTCTTCAGAATTACCCACAAACCACTGCAGCCAGGACATAACCTAGTAACCCCAAACGGACACATACTGCTGCTCCCCATATTCCACCACACTTCAGCTGCCTGGCTTTACTCAGAAGTAAAACCAGCCTAACTATGCTACTGAACAACCTACCTTCCATTACCCCAAGACTAGACACCTAGAAAGAGCAGAGACAGTCCAGGCCACAGAAGAACAAGAAACCCCACCAACAACCAGACTTGTCTGATGGACCTTACTAATTCCAGGCCATTGTGAACACACAGAAACGTCCCGAAGAAACTTAGCTCATGTGTCATTAACAGGTCAGGGTGCCTGATCCCTCTGACAGAACACTAGGCTGACTCTGGAGACACCAGTACAGAGTGTCAAGTTTGGACACTGGGACACCACTGTCACTGGTATATGAAAGCCCAAGGATGGCAGTGAGGTGAGCGCTCAATCTGACAGCAGCCAGGACCTTTCCGACCCAGAACAGACCGCAGAGACTTCAGCAGAAACCTGCTGCTGCTGCCCACAGGGACTGGCCGGCAGTGAGAAAGCAGGAGTCAAAACCATACCTCCAGTTCACGTTGTTTCTTCTTCTCTTCAAACTGTAGCCGTCTCTGCAGTTCCTCCAGAGCAGCCCTGTACATGGCATCTTGGGCATTCTGAAGTTCAATAATTTGATCAAACACAGCTCTGAGTTGATTTAAAAGTACCTGAAAAGACACAGGTTTTTTAAATGAACAAAACCTCAACATGCTAGTGAGCCATTTCTACTTAAACATATTATACTGTGCCTTGGGGGACTTCTGTCTCCTCTAAAACTCAGGGAACTTGTCCCAGGACAGCCGCGTTGGAGGAGCAATGATTAAAAAGATGTGATCATGAGGCCTCCACTCTAACGATGCAGTTAACGCGGCTCACAGGTAGCTCTGGGGCTCACGAGAGTGGGCTGTTCTAAAGAAACATGTACCGCACAATCGTGAACTAAGGATGCATTCACACTAAATCCCACGTGTTTGTGTGTCTGGATGTGTGCACACACCTCCAAAGCCAGACAGCAACACAAGAATGAAATGCTCTTCTAGTCCTTGCTTTGTGTCTTAGTTACCGTTTTATTGCTGTGAGGAAACACCGTGACCAAGGCAACTCATGAAGAAAGCATTTAACTGGGAGCTTGCTTACAGTTCGGAGGTTAGTCCATGATCGCCATGGCAGGAAGCAGACAGGCCTGACCCTGGAGCAGTAGCCGAGAGCTTTACATCCTGATGCCCAGGCAGAGAGACACTGGGCCTAGTGTGGGCCTTGAAACCTCAAAGCCTACTCCCAGTGACACACCTCCTCCAACGAGGCCTCACCTCCTAATCCTTCCAAACAGTTCTTCTAACTGGGACCACGCATTCAATCATATGAGCCATTCTCATTCAGACCACCACACTTTAGAAGACACACTCCAGCCAGCCTGGAGAGAAGCTGATATCCCACACTCACTGCAGTTAATGAAGCTATTCCTAACACCCATCTCTGGGCCAAGCCCCATGCCCTCTGAGATGCCAAGGCAGCACCGCCAACAACTGAGCTAACCGTGAATCCTGAGTGAAACAGAACTGGAACCTTTGCTGAGCAACTCTGAGAGCAAGCTAACCTAAGAACACAGATACTGCAAAATGAACTCATCTACTATAATGCTCTCGTGTGAAACAGGGCCTTCAAACTGCACAGCAATGCAGAAGGACAGAAGGACCTGGCCAGGTGATGCCATTCCTCACAGGCAGCCATGTGGCTGGTGCTGAGAACACAGGCTCAAGCAAGTGTCATCTCGTTCTCTGTCATTTTATTTTAAGACAAAACTAGAAAACAAAGAATGGAGATGGTTCTGTTTTAATTTTAATAAGGATGCAATTCTCTAGTTTATTTCTCTATTGCAGCCATGTAAAAATCAACTTGTCTTTTGAAAACTGCATTACCCTCGAGGTCACTAACTGACGTTTCCTTTAAGTGACGTGTACACTGTGGGCTTCTTCACTCTGCTCAAAGGGGAACAACTGCAAGCCGAACTAACTCCGACCTGCACCTGTTCACTGTGCTACTCAGGGGCTTCTCGATGTTGCGCAGACAGAGATAAGATGCACCAGCTGTCATTCTTCACCTCCAACCCAAAACTCTGTATTGTGGTAAATGGCTTTCTCACCAGGTGACATAATGAAAATGCCATTCTTAAAATTAATATGTCCATAACAGATCGCCTTACTCTGTTTTATATAACAGATTTCTTTCTTAGAAACAACAATAAAAACCTCCAGAGCCAGGTGTGGTAGCTCATACCCATAATCTCAGCACTTTGGAGGCCGAGGCAGTAGGATCACAAGTTCCAGGCCAGTGTGAGCTACAAATAGGACCCTGTCCCTAAAGCAAACAAACAACAGCCAATCGTTACATTAGATACCCATGAAGGCACAGCTTCAGGGCTGATGGAGCCTGAGGCAGGGCTCCTTCAGTGAAGCTGGTTGGTCCCACACCAACAACTACTCCCCATGAGCACCTCCCTACAGGCAGAGAGTCTTTGCTCAGAGCCACAGTTACTCTATTGTCTCACACAGACATTCCCCACTCTTTATGGGCTCAGTTCCCTGTCAGCAGAACGACAGAGAGCTACTTGTTCACCACACTTAACATGGTGCCAGTGTGGGTGTAGTCCTTAGTAATGCCAACATTTCTGAGGAGCTATACATCTGGTAGCTTTCATACCTGTTTAACCTACGTAAAGCAACACAAACCATGACTTCAACAGCTTGAAAAGAGTAGCAGCTACATCTACAAGCCAGCTGCCATGTGAATCACATAACTTCATTCTCACAAGTTTACATTGCGCCTCTGAAAACAGAAGTCACAAGAAGAGCCTGCCATCTGTCTGAACACAGACTTTGGCCCATGTGTGGGTGCTCCGTGTCTACAGTACATCACAGAGAAAGGCCTAGGACCTGTGGGTACTCTCATACGCTCACCATAATACTGATGGCATCCTGACACCTTCATAACAAACATGGGTGCCAGGTTAACAGATGTGACACGCACTATAGTATCAACCTCACAGAGAGCGGACTAAGTAAGAGTGGTCATTAGGACCCAGACCACTCAGATGTACACTTCATGAGTTACTAGTTATGTTCAAAGTATATTAGGCAAATCTATGCCACTACTTGAGTATCTAGAAAGTACAGTCCATATAGAAGTACTCTGACCACTATTTGTTGCACATATAACTCATTCATAATTAAGTTTATCCAAATACTTCTCCCCACCTAAGCAGGCTAATGCAGACGAACAAAACAAATGTCTTGGTAAACTACAGGTGGAAGCACTCCTCACTAGAATGTGTCTCAAGCAGTGTGCACTGTGAGAAATGCTCTCGAGGCTTTGACCTGATGCACAATTCACCTCAAGCTCAGAACGTATTCTTTCTTGACCCAGACCTTTAACTGAAATCAGAACTCCAGAAAGCCTTGCTACTCAGAGCATGCACCTTCTCAGAACAGGAGCTCTCTACAAGAAAGGAATTCAAGCAGAAAGCCCGAGGCCAGGGAGGCTCGCAGCTCTGTGTGCAGTCTGTTTAAATTCATGCAGCCATACGCCTTAACTAAAACACCAGAACCCCTGGACTAGGGCAATGAAACAGGACGCGTGCACTCGGCGTGTCCAGGGAACACAAGGCGGGGACTCATGCCCAGCACGGAGAAAGGAAGACGCCAGTCCTTCATTCCTTGGACTTGTTTAGCCGCCTTTCCTTGTCCACATGCCGTGAACGTACACGGCTGCTCACCCCTTCAGTGTCCACCCTGCCACAGCCCACAGGCCACTGCTCCAGATGAACGCTCCTCAGAAAGCGACCCTCAAATGCCAAGTTTAATAAACCTTCTCAATGATCACTGATGCGGCAGTACCTGGCAATTCCCAGGCGGCTATTTCTGACAGTTTTGGTCCTGGTTTGTAGGAGCCAGTCTTACCCTGGAGTCGCTGTCCAGGAGACAGCGGGAGGTGATGGTGTCCAGGAACGCCTCATGTGCTGCGATAATGTGGTCCAAGTCCTGGGCCTGTTGCACTCTGTTCCACAGCTCATCCCAGGAGCACTCGAGAACCTGAAAGGACAAGACGAGACTTTGGGAGGGCCTCTTCTGAAGGCAGCTCTCGCACTGCTGAGCCGCACGGTGTGGGTGGTCCGGCCTACCTCGAAGGTGATGTAGTACTGCATCTGGTGGATGAAGTGTACCATCTCGGAGGCCAGGATGTGACACTGGTGCAGCACCCCAGAGAACTCTGCAAGAGACAGCGTCGTCAGGGGGGAAGCTCTCCTCTCTCTCATGCAAGCTGCCCTCTAATGAAGCCACTGCCTTACACAGTCCCTTGAGCAGGACACAAGCTCTCCACCCACTCCTGAGCTTTAGCTAAAGGTGGCCCTGGCTACACAATCAAGGAGGAACATGAACATACTACTTTACCAAAGGTAACAGCTGAGGAGGAAAGGCATGAAACAAGACGCAGCCATTCTTAACAGATACAGGGCTAGGGATGGCTCAGTGGGTAAGATACAGACTCGATTTCAGATCCCTGGTACCCACATGAAGGGCTGAGCATGGCGGTGCACATTTCCAACTCCAGTGTTGGAGGGCCAGAGACAGGAAGACCTCAGGGGCTGGCTGGCTGACAGCCTCAGGAGTAAGGTGAGGAGTGACAGAGGCTACGCTCCCCAGTTCTCTTACGGCTTAGAATGAAGTGTGCCTCTCTACTGAAACTGAGCTTTCCAACTAGTTCTCTAGCCACAACATCTGACTTCCGTTTCCACGCTGAGGGACACTGCCACCTCTTTCAAGAGGCACTCAGCTATGGTGGAAACCGCAGGAGACAACACTCCCGCTGCAGATCTACTCTGGGTTTCACCCAGAGCTGGGATCAAAGTACTCTGCCTCTCCCACCTTAATGGTAAATGTTCCCGAGATCCTCCCTGGAGCAAGGTGGTGCTCACTAAAGCACCCATGTGTACTGTAGGCTACCTCACATTTGTTCACTTTGAGTGCATTCTGCAACAGCCTCCAGGCTGGGCAATCCAGCTGGAGCAAGCTATTTGCAGTCACTTTCAACCCAGTACTCAAACCCTGCCCACAAGACCTTCAGGACCAGGGCCACATCTAACTCGTCAAACAGTTCACATTCCTGTTCTTTCTTCTGTTTTGACTACATGACAGAAATGATTTACTTCCTAGGAAAACCCGTCACCTCATCTTCTAAGGTGAGGCCTGACATGAGGTCACTGCCTGTTGGGAAACGAAGTTGAGAACACAACCCCTCCAGGTCTGACTGAAATCTGTTACCCTTATGGGTGTCCTTCTAGGTCAAGGAGTCAAAACACACTGCCGGCTGCTGTGGGGCTCTGGGGAGAGCAGACTTGACTCCAAGGCACAGCTCAGCCCTTTGTCCTTGAAAATATAACTCGTACCTGCTATCCCTTGACTCTCCACCCCGTACCCTGAAAATGCATACAGAACATCAAAGTATGTTTAACGGTTGGCCCAGAAGAGCTGTCACATGTAAGAACGGTCCCGGTGCAACACCAGCACTGAGGCACACCGCACATACAAGTGTACCCCACTGGGCTACACCCAGCTTCACACACAGAGTTAGGAAGCCTATGAGGGAGCTGAAGAGATGGCTCGGCGGTTAAGAGCACTTCCTGTTCTTGCAGAAGACCTGGACTCAGTTTCCCAACACCCACATAACAGCTCACAACTGTCAGTAATGACAATTTCAGGTGACCCGACACCCTCTTCTGACTCTGAAGACACCAGACATACACATGGTACATATATACATATGCAGGCAAATCTCATACATGTAAGATAAAAACAAATCTTTTTTTTAAATGGCCATTCTTCCCTTCTGCTTACCTAGAATTTACATTCATTCCTGGTTGTCTACTGCCCTCTAAAGGCTATAGAAAGATCTTCAGTGTGAGCTGGGCCAGCAGCTCTGTGACCAGCAGGACACACATGAAGGAGACTCCGTTCCACCCTAAGACCAAGATTTCTTCTTAAAGAAATATCCTGAAGCAGTTTTACTGCAGCTTCAAAATATCCGCCACAGCATGCGCTTCCCCTGGTGCTGCTCTGTTTAAGGTGGCTCTATCAAATACCTATCTGAATCATCTTCCAACACTTTGGATTTAAAAGATGCTTTAAGAACCAGCATTTTTCTCCAGGTCCTGTGTTCAACACCCAACTGGCCTCGTGCCGCACGCCCCTCCTAACAGTATTCAGTGTGCGTGAATTACAGGAAAATGTCAGTCACAAAAACAATAAGTCATTGCTGGGCTCAAGCTGGGTGCTGAGGACTTCTTTGCAAGTTTTATCCTGGCAATCCAAGGCAGGCACACAAAGCTGCTTCAACTTCGGACACGAGGACTCATCTGCCCACTACAATCGAGTTACCTGCACACAGGTTTTAAAGAGGAAGCCATCTAAGTACATCTGGGTAAGATGTGTCATTACAGCTGCCAGGCAGACCGGCCTGTGCTAACCACCAGTCTGTAGCTCCAGGTTACTTCCCAGGACCTGACCTTCTCCCTACGATGATTAGTAACTCGTGCTGCCATTCCTACACCTCAGCCCACCGTCTTGGCCGTGGATGGCACACACGCGGGCAGTGCAGAAGCTGATGGCGACAGCTCAGCAGCTTCAGCAGCCCTCAAAAGTGATGGCAGAGCAACGGTGCCTACCTCAGAAATGATAGCGTCTGGTTACAAGGAGAACCCACACACGGATGCAGAGCTGCCCGGTCCCCACACTTTCGATGGACACCGAGCCAGCTCAGCACCACCTGTTTGCTGTAGGCACAGACTGAACAGAGAAGTACAGTAAGCAGAGCGTCAGCTGCAGCAGCGAGCGAGGCTGTGACAGAGAAGGCAGACACCTCAGCACCCATACAAAGGCTAGTCACCAGAGCTTCCTAAAACGCAGTGACCAGAAACTGTCATATAAGCTTCCTTCCAGGTTCTTCCATGGCTTCCATGCTGAAGGAGACTCGGGTTCCTCTACGGGGCCTTCCATCTTTGATTCATCTTAGCTTGCTCTCGACTCATTTTCTCTAAGGCTTCCACTTTTTTGCCTCCCAATAACCATGAGAGTCAACCACAAGTACAGACATGCAATATAGAATCCTGCCTGGGCCAATCACCGCCCTCCATCAGCCTTCAACTATTCTCCACTGCAAGGAGGACATGTGACTGAGGTCTCCACAACACCTCTTGTGACACTGTGAGACACTTGTGGCTGACTGGTGACTGAGGCATCTGGGGCAGGCACAGACTGGGCAGGGGCACGGCCGCACGGCAGACAGCACCCAGCAGGAGTCCTGCTCGGCCGAGTCAGAAAGGAGGGAGAGAAAGCATTTCGGTCAGGGACAGTGTGGTGCTTCATACACACTAACTGCAAACAGTGTTACTTACATTCCTTCAGACTTACCTGACTTTATTACCTTATGATGGATAGCATTTGTCTTGTGAGTGTTTTGCCTACATGTATGTTACGTGCCACGTGTGTGTCTGACGCCAAAGGCTATCAGGAGAGGGCACTGAATCCTCTGGGACTGGAATAATAATAGGAGGTTGGGAGCCACCATGTGGGTGCTGGGAATAGAACCTGGGTCCTCAGCAAGGGCAACAAGTGCCCTCAGCACTAAACCAACTCTGGTCATTTACGTTTCCTCAGCTCACAGCGTCCCACTGTTACACGGAGCAGACTGCACTGCCACCCCACAGCAGAGGGGTAACAAGCTTCTACATGTCTCTAAACATCATTTCTCTGCTCAGTACGTATGTGAACAGCTGAACAAGAGGAATTTCGATGGCAGGGTCAGACTGGGGGCAGGCACAAGACTCGCTTCAGCGCCACGAAGACACTGTTCTTTCTCCCCGAGGACCTAAGAGGCCAATTTTCTTTGTGAGAGAGAAGGCTGGGAAAATCAGCTCATCCACCACTGACTGTTTCACCATGTGAAACCGGAAACCAGCTGCATTCCCTTTACTCCCTTCTCAGCCAGTCATCAGTGACTGCACAGCCTTGAGACCCCTGGTAAGGGCACTCTCTCTAGTCACGCTGGCTTGGTGCCTCCTGCCTGAAGCCTGCTATAGCCACCACCTGGACCTTTGGTAGCTGTCTAGAGTCCGCCTACAACCCACAACGCAGGCGCGAGGAGGGGCCTCCTCCAAACCACCGCTCTGCTGTACTCATAACCACTAAGTTCACTACTCAAAGGGCAGATTCAGTTCAGAGTTAAGTTGTTCTTTAGAGAGGCTTATGAAATGCTTTCGTAATAGATTTCAACGTAAGTCCAAAATTATTCATAACTGAAGTCATTCAATATCGAAACATTAACAACATTTTGACTAAATGCCTAGGTGTCTTAACTACAGTTCTAAATTATAAAACATGCCCACGTCCTGGATTATGGTCAAAAGAAAAATTAACACCTCAAAGAGAATACAGTTAAGGCACTAAATGAATTTTAAATAAACCAGGGACCTATTAAAAGGTTTTCCTTCCTTGAAAATTGATGATTAAAAAATTAACCCAGGGGCTGGAAAGATGGCTCAGAGGTTAAGAGCACTGTCTGCTCTTTCAGAGACTCTGGGTTAGATTACCAGCACCACAGTTCACAACTCTCTGTAATGCCAATTACAGAGGAACTGTCACCCTCTTCTGGCCTCCATGTGTACTAGACAGACATGTGGTGCACGTACAGACTCAGGCACGCACACATACACTTTTTTTTTTTTTAATTTAACTACACCCAAAACATTAGTAAAAAACAAATGTGATTTTAAAAGAAACTTCATGGTCTGGAAAAATCCAGTGTGACTTAATGGAGTGGAGACACAGAATACATATAAGCCTTTTCATAAAACCAAACCTGAGCCCACAGGGAGTCCTGTCAGCTCGGCCACTTTAAAGACTCTGGCTTTACCTGGCATGTTCCTCAGGAGCTTCGCATTGCACATGTGTCCTTTCCGTATGTCAGTGAGGATATACTCCATGCGCTTGGCCCTCCACAGGAAGTTAAACACCCTCAGGTAGTGGCTCATACACTCTCGTGTGAATACCTAGAGAGACAAAGGACAGGCTATGGCTCTTGTGCAAAGAATCTCCTAACCCAGGCCCTAAGCTTCCCACAGTCGGCACACTGTGCATGGTAGACAAGTGTGGAAAGCAGCACACTGCAGAGAAATCACACGTAAGCACAGCTGTCCGCCTCCTCAGACACCAGGAGACTCCCACCAGCAGCAGGCAGGCACGTTGACATCAGCTATCAGTCCTGTAGCTGGACACAGGGTGAAGGAAGGTGGTGTGACTAGCTCACAGCTCATCAGGACTTGTGAGCTTCCCCCCCGCCCACCTCCCCGCCCTGGGGTTTTCTGAGGTTCTCTGTCCTGGAACTTTCTTTGTAGACCAGGCTTGCCTCAAACTCAAGAGTCCTGCCTCTGCACCCTATGTGTACCACCACACTCAGCTCTTTTAAAATTATTATTTTATGCTTTATTTGTACAGGTGTTCTGCCGACACGTGTGTCTGTGCACCACTTGCATGCCTGGTACCCCTGCAGGCCAGAGAGGGCATTGGACCCCCTGGGTCTGTGAGCCACCTTGTGGGTGCTCAGAGTAGAATGTGGGTCTGCAAGACCAGCAAGTGCTTAAACACTGGGCCAACTCTCCAGCCCTAACGCACCAGGCTTTAAATCCAGCCCACGTCAGTCTAAACTTGGACACTTGACTGTAACCCCAACTTCTAAGAGACACAGGCAGAGGAATCACTTGCTTTAGTGACAACAGCTCCAAAAGCAGAGGCAGTTCTAGTAGCTTCTCCATCCTGAGAATGTTTCAGGTTATCATCACAGGTTTACACACTCCTTCCAGATACCTCTATTCAGAAGCATGGATGTGGCTTCGAGCAAGTGATGGGTCCCAGTAGAGACAGACTCAGGCCTCCTCCTGCCATTCCTCCTGTGCTGGCCAAGTTTCACAAATAAAAATGCAGGCTGCCCAGTTATACTTGAACATCTGGTGAACCACAAGTAATTTAGTTCAAGCAAGCGCCCCGCCTAGCACTAGGCATCAGAGGAAGCCCACACGCGCCTGCTGTCACAGCTGCCTAACTGCACAGATGTGCCTTCATGGGGCACAAGGCCAGCCTCTCTGAGAGAGCTCTGGTTCCAAGAATCCTCACCTTGTGCATCTGTCCTCTGACCTCACACGAGACCCTGCGGTCCTCAGCCTGCCGTTCACGGCACCGCCTGTCTATCCACTCCACGCCAGTCTTCCCAGACACTGCAGACTTCATGCTTGCTCAGCTAACCTTGTGTCCTGTGTACCTCACACATTCTGTGTGACAAGGAATGCCTATTTGTCCCTCCCTGTGCCACTCAATGGTGGGCTCTGGAAGGTGCCTGATGATGATGATGATGATGATGATGATGGACAAGTGAACAGCCACACACAGAACTAGAAACTTCTCTGAAACCAAATCCAAGGGCCTGAGGGATCACCTGTGTGCTGCTTGCTCCCTACACTATTAATTACCACTCTTGTGATTACAGAAATCAAACATGACCAATTTAGATGTCACAAGTCAACAAGCTTCTTCTCTATATACATCACAGAGCGGGCCTTTGCGGTACCATATTCTCACTGATTCTAAAAATTCAGTTAAGCCATGGTCTTTCACATACTGATTATATAAGAGGAAGACATTCATTGTTTTGACCCAGAAGCAAGTGTCACCCATAGCAGTTTTACCAGCTGGCTACACTGTTCACCTCCCTGGAGGTTCACCTCCAGAGACACAGCAAGCTCCAGAGCAGAGCTTGCAGAGACAGCAATAGCAAGCCTCCATCCTGCTCAGTGTGAGAACAGCAGCCCCGATGCCTGCTCTCAGCCTCCTTCACCAACCTCAGGTGCTGGCACACAGCACGTCCACAAGCCCTCCAAATCAGCCGTCTGTAGCTGGAATCAAGACTCAGTGATCTCACCACGCTCAAATCTGGATGGACTTTACCCAAATAGCTCATGAAAAGGAAGGTCAACCAGAAGTACTTCCCACAGTTAATGAGCTGTATTTAGCTAATGCACTCCTCAGTAACCTGGGTTGTGAATTTCATAATGTCCCAAATTAGACATCCAAAAATTTCCCTGACATTTTATATCTTAGAATTAGTAGAAGCTAGCATTGCTATTGTACAAGATATAATTATATGATTGCTACAAGATATATTCCTACTATAATTAAATTCTGTTCAAAAATGACAACCTCAATTAATGAGAACAGAACAGAAGCAGGTAACACACAAATTAACCAAGGGAGAAGCAGGAAAAAATAACTATTTATAAAATAGGTTCCTTTTATCTTTTGTGTTTTTTTTTTCTTTTCGCATGTGTATGTGTGTACACATGTACATGGATGGATACACAGGCATGCAGATATCTTCAGTTTCTCTCCATCTTCTACTGTTGAGACAGAGTCCTCTATCTGAACCCAGAGCTCACAATCCAACGAGTCCAGCCAGCCAGCTCACTCTGGGGCTTTCCTGTTTCTGCTTCCTGCACACCAGGACCTCGGGAGGTTGCCATCCACACAGCCTGAGCACCCGGACTGCAGGAGGCTGCCACATCCACACAGCAGCTACATGAGAGCTGGGGAGCTGAGTGCAGCACTCAGCCTTGCACAGCAAATGCTTCAGTCACTGAGCCATCTCCGGCCCTTTCTTTCATATCTCAGTGACTTCTAGATACAATAAACCTGACAATGTCTAATACTGGCTTGAACACTTGTGGCTGTACAAGAATACGTCTATGGTTATGGCAATTGACTAAAAAATTCACTACCCACAAACAGCAACACCAACAGTCCTGCAGGAAAGCGCTCCCCACACTGTTCCTGGCTGAGCTGCCACAACCACTCAGCTGGTCTGTAGCTGATCCTGTGGGCCAGACAAGGCTGTCACAAATATGCCACTAAAAATGAAGTTGAAGTTTAAATTGCTTTTCGTTAGTCCTGCTAAAGTTGTACTCAAAACCGCTGAGTTTTAGTGAAATACAGCACACGATGCGTAACACTGACACGCAGGGAGGCGGCATCAAATAAGTAGCCGCACATCTACACCACACTCGGTCTATCTCCTTGTCGGGGCACGCTGCCTTTCCTAACAAGCAATGCAATTAGCCTCCCTGTGGCATCCTAGGCTGTGGGGCTGGGGATGGAACTCAGGCCCTCACTCACACGTGCTAGGAAGGGCTCCAGCTCTGAGCTGTACCTGAGCCATACGTATTATTCGATCTTTTATGCATAATGCACATAAACTAACAAAGCAGGCAATATGAAGTCCTAAACTGTTTAGTAGTTCGGTGGCAGTTGTGCACAGAAACCACTACTCGGGACACAAGCCAAGGAGAAAAGAACACTCTGAATACGGCAAAGGGTTAAACTTAAGAACAGCTGTGCATTTAAACTAGTAGTTCTGAACTGGTGGGATTCATGAGTCAAAGAAACTCCTAACAGCTCTCAGGCCACAGTGGACGTAAGAGACCTCTGTGGGTGGCATTCTGTGAATGTGTCTTCAACGGGATCAGCACAGCATGGGATAGGATTCATCCCACAGGCGGGATGGTCATGAAGCCCCTCTGCAACAACCAGTAGAGAGGTAGAGAAGGGAATTTAGACACCAATCAGATTATACTTAGCAATGTCCCCAGTAAGTAAAAGGAATACAGTTCACTTCCCCAGCATCTCAGATACAGAAATGACTAAGTCTCAGAGGTACATTGCTAGGAGGACTTACTGAGTCCTAAAGAAAGCATGAGCTAGAAAGGTAATGTAACGGCAGACACATACAAGCGACTCCTCCAGCCAAACTTCTATGATGTCTAGAAGACATGGTCCTTCTCAGCACGAGTGGAAACGCTATGAACAATGAGACAGCTATTGGCTCATCAGCTAATGAATGCTAAATATCAAATTTCATCTAAGTAGGAAAAATACGATTCCCCTAAAATATACTTTATGCTTCCTTTCAAATTATCCTAAATTAGTTGCTACAGTCTAAGAATAATAGCATAAAATGAACAATGCATTTATTAAGCACTTGCTGAAACCTATGACAGAACAAATGATATTTCTAAGAGTTCTTAAAATAATAAGAGCATTTTGGCTCTCATTAATAATTATCTGAAACAGGGTCTTGTCTTAAGCAACTCATTCAGTGGGTATATCCTAACATCACAATCACTTTGAACCTTAGTTTTCAGAAAAGAAAGCCAGTTTGAAACATTAAAATGTCCAGCAATCCAAACAACTGTGAATATTCCATACAAGTACACAAAATAATCTTACGGTAGCAATTGGTCCATCGACGTGGTAATCCAGGCTGAAGACATCCCATCCAGTGTCACCTGGAGAGACCTAACAGTAATAAAACAACTAAGTGAAAGGCTTTGTATTTGCTGTTGAAGAACCTGTCATTGCTCAGAGAAAAGGCAGCAAAATAAGGTACAGACTTTACAACCAGCACCTCCCTCCGTGTCTACGCCAGCATCCACGCAGCGAGGCAGACAAGGACACCACAGGCGTTTGCGGTCATTCGGGAATCAGTGGTGTTGTTCTGAATGAACACTATGATCATACGTTCAAGTTCAGAACCTTTTATGACAAAACCACACTTCCTCCTATCAGGCTCTACACTTCAAAACGCCTGTATTTCAAGAAAACCGGTAGGTCCTAGTAGTGACCCAACAGATCAGGCAGTGAGCACTCATGCTCATAAGCCCACTCCAGCAGCCCTTCCTCCCTACCACCTCCAGACCCCAGGGGTCTGAAGAGCAGATGGGCCCCTGCCTGCTGACATGTGCATCACCTCCAGCTTACTACTGAGTGGGGTTCCCTTCGCTGAGCATCTGTGATGCTCCCAGGCTCTGTGGGACCTGTCTCATGCACAACAGCCAACTTGGGAGCTGTCCCTTAGTAAGGTGATGTGGCTTGCCGCTATACAGGGCAGAACACACCCAGGCTGCTTTCCAGGAATGACCAGATTTGTGTCTGACACAACAGGACACTGGAGAGGACACTGGGACTGCCCCCACACACCTCCAGCACCCCCACGCGCCCCAGCACCTCCCCACCACCCCACACGCCCCAGTACCACCCACACCCCCAGCACCCCCACGCGCCCCAGCACCCCCACGCGCCCCAGCACCCACAGACCTCCAGCACCCCCACGCGCCCCAGCACCCCCACGCGCCCCAGCACCCCCACGCGCCCCAGCACCCCCATGCACCCCAGCACCCCCACACACCTCCAGCACCCCCACACGCCCCAGCACCCCCATGCGCCCCAGCACCCCCACACACCTCCAGCACCCCCATGCGCCCCAGCACCCCACGCGCCCCAGCACTCCCACACCCCAGCACCCCCACACACCTCCAGCAGCCTCACATCTAGCCTTCTGAGGATCTCGGGGCTGTCAAACTGGGCATTGGTGGCTCTTACAGCAGTCTCAAGAATCCCCGTCAAGTTATGCTGATACAAAGTTGTTGCTGGGCGAACAAGTTCTGGTCTTAAGAAAATTAAAGATACTGTTTTTTTTTCCTTTTAATTTAAAGAAAATTATGAATTAAGAAAGTTCAAAATTAAGTAGAAGTTCAAAAACTGGAAAGACAGACGAGACGGACGACCGTAGCTGCAAGAGCACTGCGCCAGCACCCGCCTGTGGCCCCATTTAGGGTCCTGGAAGCCCTTTAAAGAGCACAGCCTCACAACCCTCTCCACGGCCACTGTAAGCAGCCAAATGCCTCTCTCTCACCACTGGGCTCAAATCTATTAAAACACCTTCAACAAACCCTAACTCATGACATTAGCTAAAAACAGGGTTGTAGGAAGCACATTGCTTCAAAATATCTAAAACATTAATGTTCATTCAGCTTAGGCTGAAACATGTGCTACACATCTCGATGAGGTTTCCAAATTGTGACTGGCCCGTGGGTAGGGTTATTACAATTCCTCCAAAGACCCAAGGCCTACAGAAAGCACAGACATCATGGTTCCAAAGGGCCAGCACACCACCCAGCACCCAGCACCCATCCTGCTTCACTGCTCAGGCTGTTTCCGGAACTGAAGCTGCCACTCTTCTGATTGAGATACGGCAATCATCTCAGGTGTGCCTCTGCAGAGCTGCGTGTACAAGGTGAAGAGCCACAAATCTCAAACAGACCTGAGGCCATCAGATATTCTGATGGCTCTCCCTTTCCACTTAGGTCACACCTCTGAGAAGAAAGAACACTGCACCAGCAGATGACACTCCTGGAGGGACAGACAGCACCCCAGGGAAGAGGCGATCTGCAACCTCTAACCTTGCTCTGCCTGATGAGGCTGCTACACAAGTCCATTCTGCACACCTCACATCCTCAGTACTTCCACTTTGGCCAGCACCTAGAGAACATCTTCCCTTTAACAGCTCCTTGCCACACACTCTTTAAACTAACTCTCTAGGAACCCCCATCCCGCTTCCTGTGTGGAAACATTCTGCAATAAGTGGAACTGCCAAGCATCCATCCCAGCCAGTGACCAGCTCTAACTCAGGAGCTGTAGGCAGAACCACCACACAAACTCGCCAGGCGGATAAGATGGACAGCTGGACCTCCGGGGAATTCCATAAATGAAGCACAGCCAGGGACAACACACCCTTACAATGCCTCCAAGAAAACGCTGAGCTTGCTGCGCCCACATTGGCCACTCACCATCAGCCCTGTCGGGAGCCCCAAGCGACACCAAGTCTGGATGCTCCACAGCAGGAGAAAGACCACAGGACACAGTGAGAAAGGCAACGTTTTGTCAAAGTGCATAAAACACATGAACTGAATGGTCAATTTAAAATATGCATGTATCAAATGAATTTCAAACTGAAGCCAAAGTTAGCTGTAACTATTATCCAACTCCTCCTACTCAAAGAGTTACTGCACAGGTCATGGTGTTCTCAGGGACACGAGGCACACGTCTGATGGTCTGCTAGCAACTAGAGAAAACCATAAGGGATTTAATCCATGAAAACTGTATCTATGTAGCTTGTTTTAATATGAGTTTGTAAAAATTCAACTCATTTCCTTCTGGTATCACTTATTCCTTTACAGAAAAATCATCATGTCTTTAACGAGAAACTGCATGTTAAAGACTGAGTTCCTTACTTTAGCAAATCCATTAGGTGCCTTATAAAGTCTCCTTGGCCAAGAAGCAGGTACCGCCGCATGGCCTGCATGTGCTCCAGCAAGCTGTACTTCTTATTGAGGACATCCAATAGATATTTGCTGGTCTCAAAATAAGCAGCATCAATTTTCCCTTGAAATGCATTTTCTAAATCTGTGAATAAATCTGCAGCTGTAAAAAACAAAAGGGCAAAACAAACACTCATGTGTAACATGTATCTTAACAAGGGAACAGTAAAGGCATATGTGGAACCAAAGCCAACCCATCAATGCAAACCCAATCCAGCCACAGTCAGGGAAGGCAAAGCAGTCCTGAGACATAAGGCCAGCATCCTCATGGACCAAGGGCAGATGCAGGCACTTGGATTTCCAGGAGGAGCAGCCCAGCACTGCATATAGCTCAAGGACCGCAATGCAGGCTGTGACTAAAGAAGACTCATTAACTTGCTGTCTCAGGGCCACACAGGAGAGCCAGCATGACTAGGAGACTCTCGGGGACCAGTGCACCTCTTGTATGTCCTAAGCATGATGGGAATGTTGTAACTCTAACACCACAAACAGTCCTCTGACTCCTCTTCCATCTCTTAAACACAGGTATCTTCCCCAATACTGGTCTGGATCCCATTCTCTCCCAGAACTACCCCAGGGGATACGTAGAAATCTGCATGTAAGCCACCTGTGTAAACACTGTGGCTCTCAGGAATTGCATAGGCTGCCTCTTGACTTCAGAAGCCCCTGCCATAGCACTGGCCTTGCCCTTGCCCTCAGCCACTGTAGGAGACAGGAGCTTCCCCAGTCTCGAAATTCTGCCTCAGCCTTTGGCTGGAGTCCTCGAGAACCATTTCCAATACAGCATCTTATGTAAAGTCAGAGAACCAAGATGACAAGAGTACCGGGAACCCGGAAACGAGCCGACAGGGAGACACTGCAGCTGAGGCAGGCAGCTTGTAGACAAGAGGAGGAGGGAGGACAGCAGACTTCTGTCAGCTGACAGGGAACCTTAAAAATGCAGGCAGACACCGTCCTCTGAAGACCCCGAGTCACAAGGCTAGCTCTGCCTTCCCATTCGCTTTATCTTGTGACCATTAAGGGGGCAAAGTACCGCAAAGCACGAAGGAAGAAACCGTTTACTCAATGCTACTGTCTAGCTCCATATTAAAAACAACTTGAGCATCTACACAGCAATGGACGATCCATGACGTGCATACATACTCTGCAGGAAGGTACTTTACTAACCCAGGTGATCTAGCTGCTGTGTGGTCACCAGCAGGGTCTCCATCACTACCCCCATCCCTGTCGCCACCCCCTCCCAGTAACCATACCATCACGGGGAGACTCTGGAGACTTGGTCACAGCTATCATCTTCGTGGTAGGCGTCTGATCGTGACAAACTTGGTGCAAGAAATTTATTGACTTTCCAATCAAAAGGACCTAAAAGGAAAATAAACTATGGTCACCTTTACACAAAAGTCAGTGATCCAAGCGTTTCAAATATTCACACATTACGTATGAGCTTACTGACTCAAAACCATAAGCAAGCACCGGATCTGTATCAAGTGAGTTCTAGGAGCTCAGAAAACACACAGATACACATCCACCAGTGCAGTCCGTAAGTAGAATACAACGGAACTTCTTCCATGAAGATCAGCGCTGTCAGGCAGTGCGGGCACTCTTAGGACAGCCGTCGGCGTGGCGGAGTCCTCCGGCCAGCCCTACCTTCCTTGACTGGTCCATTGTCATGAAGGAAGGGATCATCGACTTCCTCAGTGTGTACTTGTCGTGCCAGAGTCGATCAGTTTTAACAGTTGGATCTGATGCCACGAAAAACTAAGGGTAAAAGGACACCGAGCATTAGAAGTATCTGTGAAAAATATTACTTCCTAGTAACAAAGAAACTGTTACAAAGTTCTTCTCTAAGTAGGTTCTTCTGACACAATCAGTTATACAATAAACTTGTTTGACAAAGCATTCTGGACCGAAAGCTCTATAAGTTGATTATGTTCCCAGGCATTTTTTAGAACAGAAACAAGTTTCACCTTTCCTTGGAAACTTAGGAGCTAGCCTCAGCATGAGTGTCAAGGAAGCCTCTCCCTGGCAGCCTCCAGGATCCATGTCCTGAGGGCTTCTCCATGTTCGTGGAGTTCTTCTGCCTTGGTATCCACATGGAATTCCAGAGCTTTCTCAGCACTCGTGTCCAGTGGCCCTCAGTTTGTGTGGTCCTGACCACCCCTATTTCACAGAGCACCACAGACTGGAGCAGCTCTTGACCACCTCTATTTCACAGAGCACCACAGGCTGGAGCAGCTCCTGAGCACATACACACAAAGCACCACAAGCTGGAGCAGCACCTGAGCACTATTTCACAGAGTGCCACAGGCTGGAGCAAGCAGCTCCTGAGCACATACACACAGAGTGCCACAGGCTGGAGCAAGCAGCTCCTGAGCACATACACAAACTGCCACTGCAGGCAGAGCCATAGCACACAGGACCACTCATGCAAAGGCCAGCTGCAAGCAACCAGCCAAGGGCACTAAAGGAAGACACTTTCTCATGTGAGTCCCCTGGCACCACCTAGATAAACACACCTTCTACCTCATCCAGGCCACAGCTCACCTTTCCTGAAACTACACCCCAGAAAGGACATTCTGTAACAGGAACAAAGCCCAGCTGCTGTTGCCTCCCATTTATCCACACTACACAGAGGCCACTTTCAGTCTGGGCACAAGCCTTAGTCCTAGTGCTCTGATGGCTACAAACTTACCCTCTGGAAGCAGAACTGGGGAGTGAGGAGGCTCAGTTTGTAGGTACAACTTTGTCACATGCTTCCCAAGCCTTGCTGCTAGCACCTCACCAGCAGGGGACCCGCACCCTGCGTCCTGCTAAGTTGAATACAGGGCCACACTGCTAATTCCCTTGGTTTTCCTCCTGAGAACTGTCTTTTCTGTCTTTAGTCTACCTTCCTATCTTGACTTACCAATATACAGATTCTTCATACATTACACACCTAACATTGAGACGCTGCACATTACAGTCCTAGCTTCCCCACGTTCACCGTTGGCCAATGTTCGCAGTGTAGTCCATGTTTTTTGTTTGCCCCATTCTGTGTTGTTGTTGTAGCTTTAGGCTTCCTGACTCTCCTACAATTTCCCCACTCCTAGATTATAGAAATATTCTATATATTCATTCACTATATTTTTACCATCTTATTTTCTTATTTTGTATTATTTCTATCATTAGTTACTGTAAATAAAATATTATTCTCTTACTGGTAAAATCTTTTTGATTGAGCCATGTTATACTTCCAATATACTACTAAATGTCAAAAGCTATCTGGGGTGGCGGTGCACGTCTTTAATGTCAGCGCTTGGGAAGCAGGCAGACCTCTGCAAGTTTGAGGCCAGCCTGGTCTACATAGCAAGATTCTGTCTTAATAGGTAGATAGATAACTCAAGAGCTAGAAACTTTATTAGATTTATTAGTTCTAACACTGGTTTATTAGGCTTTCTATTTAGACAATCATACAACTGATAAGAAAAGCCAGTTTTGTCAGAAAAATATCAAAGAGCAAGTGATCTATAATGATCATGTAACCATTAAAAATAAAGTTTCTTACTAATTGTCACAGATCTCCAAGAATTTGGAAAGTGACACTATTTACTTCCAAGAAAAATTATATATGATATGATACATAGGCCAGTTGAAACTGAATAAACACAAATATTTTTTGTGACCAGATGACTAACAAAATTTTAATTCTCTCTGCTAGATGTGCTTTTGCAATCAAAACTTTTAAACTGCACAAATAATTTGTAAATCAGAAAAATTTTAATAATCGATTCCAGCTAAACATTTTTTTCTTTAGATAGCATCATTCTCTCAGAGCAATTAACAGTTTTGCTTTTGCAGAAACCCACTGCCAAGGTGGTAACTGCAGTGATGCGAAGTCTCACCCCAGACCCCGGAAGGCCAAGCTTATGAATGGCAGCACTCTTGTGACCAGAGAAGGTAGCTAACTAACCTGATCTAACTTACACTCTCCTGCTGTGTGTAACTTTCCAATTTAAAATACATAAACAAGGCAGCTTGGAGAAGTAGACAGCTCTGCTCTAAGGTTATCATGTCTGATGAGGTAACACTTACTGAAATTAACCCTGAGAGAAACAAGAAAACGAACGTTATAAACCACCGTGAGCGTCTCTCGTTACCATCACTGTGCTATGACTGCCCTTTGGTTTGCCATTCAACAGATTAATTAATTGCATATAAACTGTATTCTTCTGTTATTCACTTAAACACAAGAGCTAGTTTTTACAGACAGCACACCAATTTATCCTGATAGCTGGAATGCAGCTGGGTTTCTATCAGTGTGAACAATACGAAATTTTAATTTAACCATAAAACACTCCCAGACAATTCAGCCATCCTTGGAAGTCATGAGCACACCGCTTCATCCGGGGCTCAGGAGTGTGCCGCACTCGCTCGTCTCCACACAATGGGTACTGTGAGGCATATGGTGGCAGAGGAAAGAACCAAGGTCGGGGTACAATTGCAGTACGCCTTCACTACAGTGATGTGTTTACCCCTCAAGGTCCTTTAATTTCTACCGTTATGTCAAACACTGAAAGAATCCAGGAAAAAAATAAAACATCATTGTACCTTCATTTCTCACTAACTGCTAGACAAACGTGTACCCCACACCCCAAAAACAGGAGCAAAGGGGAGATTTTCTTAGCACACAACTAAGTTGCAAGGAATCAGATACATCAGCACAGACTACAGAAGCCCCACACCAACCTGCCTGCTATGGCAGCTGAGACTCTAGCTTAGTACTTCAGAGAGAAAGCTCACAGCACCTCCAAAGGGCACAATCCAGTCAGCTTCCTTGTATCTGGAAGATCATGGGCTGGGCAAACTCTCAAATTACAGTGTCTCAAAGGGCAACAGACTGGAGCTTCCTCAGCTAAGTGTATTCCTCAGTATTTAATTGGTTTGTTGTGAGTGGAGCTGTTTTGTTTCCTGTTTGCAGCATTTACTGAGCACAGAAAAACACAGGGACTGGCACTGACTGGCAGTCTGTTAGTTTGAGAACCTTTGTACTAGACACAGGTGTACCTCCTTTCCAATGCACACCTACAGAGCATGCATGGGGTTTTCTGCATGTTAAGATAACGTCACCTAGAACAGGGTGAGCTTACTTCTTCCTTTCTTTTCTACCCGATTGGATTCCTCTTCGTTTCTGTCTTGCTGACGGGCAGCACGATGCTGAGTAGCAGTGGTGACGGTGGACATCTTGACTTGTTTCTCATCCAGGGAGAAGGCAGACAGCCCTGTTATTGTTTCACAGAAAGTTCCTTTCTGGTCAAGGTTTCAGTATTTCATTACCAACTTGCGCTGAATATCACCAGATGATTCTCTAGCATCAACAGAGCAGACTGTGTCCCCACACAGCCACTACGACTGTGGCTGTCAACTGATGCTAAGGCTCACACCTCTGTATCACTGGGATAAACCCCTTGCTGTAATGGACGTGTTTTCAACAAGCTCCCGAATTGTTTCCTGGTATTTAGTCCTAAGAGATGCGGCCATGTATTTGGCTTGTGTGGTGCTTTGATGAAGTCCAAGAAGGCTTGCTGGTGAGTCTGTAACTGGTTAGAGCTCACCAAACACGCCATCATCACAACCTTTCCTGAATTTTCTCAGTCCCTGATAGATCCATGGGCCTACCGGGGGGCCTGAGAACATTCCTACTTCTTTGTCAATCATTCTGGGCAAGCTCTGCATTCTGAAAACTCTCTCTTCTCGCTCCATTTCTATGAGATCTTCAATGGCTGCAGAGTTCTGAGTGATGTTACTCTAAGCACCTCCACCTTATGGCCTTCTCATGAGAAGCTGAGTCTGTCTCTGGCTGCTGTAAGTCTGGCTGGCTCTGCGGTTCTACCAGAATGTGTCTCGTGCTCTCTACGGACCTGTTCATTATATTTCTCAGTGACTGAAAACTGAGTGATTCTGTGCATCAGTTCTACCCACAGGTCTCCAGGACTGTCTTACCCCTTCCTTCCTTGTTCTTCCTGTCTGTCAAACTGGAGGCCTCCAGCCAGCGAGTCTCATCTCTCTGCTCAGGTCTGCTGCAAAGTTTGTGGCTGTGACAGACACTTGATGAGACAGCTGAAGAAAGGGTGGGTCATTCCGGCTCATGTTTCCAAGGCTACATCCATAGCGGCGGCAGGATGCTTTCTCTGCTCCCTGCTGTCGGATCTGGACCCCCAGTCTGCCTCTAGGATGCTGCTGCTCACATTCAAGGAGGTGCACCCTCCTACCTACTCCTCGCTGGGCTCTTCAGACACACCAGGTGGCTGAGCTTTACCCGATGCTTCTCAAGCCACTCTAGATGACCGGCAGGACTGACCTCAGGAGCCAGTTACTCCTCAGCTTACCACCTCTGTTTGGCCCTTTTCCAGTATTTATACCTCCTGACGGCGGCAGAAGCGGATACTCCATGAACTGTGCAAACTGTGCACGCTCAGTCACTGAGTCGGCGCCTGAAATTCAACTTCACAATCAAGCTGTAACTCCCTTTGGCCATGCTGAGGAAGAACTAGCCTAGCAGGGACGAAAGAGGACAATCCTCACACTTTTATTACACAACAATCAAAACACAATAATCCTCTAAACTACCACATTTATATGATAAACCTATTACTTGCAGTTAAAGACAACTTTCCCCAAAGTGACTAAGAAAGTAAATGAAAACAGCCAGGTGGTGGTGGCGCACGCCCTTAATCCCAGCACTCGGGAGGCAGAGGCAGGCGGATCTCTGTGAGTTCAAGGTCTACAGAGTGAGCTCCAGGACAGCCAGAGTCACAACAGAGAAACTCTGTCTCAAAAAACAAAATAAACAAACAAACAGAAAAACTACTCATAAAGTTCACCAGGCATGAAGGACAGCAGGCACCTGTACTCGAGGACAGGAGGTGGCCAAACGCCACCCAATATTCTAGGCTGACACAGGCCACCTCTGCTCGCCTCACCCCAGCCCTGCCTGCTCACTGAGCGCCCTGCAGCAGGCCTGAGCTTTACACAGACCTAGAGGGGAGGGAGGCTAGGCTGAGTGAGGCACCCAGCACAGAGGAGCAGCCCTCAGCGAAGACCACACGGCTCCTAACCTCACAGCAAACCAAGTGCCAGGGCCAAAGGATCACTGGGCAAAGGAACTGGCAGACAAATGTAAACTCAGGTGATGCGCATTGGCACTGGGAGGTAGGAGACAACTGGTGAGCCCACGTAGTAACGTGCTAGCCCTCAGCGAACCCAGGGGAAGAGCCAGGAGATGTCTGCAGAACTCATGCAACGCTTCTAGAAATTTAAATTAAGTCAAAAGAAAAACACACAAAAAAATAAAATCTTTATCAATAAGACAAGACCGGAGGTTATTCTTGCTGAGAGACGAGATGAACTAATGCGATTTATTGTGCTCAACAAAGTTACTCACTTAGTAACTTATAAAACCAAGCACTAGAAAGACGGGTAAACGCAGAAACAAAGGCTGCCTGGGGGCTGGAGACATAACTCAGAGCTCAGGAGCAAGTGAGGTGGAAATCTGATGCTTGTCACCCACCCCGGGTGGCCACAGCTTCCTCTAACTCCCGCTCCAGGGCGTCCAGAGCCCTCTTCTGGACTGTTGGGTACTGTCCTTAACACACACACAATTTAAAAGAAAATTGTTCTTTTTCTTTACAGGTCTTTTGTGTCTACATTACAGTTTCCAATTTTGTGTTTTTATGAGATTTCTGTGTGTGTCTATGTTTCTCGTAACGTTGGCCGTTTTCCTCTGCTTGTTTGGTCCTATTCTGGTGTATCTGATTTTATTTTATAGTATTTTATTATTATTATTATTAGTAGTAGTAGTAGTAGTAGTAGTAGTATTAGTATTATTATTATTACATGCCCATTTGCTTTCTAATGAGAAAGAGTATAGATTTGGGTGGGAGGGAAGGTAGGAAGGCCTGGGAAGAGTTAGGATGGGGGAACCAGTCAGGATACACTATATGAAAAAAATAACACCATTAAAAAAGAAAAACTCTCAGTGTAGTGACGCATACTTGTAATCAGAGTGCTGGAGAGCAGAGACTGGCAGGTTCCTGGGCATGCTGGGTAACCAGCCTGGTTTACTCAGCAAGTTCCAGGTCAATGAGAGAACCTGTCTCAAAAGGTGAAGGTAGAAGTTGTTGACTGAAGACCAACACTCAAGTCTAACTTCTGGCTTCCACACAAACATGTGCCTGTGCGTATACACACACACACACACACACACACACACACACACACACACACTAAATCAAACCTTGAATTCTTATTCATATTCCAAGCACCCAGGTATCTTCAGAAGAATACCCCAAATGTATACATACTACATCACAGTGTTCAAGAAACGTAATGAACAATTATGTACAGCACATAACAGAAATCCAGCAGGAAGCCTGGGATAAAGCTTAGTGGTGTGTGGGACTGTCATAGAGCTAAGAGTGGGTCCAAGTGGCTTGGAACCCCGCACCATCCCAGGAGATGAGAGTGGTGGGTGTTCAGCTGCTCCTCACTTTGGCCCTAGCCAGAACCCAGCTAAATATTAAACATTGCCTGCTTCACAGAAGCAAAAGGAATGTGGCTTGGTTGGTGCTTATCTGCGCTGTAGCTGGAAACCTAGGGATGGGTGCATTCACTGATAAGGTGCCTTTCTCCTTGTCTCTGTGAGACCATGCCTTGCGCAGAAGGTGCCCTTGCAAGTCCTTGATGCTTAGACTTGAGTCCCACATGCAATATCTTTGTCTGAGCCAATGGATCCCAACCCTGGGTGTCAAAAACCCTCCCCTGCTTGTGGCCCCATATATGTAACCTATGCCCTGCATTAAAGTGATATCTGCTTCCACCAGAAGAGAGTCCTGAGGCCTGATTCAATGCATCTCGTTCATTCGTTCTCAGCGCGGGGGATCAGGGTCCATGGCGGTCCCAGAACCCCGCCTCCCCTGTCCTGCGCTCCCCCAGTGCAGGTTCCTTGTGCCTGGCCAGTTCCGAGAACCGGGCCAAAACCCAGCTGCAGGCTGGGAGAGAGCAGTGACAGAACTCTCGGGTGCCATTCTAACAGTGGTGGAGCATTTGTCTAGCAAGCATGTGGCCTGGTTCAGCCTCTCTCCCCCTAAACCTGTCCCATACCCACTTCTGTGGCAAACATCAGGAGTTTTCAAGATGATACTTAATGCGACACTTAGGCATTTCTCAACCTCCCTAGTACGTGCTAATACAAGATAACAGCTCTTATCAGGGTCTGTCTTCGCATTTCTTAATGCTACAGACAGCGCTTTTGCGTGTGGGGTCCCTAGCTCTGTACCCAACCACCACAAAGTCCTCTAGTGTTTGCTGCACGGCTCTGCATGCCAGACTTCTAGAGACACACACGATGCGCCACACTGTAACTACCCACATCTCACATGGAAAATAAACTCAAATGAAGTAGCTCGTGTCATTTAAATCATCAGCTCCTCGGGTGACCAAGGTATAAGGTAACCGCTAGAAGAGACAGCTACCTAAGCTGCACCGCCAGGCCCCAAGGAGTCCAGTCCTTGCTCAGCCACCAGTCGGCCAGGAAGCCTGGACATGCGCTTCCACCTTGCTGAGTTTCCCAGACTGAAACTGAACAGCTTCCCACTAACCAAATGGCTTTGATGATCACAGAGGAACTGGCTTCCAAAACACTATGCCAAATGTTCACGGCCTTCAAAGGAGGTGCCGGTTACATTCCTGCTCAGAGGAAATGACAGCGGTGGATCTGCCTTTCCAGTGTCCATACCTCACACCTTGACTCCAAGTCTTGGTACTTACTTCGTGGTAAGTGTCCTCCAGCTCCCCGTCATATATCCATCGGTAGAGGAAGCTCAGGACAGGATGAGACACTAAGCTCAGAATGTGCTGCACCAGGGACTTCATGTAGGGGTCTCCTGTCTTTGTGTAGGCATGGACAGCAGAGGCCAGCTCACCCCCTTTCCGTCCTAGGGAAAATGAGGCAAAAATACACAGAAACACCCAAATTTGAATCATAGCACAAACCAGTCACTTAACAATAACCAAAGTCAGCCGGGAAACAGTTAAAGTGTATCTGCTTTTGCAGTTAGTAAGGACTCTTTGTGTTTAGCAACAGCAGCAGCAATCAATGCAGCAAGGCCCAGCAAACAATGCATCAAGATTCAGTTTCTGCCTTTACACTCACTCCAGCAGGAGTCAGCCAAGGAGTTTTTCAGCTGTCCTTAGTGGAGGACAGCAGAGAGCCCAGAGCATGAGATGGCAGGGGGGCTCAGGGTACGCCAGTGAGCAGGCGGGAGCACAGCAGCCCCAGCACACAGCCCATAGGGCTGCCACTGAGCACCAGAAGCCCTCCTTCCCTGTCTCACCTCAGTGGCACCCTGAGAGCTCCAAGCTAATGAGCAGGCCACCCTGGTCCCAGGTGACTCTCCCTGTGAGTCTGTATCTATTATCTGTGCTCCCTGATTGCACCCTCAGCAGAGCAGAATTGCCGGCCCCACCGACAAACACATTTGTACTCAAGAATGTCTAGAGGCACAGAAGAGGAAGTCGGAAGACCTTGGCAGTGATCTACCAGCGCAGCGAGGGTCTTCAGTCTTATTTTGGGGTCGTATGTCCAAACCAGGAGGCGCCGCAGTGTGAGGCTACTCTCTAGTCCCAAATTCACACCCTGATCGTCCTCTAGCTGGAGCTAAAAAAACAGCAGGGAAAGGTTAAGTAGAAGTAACAGTACATCCCATCACCCCTTAACCCATACAAAGTGAAAACAAGGTCACAGCTATTCTAACAAAAGTCAAGGTCCCTTTGTAAAACTATAACACTTTCAGGCTACACATGATTAGTCTCCTAAGATAGACAGGACCCTGAAATGAGCAATTAATTGGCTCTAGGATGACATGAACAAACCTTGCATTATGGAAGCGGTTACTCTTACATACTAATAGAGTAACAAAATCCCCTCTACAGTAGCAATCTTCTAGCTCTTGAGAATGTGCATGAATCACACACACGGGAAGCACTTACCTGGGAGTGCAGAACAGAGAGGAGCCTGTAGTACTCTTTGAGCTCTTGGTGCAAGGCGGCACAAAAGCTCTGTGTGGGAAGGATACAGCAGGGTTAAAGCATGAACACACAATGGCGCCATCTGAGAGGAGGCAACATATCCCATGGAGCTCAGTGAACCTGAAATCCTGGGTCTGTGGCATCTACTTTAATAGCAAAAAGCATGAACGTTAGAGAAAAGAAATGAAGGAAATGTAGCAGGATTTCATGAGGCAGAAAGTGTAGTCATTTTAGAGGGCGACCCTTTAAGATGATGACCTTTCTGGGCTTTTAGAGTTATAATAACTCTCTTGAATTCCTTTCCAAACATTAGGGACTTCTACCAGCCCCAGTTCTGACAGCTTACTCTCCCGCTCAGTACACTGAACACTTCTGCTTTTCCAGCCTGAACTAAACAAGAAGGGGCCCGCTGCAGCCCAAAGATAAGACCCTTTTAACATGGGCCTGAGGCTATACACAGCAAGACAGGCTACCATTAACACAACATAAACACACCCGCAAAGGCTAACAGCTAAAACAATGTTAAATAAATATGCAGGCTCCATGGTTTCCCACAAACCTTAATGCAATACACAATATCATAAAAAATGGTCTTATTTTACCACACAAAAGAATAAAATGCCCTTTTAGCTATAAAAACGAACATAAAATGAACATTTTAATCTTCCGTTGTAGACATTGGTTCAGGGCAAAGGGTTGTTTATTCTTTGCCTAATTCAATCACCTGTTCTTAGTCCTGGAGCCCTGGAGCATTTTGGCCTCTGTACAATCTAGTCTTCAGTCTAGATTGGAAGGCTTCAACCTTAGCTTCCATACAACTGAGAAAATGTAAACCCCTGAACAATCTCATTTCCCTCCGAGACTTACTCCTGACTGAGTTCACTGTGACTAGCTCCTGACTCTGACTCTCCTGGTTCAACTCAACTCACTCATTGTGTCCTAAACTCTCCTACAAGCCATTGGTTCAAACTTACCTTCTGAGCCAGCTGACTGTTTCTGACTGAACTCTTCTGACTTTAGCAAATTCTGGCTGACTCTCTGACTGCCTTGGACTGAACTGCTCTGCTTGGCTTCAAACTGACTCATTCTTCCCAACTGATACTGACTTCTTCTGCCAAGCTGCCAAGCTGCCTCTGCATCTCTGCCTGACCGTTCTCACTGCTCCATACTTCCTCAGTCCGTCTCTCTGCTCCTCAGTTAAACCACTTCACTGTCTCTGTCTTGTCCCCTGTCTGCCTGTTTCAGACTGCTCATCTTATTCTGCCTGCTGTAACTGACTCTGCTGTAACTGCCTGCTCTGAGCTGAGAGCCCATCTTTCTATCCTAAGAGTTGGGCATGTCTTTACTCGGACTCTCTTGCCTAACTCTTTCTCTGATTAGTCACTTTGCCTGTTCATCACTGACTCATCTCAGACATCACTTCTTGTGTGACACTGACTCTTTCTGAGCTCTGCTTCCTGTGTCTGCTTCCACACTGTTTCTGTCTTAGGGATTAAAGGTATGGACACCACTGCCTTCTGAATACTAGGATTAAAGGTATGGACCAACATTATTAACATTTTTTGCTACATTCAATCTGGATCACACAAGCCTCTAAATGTAATCCTTTCACATAGACTCCTGCATTATAGACCCTTCCTAGCTTTCATATGGGCCTATTCCTCTACATTCTGTAGCTATAAAAAAGAGTACAAAACACACCAACTTTGTAGACACACAGCAACACTTCAAAAGTCAGACTCACAAGACGGATTGTTTCAACCGAGGGAACCACGAAGACCTGTGAGTGAATTCTGGGTTCCCCATGAAAACTGACACCACCCAACCTCCCAACACACACACACACACACACACACACACACACACACACATACACACTGCTGGGTTTTATATAAGGAAAATTAGTAGAGGAACCTCAAAGTCCTTTTTAAATGGTTTAGCATCCCTAGTGAGATAGCAATGCAGAATTTGTTCAAGCACATAATCACATTTTACAGAACCACCACCATAGCCCCCAAAAGGGCAAAACCACAAACACATACAAGGTTAGAAATTAAAAATAAGTAAACAAACAGTTTATCGGCTGGTCAAGAGCTCAAGTTGCAGTCTTCCATGGAGAATACAAGCCTGCAGACTACACAGCTCAAATTACAGATGGCTCCCCCATTCAAAGGCCCATACAGCAGGATTCCAAAAGCACATCATCTCCCACAGCCGGAGGGAATGAGGGCCGGGCTGGGCTGGGCCACCTGGGCTCGCCAGAAGAGAAGCAATACTGAGAGCTGTACTGGGAGCCAGTACCTGCTTCTGCACAGCTCTGTCAACCGGAGCATGTGATGAGCTCTGCTGAGGCCTCAGAAAGGACACACACAGCAACTACCCAGGTCAACAGGCACAAACAGAGACACTCCAACAGGGATACAGATCACCCCAACAAGAACACTCGACAAAGCCATAACTTCTTGACATAACAGCAGGAGACAAGATGGAAAAGGCTTCAGCAGAGGAGTTACACGCACCTGCCTGCCACCGTCAGAGCACTTCAAGAAAAACTTAGATAGCACAGCTTCTGCCTCTGAGAACAATATCAACAAATATCACCCTGCTAATTTCAGAGACTGTTAAGGTAATCAATAA
This sequence comes from Cricetomys ansorgei, assembly GCA_026225945.1. Classification (NCBI taxonomy): domain Eukaryota; kingdom Metazoa; phylum Chordata; class Mammalia; order Rodentia; family Nesomyidae; genus Cricetomys; species Cricetomys ansorgei. The sequence goes on from JAMJFZ010003960.1 coordinate 2,750,602, forward strand.
GAGAACAGGATTTAATCCCAGTAAAGATACTACGACACTACCACAGTGATAAAACATCTAAGACATACATCTGACAAGTTGTCAATACACAGAACCCCACACTGTCTGATTTTTAAAGGTACAGAACTGGACATTTCTTAAAATACAGACAATGGGAATACGAAAAAATGTTCACCAACACTAATCATGAGGGAAACAGCCTAACTCCAGTGAGAGCCACCATTACCAGAAAGATGAGGAGAAAGGGAGAGCCAACACACTGCTAGGGGTTGAATATTGGATCAGCTACTAAGAGGTCCCTCAATTACTGAAGGGTAGAGCTTCTAGATGTCAGCACCCACCACAGGCCATGTCCAAAGACACAGTCAGCACCCACCACAGGCCACCTCCAAGGACACAGTCAGCACCCACCACAGGCCACCTCCAAGGACACAGTCAGCACCCACCACAGGCCACCTCCAAGGACACAGTCAGCACCCACCACAGGCCACCTCCAAGGACACAGTCAGCACACTGAGCAGACAGCCATGTGTGTCCGTCACGGCAGCACTGCTCACAAAAGCCAAATGGAAATGTGTTATGGGCAAGATGTCCACACCACAGAATTCCACGCGACCAGAAACAATTGAGACTGTCACACAGATCATCGCAGATAGAACAAGACAGAAGTAGAGGCGACAAGCTCTGCAGTCAGGCCTGCTTTTAGTGTCAGTCCTCAGAGAGAGAGAAGGGAAATGGCCAGCTGGCCAACTCTCTGGACAGCAGACAGTGCCAAGAGGGAACTGCTAGGCTCAGGGCCAGCAGCTAACAATGCATTCTCTCCCCACCTTCATATTACAGAAAGAAACTATGATGAGTGAACAGAATCTGTGCAAGGAGGCGTGCTGGCAAACGTGAAGCCAATTTCATTCCTGGGGTGCCACTTCAAAGTCATGCTCCTGGCCACCGGCCATGCTACCCCTACCCTGCTCCTGGCCACCGGCCATGCTGCCCCTGCCCACCAGCCACACTGCCCCTGCCCTGCTCCTGGCCATGCTGCCCCTGCCCTGCTCCTGTCCACCGGCCACGCTGCCCCTGCCCTGCTCCTGCCCACCGGCCACGCTGCCCCTGCCCACCGGCCACGCTGCCCCTGCCCTGCTCCTGGCCACGCTGCCCCTGCCCTGCTCCTGGCCACCGGCCATGCTGCCCCTACCCTGCTCCTGGCCACCAGCCACACTGCCCCTGCCCTGCTCCTGGCCACCAGCCACGCTGCCCCTGCCCTGCTCCTGGCCACCGGCCACGCTGCCCCTGCCCTGCTCCTGGCCACTGGCCATGATCCAGCAGCCTCTGTGATCCTCCAGTAAATTTCCACAGATATCACTGTCAGCAATCACTGCCTAAGAATCTCTGGAATCAAAAGCACATGTTGCTAAACCGCTGCAAGGGACTTCGGAAGTGCTCCACGCTCACTTTTATATGTGCCGCTCCCCTCGAGACTCAGCAGTCAAGAGGGAAAGGTGGCTGCTTCAAGTGACATGCAGGTCCACCAGTGCCCCAGCCATGGACATCCAGGCAGTGACAGCAGCTGGTCCCCACTGCTCATATCTGAAGCACTAGAAGCTCTGAAGCGGCACTGATGGCCCCAGGGCAGGCCCAAGCTTTCCCACTGCAAAGTCCCTACCCCTTGAGTTCTTTCCTCTGGCCTTGGTGGGCCTCAATCTGCCATTCCCTCACCAGCTCCCAGGTCTGCATATTCTTAGTGGAGCCTGACTAACAGCATCATCAGTCACCAAGGACACACCCCTTAGGAAGAACTCTGACAGCGATTCTCATACTTAAACCTTAAGATTAAGCACTTTAAATCGAATAATGACGAACATACCTGACCTACAAGTCCAAATGAGCGGTCCAGACTCCTCTGGTCAGCGTATTTTCTGATTTTATTATGTAGCCACCCCAACTCGGCAAGTCGGACTGCCGTGTCCCTCAATGATTTATTTAAGTTTGCCTAAAAAGTAAACACACCAAAAGTCAAAACTCAAAAGTGAACACTAGAATTCATCATTAGCCCAGCCGCTCACTCTACATTCTAACTGTAAACGCCAGCACAAGGAAGCTCAAAGGAACTACCGTACCAGCAAGGGGAAGACAGCACAGAGGCCCCGGTGAGAGGACACCAGGCTCCTGCTGTGCCACCCTGTGGAGGAGAATTCTGGGGCATGCCCACCAGGGACCTTGACAATCCTCAGAGACACAGGCAAGTGGTGACCCTTGTCCTGCTGAGAAAAGCCCAGAGCAGAGTAGACACAGAGGAGCAGGGGTGTGGGAGGGCTGGTCAGGGATGCTGTGTCCGAAGAGGACACCACCCAGGTCTCTGTGTCTTGGTCCTACACCCTCGAGGCAGCAGCCCCAGCAGAGGAGTCACAGGATGAAGCAAGCACTGCCACAGAGGGCCTGTGACAGAGCACATCGGCCACAAATGGGCAGGCCAAGAAGCCAAACCTAACTGTGAAACTCGTTTGGTGCCAAATCTGCTAAGCCCCAGGAATACCGGTCAGGAAGAAGCTTGGTATCTGGACTCTGCTGAGTTTTCTTGATTTTGTGTGCTGCCAGCCAGAGGCTGTTACTGTACCTTCCCTTCTACTTTGTAACAGTTTTCAGTGCTGCTCATTTTGATATATTTGCCGTCAATGCCCTGGAATACGTAGAGAATGTCTCTCACAAGAGCCGCTTCAGTAACTTCCAGCGTGCCTGCAGAATGATTTTTAAAAGACAGTCAGGAGCATTCTCCATGTGAAATGAGCTGCAAGAACGATTGTGTGTTACACACTGGCTCCCAGACCACATATGCCAACTCATAGGAGGGTCAAGAAGCAAAAGAAACGTTAGACTGAAAGGCACAGTCTTTCTGAGAGGGACAGGGCTCCCGCAGTGTCCCCTCTGAAGACAAGGCCTCCCGCACCATCAGACAAGCACAGGGAGTAATTACACAACAGGGGACTGGGTGACTCCAGCTTACAACCTGGTGAGAACACAAGGACTCCTCTTACCACACCAGAAACGGAGTTCACAGCACAGAAAAGACATCAGCTTCCTCAGTTCTTCCGAACAAAAAGGTGTTAGCCAAAAATGATGGCAAGGAGGCAGAACAACACTCAGAAACCCAGAGAGACAGTCTGGAGGAGTCAGCACACACAGACACCACACAGAATGCACTTGGGCACATCCTTCATGACTGTAGAAAGACTGCTGCACCGTCTTTCAGTTAACGGTGCCCTTCAAATCTCACACAGCATCCTTCCCCATTTCCACCAGGAAGCAGCTACAGAGCCAGCCATGAGCCGTGGCTTCCTCTGCTTCCTCTCCCCTCTGTCCACCTTGATGTGGGCAGGGTAAACCCCTCTACCACAGACACCTGACTCCCTGCATCTTCCTAAGAGTAGATTTTACTGTCATAAAGGCACACCTACACCTTGCTCCCTGAGGTCTACTCTGCCAGAGGCTCTGCCCCCACTCCAGCTGACTTTACAAGCATGTATAGCTACCCCGCCACTGACTGTTAACTTATCTGTAACCCTCTATTTAGAATGCAGCTCTTGAAAGCAGCATGTACTAAATTGTCCTTGTAAAGAAGGACTCATGTCATAACAAGCTAAAGTGGCCACACTGCTGACGTTACTGTCAGCTCTGCTGCTCCTTCGTCTCGCCTACTTCTTCCGAGTCCTCTGGCTACACGGGAACACAGGTCGGGAAGCTGGAGACAGTGCCCTGGCCTGCTCCACATACTGGCACACTTCACCCTCTGGGTGCCCATACCTACACACGGTAGGAAAATGTGGTTGAGAAGGTAGCATGGGGTTCTCCACGGGAATGGCTCCATGGACAAAGGCTTTCATACCCTTGAGTTACAAGTGACACTGGCCCCTTCACCGCCCTTCAGGAGAGGAAGCAGCAGCCATAGCCTCAGGATCAGCAGACATGAACCAACAGCAGAGCCTTCTTCAGTGCTCATAACGTTGTCTGCCAAGCACCGCTACATGTGGTACACTCAAGAAAAACACTCATCTCCCTTGACGATCTAACAGAATTTTAAAACCCTTAAAGAGGTCTTCATCTCAGCACCCCGGAAATTGCCGGTGAATTTCCTTCATACCACAGGCACCTCACTAAGCACCAGCATCATGATGAAGGTGGACACACCCTCCACTTGGACTTGACCAGAGCGTGGACTTGGACGTAAACAGTGACCTTCCTGAAATTTCGTCTGAGTGGCTTCCCAAAGGGTCAACAGACAGAGAGGGAAGGGGACCAGGACGAGGAGACAGGGTACAGCACAGAGGGAACAGATCAGTCAGGCAGACAGCTGAGAGGTGGCAGGTGGCAGGTCTTGAAGCAGCCAGCATGCAGCGACCTCACCAGGCACCTGGCCACAGCAGGGCCTAGGCTTCATCACATGGAAACCAAGGAATCACTACAGATGAGGCCCTGGCTTTGAGCATGAAGTGGCTTCTAAATGCCAAAACACATCTTACCACTTGGGTCCCCCTCTCTCCTTGACCTTGTCACATTTCGAGAAAGAGCATTTGGGAAACCCTTGGAGGTAGGGGTTTGCGAAGAAGGCTGATTTGCACTCAGAGTCCATGCGAGACGTGGCCCCAACTGCTGTCGAAGGCCATCACCTACTCCTGGAGCTTGATGAGACTGCCTAGAGAGAGTAAGAGAAAGAAATATTTAGGGCTCGAATAAGCAGACAGAAACGCTCCTTATATCACGACACTAACTACACTAACGTATATGTCTGATACTGGGCCTCTCCTAAACCACACATCTCCCTAACAGTCAGCCCCAGGTCCTCGCATCGTCCTGGACACCGGGCAGCAGACCTCCTCCCAGCTGGACATCTCACCAGCTGTCCACACTTCTCTTCCCTATTTGAGTTCCCTGCAAACACACAGTGCAGATCATACCCACACTAGGCAGTGTGAAATTCTAATCTAGTTTTAACTTCCAGATCATGGCCTTCCAGTCACTCCACATTTCCAGAGTTGACAGGTTTCAACACCTGGCCCTGGCCCATCTGCTGGTCATCAGCCCCAACCCTACCCTGTGTGCGCACTATGAAAAGATTTTAAGTCATTTGAAAAGCAGACAAATACATAAAATGCAAAGCAAAAGTAACCTGGAAAATACATCAGTCACTCTGAAAATGTAAGAACCTGATGATAATGTCTGTTGACAACTGTAACAAAACTCCTGCTCCTCGGAACACTGAAACAGCCCCCGGCCTCTCAACCATACTGCTGCCCTAGGTGTCATACACAGTGCTCTAGGGAAGCCACTCTCTCCTGCAATATCCTGTATGAGGAGCACCACCACTTCCGGCCTGCACTACCCTAGGTGTGAGGAGCACCACCACTTCCAGCCTGCACTACCCTAGGTGTGAGGAGCACCATCACTTCCGGCCTGCACTACCCTAGGTGTGAGGAGCACCACCACTTCCGGCCTGCACTACCCTAGGTGTGAGGAGCACCACCACTTCCAGCCTGCACTACCCTAGGTGTGAGGAGCACCACCACTTCCGGCCTGCACTACCCTAGGTGTGAGGAGCACCACCACTTCCGGCCTGCACTACCCTAGGTGTGAGGAGCACCATCACTTCCGGCCTGCACTACCCTAGGTGTGAGGAGCACCACCACTTCCGGCCTGCACTACCCTAGGTGTGAGGAGCACCACCACTTCCGGTCTGCACTACCCTAGGTGTGAGGAGCACCACCACTTCTGGCCTGCACTACCCTAGGTGTGAGGAGCACCACCACTTCCGGCCTGCACTACCCTAGGTGTGAGGAGCACCATCACTTCCGGCCTGCACTACCCTCAATGGGCACAAGTATTACTGAACAGCATTCAGTAAATCTGCGCATCTGAAAAGAATTGTAAATATAGAACAAAAGCCTACCCTGAAATTGTCTACGCAACTTTTCATGACAAAAACAAGCACTCTAAATTCTAAGGTCACAGATGAGATCCCTTCAGCCAAAATATGGGTGTTGGGTCGGCGAAGAGCGACCTGTGTGTGGTACATGAAGTCCATGTTCAATACCTTTAGTGCAACTTTATACTCAGTGACTGGTGATTCCACCGCAGTGCTCATGTGACAAACATCGGCTCTGGATGCTGCTCACTGCTCCTCTGGAGAATTACTCAGCTCAATCTTACTACACTGTGATCACCAGAAATAACAGTGGCAGGAAGCTAAGCCATCTGACCACACACAGAAACATGCACGTAACAGAAGAGTCTGAAGATCTACAGCCACACTGCTTTATTCTCGGCCATGAATGCAATCTTAACACAGATCCAGAGTGGACAGGAAGTGGAAACTCCAAACACTGCCTTGTCTCAGCCACACATTCCGGCTCCCATCCTCTTTGCTCATGCTAACCACAGTCTGAAAATCACAGCTACTTCTGAAGAGTCCAACAGCAATGGCCAGACAAAAGCCCGGGACAGACCTACAACACTGACAGACACACACAACATCCTGGCAGCACAGGCAGGACACACATTAGTCCCGGATGCTACAAGCTCTACCAAGTCCTATGCATGTGTGCACATGTGTGTGTGAGCTCGTTACCCAGGGAGGAAAGGCTGCACAGGTGTGGGGCCACTGAGGCCGCCGACGCCGATGCTGCTGATGCCACTGCTGCCCAAGCTGCCGGAGCTCTGTGCCTGTGTGCTGCGGTCCTGGTAGTTCAGGGGGAGGGTCTGAGGCCTAGCGTAGTAGTAAGGCGTCGAGTGAGCATCTCTTGGTAATGCTTGTGCAAATAACGAAGCATAGCTGGTTACCTGAAATGAAGCACACTGTAAACACAGGGAGGGCCTGCAGGCAGGGCAACCCAGGAACTTTAGATCCCCATGCCCATGCTACTTCTGGAATTGGATTTGAATTTCACACTTTATCCAAGCAAGTCAACGAAGACGCTTTTGAAATGTCATAATTGACAGTATCAGGCGTTCTCCAAACTCCAACAGGAAACACAAACATGTTTACAAATCTGGAGCTGCTACCTAACAAGGAGGATGGAACAAACCCTCCACCCACACTCCCCTGCTCCTTGCAATTAACTGCCTGCAGAACATTCTACAAAGCCGCTCCTGCACATGGGTTCACAGCAGGAAGCCTACTGGTGTGAGAGGGACAACTGCCCCAACACCTGGAACCACAAGCCCCTGAGGGCTTCCCAGATGGAGAACGTCCCAATTTCACAGTGCTGTCTTTAACGGCTTGGGCTGCACAGTGTATACTGTTACATCAGAGAAACAGAATTCCAAAACACATCTTCTAGCTACTGCCCTGTGGAAAGAAGGGACGCCTTGACTTCCAAGGTTGGAGGCCTTTCCCTTCCTGTGATAGCATGCACAACGGTCCCACGAGACATTGCCGAGGCCCGTTCACCCACCTTGCTGGCTTGCTTGCGAGGATCCTCACTAAGGTTCAGCAAGAGGTAGAGGATTGACCATTTATTTTTCAAAACTCCCCTGTTTAGATTAAAAATAATATTACAAGAGCTATTGTAACAAGTTTCCTGTTTTATTCTTTCTTGTACTTACTTCCAAAATACACATTTTTAAATTCACCTGTTGACATTTAATCTGAGATCACTTGATGAGTCATAAATGGCACTAACCCTCAGAAGGCTGGAAATGACACTCTGTAACCAACACCCCAGGTCCTTAACTCCCTGGAAACAAATCCCAGAGTTATCTTGCTTTTGATTAATAAACTTACCTAACACAGTGGTGGTTAAAAAAAAAAAATTACCAAAAATCTGTGGACTAAGCTGGATGTGGTGGCATATACCTTTAATCCCAGCACTCAGAAGACAGAGACAAGTGAATCGCTCTGACTTCAAGGCCAGTCTCATCAACACAATTTGGCCTGAGTTCCAGGCCAGCCAGGACTATATCTGTGATCTTGTCTTGGAGGTGGGTGGTGAACTGGTTTTCTTGATTAATGTCCCATTTAGAGCAGAAAAGAGCATGATGGAAAGAGAAGAGGAGGCTAGAAAGCCCTCCCCACCCTCCAGTGAGCACCCTGATGTTTCTAGGAGAAAAAGACACACAAATACATTATACAACTGGAGAGTCCAGAGCAATCTCTAGAAATTTGGCCATGAGGATCAAAAAGAGATCCACTGACCAGAACTGGGAACCCAGAACACTGCAAATACCCTGCGGAAGGGGCAGGAGTCTTCAGTGCCTCAGGACACAGCAGGGGAGTGGCTGCAGACCACGAAGGGAGCCTGGAAAGGAGCCAGCCTCACAGGGTTGACCTGGCCAGGCCCTGTGAGGCAGGCAAGCTTCTGTCTGCTTCACAGATGCTCTCTTTCTCTGGATTACATTTCTCAGTCAGCCAAAAGAGCATCTGGCACTCAGAATAACCACAGGGCCCAGCTCTCTGATGCACTACTTCCTGTCATCCCCATGCCATGCACTGACTCTCTCATCCACAAAGAAAAGGAGAGCGAGCAGGTTCACAGTGCTGCCTTGCTCCACAGAGGCGACGGAGGCAGACGGAGGCCTGCTGAGGAGCTAAGATAGCAATGGACAGCACAGGAGGAGACGCAGGCTGCCTGTAGACTCGCGGGTACTCAGAGGCACAAGTAAGAGCAAGAGGAAGGCTTCCCTTAGCTCCGAGGGAGCCAGGCCCTGGAGGGGGCCAGGCTGTACGTCCCTGAGGAGGTTTCCTAAGGAGTGGATGAGTGAAAACACAGGAAGACCTCTACCTCTGTAACAAAGAGAAGGCCAGAATCCCAGCTCTCACTTCAGAAAGGGTATGAATGCGGGGAAATGAGGGGCCTCTCCCAAATGAAAGCGAGTCAGAATTTTTTAATGCCGAGCCACTCACTCCATGTGCAGCCTATCCTGACCCCCCACCTCAGCCTCCCAGTTCTGAGGTGCAGGAGAGTGCCACACTAGGCTTGAGAGCAGCTTCTTCTAACACAGGGAACAGGTGTCAAAAGCCAGGAAAAGGGGCTTATTTAAGAGCCTTCAGGGTGTGCTGAGGTATAGACAAGAGCAAGAAAACCAGGAACCTACCATCCAAGGAGCCAAGTTGGCCTTGACAGGGCGCAGAAGGTCAGGACAGAAACACCGTCAACACAGGGCTGCGTGGCATGCAGGAGCCACAGTGCACCCTCGGCCTCTGCCCAGCCCACCCTGCTGTCTCGAAGCACTACAGCCAGGCCCAGAGAAACTCAGACAGTAGCGACCAACCTGGGGGACCAAAGGGAGTAACTGCAACCACTGCAGGAGTGTGAACCCTCAGAGCTAGCTACTTCAGATTCCTTCCAGGCCAGGGCCTTGATACAGACACACGGCATCATGCACCGTGTGTCAGCTGGATTTTAAGTGTAGAAAAGTAACGTACTAAAGTGGAGGAATAGGAAAACACGTTTCTGAGGAATGTGTGTCTACCAGCACGCTGCCCATGGCACCTAACACTTCACGCACACAGGAGCTGCGCACAGCCTTCTGGCTCACCGCCTGAAGTGAGCTCACAGGACCATCCCTGTCTCAGTCCCAGCTGCATGCTGTGCTCCACTCCCCAGACAAGCCCGTGCCACTGGCCACACTCAGCTCAGAACCCCACTGCCGTGTATCACACCTGGGTCCTCCTTGCTCCAGCTCTGAAAACAGTCTGCACCCTTGACCCTTCCTCCAGGGCACCCCATAGCATACACAGAAGCCTTCACTGAACATAAAAGCAGACAAAAATAGCATCAATGGCCTTTGTACTTTTAAGAGATGAATTTTTTTTTTTAATAAAAAAGATGGAATGGCTACTTATCTGGGCGTATTTCCTGCTTTGATTTATTGGGCCTCTGTCTCCCAGTATCCAAATCATAGCTCATCTCCAGAATGAAAAACTCAACTAGATTGGTTTTGCCAGCTAGCTGTAGGAAGCCAGCCACCATTTCTAACAATGTTTAGGAGCTAGGTGAGGTGGCTAACACCTGTAATCCCAGAACTAGGAAGACTGGAGCAGGAGGATTGCTGTGAACTCAAGACCAACCTGGGCCACACAGTGAGTTTCAGCACAGGCTGGGTAAAGAGGTAAAGACAATCTCAGAAACATAGACGGAAGATGGATGGGTGGATGGATGGATGGATAGATGGACGGACAGACGGATGAGACAGATAGATGATAGATAGGTAGATAAATAGATGTTGGATAGAAAGAGACAGATACATGATGATAGATGGATGGATGGATGGATGGATGGATGGCAGATAGACAGACAGACAAGTATAAGAAAAAAAATAAAGTTCAAACAAACTTTTAGAAAACAACATTCTTAGACTTCAATTTCTAAGTGTACTTCCATCCATGGCCACAGCAACAGACAAAAATTTTGCAGCATAAAACTACCTCCATGATCCCAGAAGGCCAAGCTGCCCCCTCAAGTGCAAAAGCCACTCATGGTGGGGAAAGGCTGAAGAAAAGCACGGTGGTGCTACAGCTGGAAGCGTTCCCTAGGATGGACGGGCTGCACACAAAGCTCTCATTTCTTACTGTCAGCACTTTCCAAGACGGAAAGGCATTCCTAAGGCAGAGAATCAAGTCAATCAAACTAAATTAAGAAATCAAAGCTCTCAGTAAACATGCAGTACGTTCATTACAGGGATAAAGAGGCAGGGACGGAAGAGCAGAAGCTCAGTCTCCACAGCCCTGGCCCCAGCTAGCAGTACCTGCTGAGCAGACATGAACCCTGCAGGGCCACAGTCCTCTCTACAGAAGGAGAAAGCTAGGTGAACTCAGTTCCTCTGCTGTCAGAAATCACAAAATTTCACTTTATGGTACAGGGAGCTTTCAACAGAGGCTGACAAATCTTTATGAAAATATTAGATTATGAAAGTTTTAAAGTATCAGTATCCAATTACAAAAGGTTCAAAACCCTTTTTCCCTTTAGTTATTTCATTACAACAATAAAATGAGTAGCTCACAGATGACTGCACCAGCCATGGGAGCTTCTGCTTGACAGGGACAGGTCTGGACATCCACCAGCAGCCCACTCCTGGCAATGTCATCAAGGCAATTGCAATGCAATCTAGAGAGTCCAAGTCCTATCCAACAGGACACACACCAGAAGTTTAACAGGAGTCCAGCTAAAACTTACTTCTAATTCTGAACCTCTTAAGAGGAAGTGCTATCTACCACTACAAGCTATTAGTGATTACAAGGGAGTCTGGAAGGACAGCACCAAGGACATCCAAGCATTCCCAAGCCACTCTCCATTCAGACCAGCAGAACATGTGTGCTGTACCTGCGAATGAAGCTTCCTGTGGAGCTCTGAGAACAGCGCAGCGTCTGCTTCTCTCCTTTGTCGAACAACTGAAAATCCAGAAGAGGAATTGAGCCTATTAGTCACACGCACCGAGATCCGGGTGTTAGGGAACCATTTTATCTACGCTAACGCTGAGAAGAATCCTGAACCTAAGAACCCAAAGACCATGCATGGAGACTTAGCAATGTTGGTTTGGTCAGCTCATCTGGCCCTCTGACATGTAAAACATGGAGGCTATCAGACAGGGACACAGAAACCTGTCTACAAATACTGATCCACAGCAAAGCAAACTACATCAACTCTGCTAATGAATATCAGCTTCCTGTAGGGCAGGATGGAGACCATGAATTCACAGGATCATCACACATGACAGGTCATCTGATTTAAAAAGCCACATTCTAGCCAGGTGTAGTAGCATATTCCTTCCTGGCACTAAGAAGCAGAGACAGGAAGATCTTTATAAGTTCGATGATCAGCCAAAGCTACAAAGGAGCAATACCTTGTCTCAAAAAAAGTCACATGCTAACATTTTTGCTAAGATGTACAGCAGTGTTCCATCTGGTTTTAGTATAAAATAATCAGTTTCAAACTAAATATCAATTTACTTATTATTATCAATAATACTATTATTAATATTATATTGTTTGTTTTACTATCATTGGTTACTATCATTTTTATTAATAATTAATTTATCATTAATTTTCATTTACTAATAAATGTCTTGATATTCCAATTATGACCAAAAATCATCAGAAGCAGCCAATGCCAAATTTATTCTATGTTCTGTTCCATGATGAAGCAGAAGCTGCAAACAGACATGGGCCCCCTGAGAGACACACTGCTCACAGAGGCCTCTAAAGAACCACACTGCCTACTAGAAAATGCATGATATTTAAAGCCAGCTCAGGAGCTGGGAATGTTGGATGCATAATCCTAGTACTCAGGACAATGAGGCAGGACGATATGGAGTTTGAAGTCAGCTTAAGCTGCATAGTGAATTCTAGATCACGTAATCCTGGCTCCCTGCATTAACCCACAAACTACACAGAGAGGCAAGGATGGATCTGGTCCTGGCTCCCTGCACTAACCCACAAACTACATATAGAACGCTCTGTTTGCCCATTTGTTTTTTGAGAAAGGGACTCACTATGCAGCTCTGGCTATCCTGGAGCTCACTATGTAGACCAGGCTGTCCTTGAACTCAGAGAGCCACCTGTCTCTGCCTCCTGAGTGCGGGCAAACGACACACGGAGGCAGGAACAGATCTGACCCGGTGCCTGGTACCCTGCAGACAGACACAGAGTCACGGCTGTCCTTTCAGCTTCCTGGAGGACACAGCTACCATGGAGACGGAGAACACACATACAGTCAAAAAACCAATCCCAGCAAAGTGTAACAGTTACACCTTTAAGACAACAGAAAGAGACTCCAAATGAATAGCATTACTTCAAGCAATTGATGTTTTCTAAGGCTGAAAACAGACACAGTACAATCATATAGTAAGCAACTGCGTATTCACAAGTAAGCGAGCTGTTCCCTGCTGAACTGCTGTATTACAACTCCACTTTGCCAATGTGGAAAATGAGGGAACTAACTGAACCCTCTCCTGCATGTCTGCTGCTGTTATGTGTCTCAATATTAAACTTCTGGTCTTTTACACTTGAAGTCAGCCATGGAGAATCAATTTCCTGGGCTGACTATAACCCGAATAGTCTAAGATGCCAACAACCATCATCAAATTTCAAATGGCCGAGAACTCATGAGATATGCAGGCCAACACAGCCATCAGACAGGGCCAGTGAGGGCAGACGTCACTGGAGAGGACAGGAAAAGCAGGTCACTTGCTCATAGCATGCCACATGCAGAGCACTCAACCGGCAACACGCTCACTCACTGCTCATGGAGGACACTGCACCGCTCAGTTCCTTAAGAACAAACAAACTCCGTGACTTCCTTGAGAGTCTATAGAAATGACATAACCATGACACGCCCGCAATAAGCCCACCACAGCCCTAAGATCAAGTTCACAGAAATTATGATGACAGGACACCCCGCAGTCAGGGTTCTTGGTGGCAAGCTAAAATGTAAGTGGTTTGGAGCTCATGAAGAGTTCACATGGCATGCGGAACTTGACAGGCTCAAAGGAACGCAGTTTCAGCATCTAGGAAGAGGCTGGAATCCCCACCTTCATTCTTCTACTCATTTAACCAGCGAGATCCGGTCCAAGAGCCCCAGGACGTCCGGAGCCTCCAATACCAAACCCAGATCTTTCACTTGCAGGAAGCACTGTGATTTTCTTCAGCACATCTGATTTACAAGGTTCACTATCCTTAAGCTTCGGGGCCACTAGCCCCAGAGGTAGCTCAGCATGGTGGCACATGCCTATCTTAGTCCAAGCAGTCCCTGAGCAAAAGCTCAGAGCAGGATAACTTCCTAGGAGTCCTACTGCCAGACTGACAAAACATTTGGAAACAAAATCAAAGCCCACTTCATTTGGACAGTTTAACAGCAGGCCCAACAGGAAGAAGCTGCTAATACCCCACACAAGTTCTTTCAGTCCCACTGAAAGACCCCGACTGCAGCATGCTCACACACCAGCAAAACGCACTCTCCAAACCAGGACCAGAACAGCTCTCCCAAGATTGCTGGAGACTACCTGCCACTCAGAGCCTAGACTCCACAAAGCACTCCCGAGGTTGAGAGGGGTGGCACAGCCGACCTCTCCTGACCCAGCTACTGGTACCAAACCTTCTTCTCCAAGGTGCCACCACTTAAGAAAGCCTGAAGAGCCATCTCAAAACGCTTGCACAGTGTTGAAGTGACAACGAAGGTTCACGGAGGGCGGTTTCCTGTTACACTACGCTATGCTATGTTACACTATGATACTATGTGATGCTATGTACTGGACATCAGAGAGGCAAGAAGTGACAGTGGGTCCTTTGTCTTTTGTATTCTAACCCTAAATTACAGTGTTATGGCATACCTCCACTATGTTTTAATAATTTAATGCCAAGACAAAATTGAACTGTCCTTATTTCTAATAGTGCCTATAATTAAAACATGCTTGAGAACAGCACTCACATGCACATGCACGTATGAACTTATACAGACATGCATACACAGATATGACATGCACACATGTGAGGATATATACATAAACACAGATAGACACATATACATGTTGTGTATATCCATACGTATGTACACATACATGAAACCACACGTATACATATGTTTACACATGAACACATGTAGACACACATATGTGTATGCACATACATGTCACAATTTCATAATCCAATACACTCATTCAGAAAAATACATACGTTCTTTCTTGATCTTTTCAGCTACTAGGAATTCATCTCTTTCAACAGTTGGAGCAAAGTTGCTGCCGATGACTCTCACAGCAAACTGGAACTGCTGGGCAACATCAGCTGGAAGGCGACAAAAACGAGGGAGTTAATTGGGAGTGTTCGCATCACCAGAGCACACAGGTCAAGACAAACCACCTTCCCTAGGCTTAACTAAGAGGACAGAAAAGCCATAATGAAGTCAATGGCTGAGTGAAGGAGTTCTACAAAGTATGGGGAAAGACCGCAGAGATACAGAAAAATCCTAAAAGAAAACCAAATGGATGGATAGCCATTTTTAAAGGAGTAATTAAAGTCACAGCCTGAACAAGGGCTTAGAAAGCCAACCTGGTCGAGAGCCTCTGAGCAGCTCACAGCTCGCAGCTCCCAGGTCCCAGGATAAAGAGGCAGAATTTGTGTATACACGTCCTCAGTTTATGAGCTACGACATAGGTTTGTCTTTGCTTCTTTAAAACTGAGAATAAAGTATTTTAAATAAGGAGGACACAAATTTACCAAGACAGAGGTGAAGCTAGAGAGAAAAGCTGAAGAACAGATGGGTATGTGGCCCCAACTCAAGGAAGATGAAACTGGAAACCCAGTGTCTGCAAGGATGGGAACGGGAAAGATTCTGCCAACAACAGGATGAGAAGGGCGTGGGAATGTCTTTCTTTTCTGTTACTGTAATAGATACTCTGACAAGAGCAACTCGAGGGAGAATGGGTTTATCTGACTTACAATTCTAAGTTACAGTCCATCATTGCAAGGAAGTCAAGGGGCAGGAACTTGAACCAACTGGTTACATTACATCCAGTCAAGAACGTAATAAACTAAAAACTATACAGGTGTCCAGCTCCCTTTCTCCTCTCTCCAACAACCCAGGATCCTCTGCCTAGGGAATGGTGACACCCACAGTAGGCAGGACTTCCACAAATCAAAAGAATTCCCTACAGGACATTCCAATAGGTCAACCTAGACAATCTCTCATTAAGACTGCCTTTTCAGGTGATTCTGAATTGAGTCAATGCGATAATTAAAACTAATCATCACAATTTAACCCCTTTCCAACTTGGCACACAAACATCACTTTAAGCCACACCTTTCTATCTACTCTTTGCCCCCAAAGTCTCATGTTACCCTTTGTGGAATAGACCCCACAGGCTCATATATCTGAATGCTTAGTCAATGGGGAGTGGTGTTATTTGAGAGGAATTAGGGGGTGTGTCCTTGTTGGAGGAAGTATGTCAAAAGCCCAAACCAGGCCCAGTGGCTCTCACTCTTCCTGCTGCCTTACGATCCAGATATAGAACTCTCAAGCTCCTTCTCCCATACCATGTCTGCCTGCCTGTTACCATGCTTCCTGCCATGCTGAAAATGGACTCTGAAGCTGTAAGCAGGCCCCAGTTAAATACTTCCCTTTATAAAAGATGCCATGGTCATGGTGTCTCTTCACAGCAATAGAAAAGTGACTAAGACATCCTCATAATGTAAATGTGAAATACAGTCCAATTTTAAGGCTCCAAAGTCTTGAAATTTTTCAACATTTTAGAAGTTCAAAACACTGAACTGTGAACTCCTATAAAATCAAGAACAACTTCTAACTTCTAACATATAATGGCACAGAATAAACATTCCAATTACAAAATGGAACAATCAAGGGCATAGCAAGAAACAATCAAACCAAAACCTGAAATCTAACAGGGCTAATACCAAATCCTCTCTGTCCAGCATCTGGAGCTCATGACAAAACTGGCTGGGCTCCATAGGGTTCAGGCGGCCCCAGTCCCTCAGCCCTTCCACTGTGGCACACACAGCTTCTCTCCCGGGCTTAGGCCAGCTCCACTTCACGCTTGTAGCCCTTCCTGGCACATGTCCCACGATCCTGGCATCCCCAACACTCTGGGGTCTCCACCACAGACGCTTCACCATCACAGCTTCACACAGCGGCCTCTGAGAGCTTGCTTCCCTATGAGGACCTCAACCCTGAACACAGCACCTGACCCCAGCTGCTCTCCAGCACCCCTTCCTCCTTGTGTCTTTCAAGACCAACAGCACATAGGCACAGCCACCGTCTGTAGCCTCCCCATGGACCACGGCCACAGCAGCTTCTGTGTGCTGACCCTGAGGAAGTGCTTTCCTGGTTTCTCGTTCATGGTGCTGACCTCTGTAACAGCCACAGCTGCTCTGTTTGCACTTCTTGTCAAAAACTTGAAGCTTGTCCACACACCTTCCTAACAGGTAGTTCATTATCTTTAAATTCAATTTCCCTCAAAATTCAGGACGTTGGTAAAATTAAGACAGATGCTTGCTAAAACATCACAGGACTCCTGGCCCAGCTTCTGACAGTCCTTGCTCTTGGAGGCCTCATGAGCCAGGCTTCCACCGTCCACATTTCCCTCAGCATTATTTTCCAAGGTCCCACGAGAAAGCCCATTAACATCACAGCATTCAATGGCTTTTCTAGCCCAAAGCTCCAAACCCTTCCACATTCCTCCCACAAACAGCTACAAAGACCCAAAAGCCACACAGTGAGGTTTTTCACAACATCCCTGACTCTTGGTACCAATTTCTTAGTTTCCTTTTCCCTTGCTGTGATAAAATACTCTGACAAAAGCAACTTAAGGGAGAATGGGTTTGTTTTAGCTCACGATTCAAGCTACAGTTCACCATAGCAGGGAAGTCCAGGTATATCACATTCATAATCAGAAGAGAGTAACAAATGTACAGACTAATATTCAGCTCATTTCCACTCTTATACACCCCAGGACTCAATGTATACGGAATGGTGCCACCCACAGTAAGCAGGTCTTTCCACTCCAATTAATATAAACAGCACAGTTTCCCATAGCCATGCCCACGGGCTAACCTAACACAGATAAGACAATCCCTCTTGACACCCCCTCCCAGGTGATTCTATATTGTGCCAAATTAACAATTAAAACTAACCACCCACAGGGATAGATACCTAGAAAAACACAATACACTCTACAGAAGCCCAGGGAGGCTCAGTCAGGATAGGAGTTCCATCCTCTCAGGAGATAGATACCAAGGGAAGGAGCTGCGCATGTGGAGGGAAAGCCAACGCCTGCTCAAACCCCAATCCTCCTGGCAACTACTGATGCCCATCCAGGCAAACCATAAAGGATTCAACATACAAAGTCAGCAAAGAGTGGGATCAAAGTCAGAGGCTGACCTCAGAGACTAAGGAAGCCAAGAGAAAAGACAATGGCAGTTCAAGTTCCCAACAAGCAGCTAGTTCCCTAGCAATTCTTCCACAGAACTCAGGATCTAAGAAAGCCAGAGAAAACACAATGGCAGGTGAAACTCCCAGCAAGTAGCCAGGTCCCCAACAATTCTTCCACTAAGAGGTACGGCACCTGGCAAATGCTGCCCTCACCATCTTCACGCTTAAAACCATCAGACATCTGAGGACAGCACACAAAACCAAACAAAGCTGCATACAGAGAGGAAGGGAAGGGAAGGAAGGGAGGGACGGAGGGGAAAACTTCTGGGCCAACTAGCCTGGTGAACAGAGAAGCAAACAAGAGGTCCTGTTTCAGAAAGAAGGGAAGGCACGGACTGATCCAGAGGCTGCCCTCTGATCTCTACACATCCATGTGTTCTCACTTTCACACATGAATGGACATATGTACTAATAATGTGTGTGTGCTCCTGTGCAGATACAAACACACAAACAGTGATTTTTAAAGAGCGACTGTGATTACCCATCATACATTCTCCAACACTACCAGAATTCAACTAGAAATCGGTACCAAATCTGAAAAATCACCAAGTGTCTTAGGATGACTATTGCTGTGATGAAAGCCCATGACCACAGTCAACTCCGGGAGCAAAGGGTTTATTTGGCTTACATTTCCACATCACTGTTCTTCACTGAAGGAAGTCAGGACAGGAACTCACAGTAAGAATCTGCAGGCAGGAACTGATGCAGAGACCACAGAAGGGTGCTGTTTATTGGCTGCACCTAGTGGTGCAGCCTGCCTAAATAGAACCCAGAAATACCAGTCCAGGGATGGCACCACCCACAACGGGCTGGGTCCTCCCCATCAATCACTAATTAAGAAGATGCTCTGCAGGCTTGCCTACAGCCCGATCTTACGGAGGCATCTTCTTAATCAAGGTTCCCTCCTCTCAGACAACTACAACATGTGTCAAGTTGACACAGAACTAGCCAGCACACCAAGTGTTTGGAGGCCAATCAATTTATAATGCATATGCCAAGAAAATTTTTTTAAATTGAAAATAAAAGAAATTAAAATGAAAATATGGTATATTAGACAGATTTGAAGTCAGTAATCTTAGTTTATAAATAAAATCTACAAAACAGAGCGACTAAACTGAAAGTACGCATTAGGAAATAAAACTCAAGAGAGGCCAGCAGCACTGATCCACGGAAGTGGGAAAGAAGAGCTAGTGTGAATATTCATGTGGAAACACCCACTCAAGGCAGAAAAGCCAAACCCTTCCTGGTCAGCGGGAGAACCCCGCTTGCAGAGCAGAGACGCCCAGGCCAGGCAGTCAAGACCAGAGGTTAACAGTGCCGGCCATGCTACGCCTGCTACCAAGTGATGAAAATGGCACCCCGGCTCTATGACTACCACCCGCAAATAGAATCCCATCTAACCATGGGGCGGGTGGGGTCAGACAATTCTACAGATTAAACTTCAATCATCAAAATTGCCAAGCTCACCAAAAAACCAAAAATCAAGAAAGATCGCAGTCCAGAGGAGCTCAAGGTGACCTGAGGAATAGGAGTAAGATGGCCTCACAGTAGAGGAAACCCTGAGCAACACCTGAAGAAGCCTAGAAAGCATGGAGCTTGTGGACGGAAATGGGCTGACCACGGAGAACTCTGTGATTGTGGACAGCCAGAAGGCTGCAGGTCTGGAGCTAAGCTGTCTTGGCCATCTAGTCTTAGCCTTCTTAAAGGCCATGCACTGTCCACCTCTGTGTCTGGCCTAACATCCATCCCTGTGACTATCAGAGAAGTCTTTTGGTATGTAGAGAACCCCAGCCTGCACCAACCCCAAGATGAGAATGTCATCAAATAGAACCAGAAGCAATTACTCAGATTACCACTTTTGGGTAACCTGCCTACCTGATGTCCCCTCCAATAATTAGAAAGTTACCCTGAGTATGACTTGATTTTATTCTGTTACTAAGCTTCATAAAACTGTTACCAGGCTGGGACAGGGCATTAGGGGTACCCTGAATCTGTGTTTCCAGACCACAGTCGCTTATATTTGGCTCAAAAACAAATTGCCTCCTACTGCCTTTCAAGTGAGAACTGTGTATCTGCATTAACACTATCGATGCATCACTACGGCGACACTGGACCACAGAGCAGGAGCTGACAGCACAAGACATGGGGCTGGCCACGTGAGAACCCTGTGTATAATATTCTTGTAAATCTAAACCACTCTAAAACATTGAGTACTTTTTAAAAGAACACTAACGCCAAGCCCTCTCCTTCACAAACGCTGGCTTTAATTGGTCTGGAGCAGCCCCTGCCTTCAACATTCTTTAAGGTTCCATTTCAACACTTTCAGTCTTCAAGACAAGAGTAAAACAGATATACTCAGGGGAGGGGCTTCCTTTGGTAAACTGAAAAACGAATCTCAACTTGAACCACCTAACAAAAAAGCTAACGTGTGTCACACATAACAATATGATATAGCCTCTCCTAGGGAAGAAGATGAAAAGAAAGGGATTTTAATGACTTTGGATTTGATAACAGTTCTTCACATGACTCACATGACCATTTTAGAATACATCTTCTCTTGTTTACGCCGAGGGGGAGTGCAGAACAGTAGCACACACAGGAAGCAATCAAGGACTACTTTCGGGAATGATTGCCTTCCACCCTGGTGAGGAAGCGGCCTCACTTGCTGTTTTTAATCACTGAGCAGCAGACTCCAGAGCTTCCAGATGATTCTTCTGTCTCTGCCTCCCACACTGCTGTTACTGCTAATGCATGCTACCAGGCAAGGCTTTTCACACGGGTTCTGGAGAAGGCAGAGCAAGTGCTTTTACCTGCTGAACCAGCTCCCTGCCCTTCCCTTTTCAATATGAGCAAACTGGACTTCATCAAGATTAGGGGGCTCAGCAGTTAAGAGCACTAATTGCTCTTTCAGAAGATCAAGCTCCGATTCCCAGCATCGCATGGCTTCTCACAACCATCTGCAACTCCAGTTCCAGGAGATCCTGCACCCTCTTCTGGCCTCTGCAGACAGTGCTTGCACATGACACACAGACAGACATGCAAGCATAAATTTAAAATAAAAATTTTAAAAACTCAAGAAGACTTAAAAATATGATTTTTGCTCTGCAAAGAAAACCAAGTGGTATAGTTAAAATACTGGAAAGAAACTTCAAATCACGAACAAAGGACTCGTACCCAGACACAGTCAACATTATAAGGGTGGAAGAAGCAATCCAGCAAGAACAAAAGCAAAAGCTGGGAAGAAAACAAAACACAGCATCAGGGAGAGATCAGAATGTCCAAATGAGGAGTCAGGAAAAGATGCTCATCGGCACCAGGGAAAGGAAGGAAAGCAGTCAAGCTATTGCTACGCACCTGTCAGACTACAACAAAACACCAACGGCCTGCGGGAGGCAGAGAACGGAATCCACCCAGCACTCTCAACCCCATCCAGCGCACCGTCTTTAATGAGCTTTATGGAATATTTTATTCTTTACCTGAGAGACCAGTGACCCCCACTTTGGGCTTAATTCCAAATGGGAGGAACAGGAGGATACAGAATTTTGCTAAAAAGAAGCACTTCAATCACCTGAAAGCTGTGAAAACTCTAACAACCAAAAGAGGCCTTAAGTGTAAAAAAAATAAAATAAAATTTAGGAATTCTTAATGAATAACTTCAAATTTCAGTTATAACTATGAGGTTCTTTCTGGAAGGTAAAGTTTTTGACCCAACACAACAAAGGAAAAATGATGTCATGGTGCATAAACCGTAACTAACAACCTTAGCTGTCTGATTTCGTCTGTGATGGAACAGTCAGAAAGGTGAACTGTCCCTCCACTCTCTCTCCCCAACGCTGGAATGACCCTCACTCCTACCGCGTCGCTGGGATAGCCGCTTCGATTTCCCCCTCAGCTCCTCCCGCTCACCCTACCGTTCCCGTAGCGCTCAGCACTCACAAACACTATCTTCACTCTAGTCACATCCCTCCATTAGACAGGAGGCACATCGCCTGCGGCATAACCGGGACCAGGGGGCTCAGAGACTTCTTACATGAATAAACTGCACGGTGAAACAATGCAAGGTAAAAAGCAAAAACCGTTATATCAGAAGTCTAGTGCTGACAGCGAGTCATCCTCTGCCCCTAAGGTCATCACTGGCTAGATGTTGTTCGCAGGTTGTTGCAGATTATAAAAGAAAGGTCGAAACGCTCTCCCGGTTCCTAAAATGCAATTTCGTTGGAAGTCTCCCCTGAAAACCTGCGCGATGTATCTCTCACATTCCGAGACACTAGGGGCAAGTAACCCCGGTCACGTCGATGGCTAAAACGCTCCTGCGTGACGCGTCCCCGCTCATCTCCAAAATGTGCCGCTTCTCGAGACGGGGTCCTCGGCCCGCTGACCCACGACCACGGCGGCGGCTGCAGTAAGCGGGCAGGACTGCCCTGGGGTCGGGCTTCCTCCCGGTAAGGCGGCGGCATGCAAGCCCAGCTCATCACCGGAGGCAGCGGGGACGGCGGAGCGGCACGCGCACAGCGGCGGGGCTGCGGGCCACGTACGGACCCGGCCGCGCCGCGGCTCAGAGCGGCCCCGGGGCAGGGCGCCCGGGCCGCGCCCCTCCTCCCCGGGCCAGGGCCAGCAGGGCGGTGGGGGTCACGGCGTCAGCCGCACCGCCTCGGCCCCGCCGCGCGTACCTTCGCTCCGGCCCAGGATCCGGCAACACAGGTTCTGCAGCAGGACGTTGGGCGACTTCTGGTCCGGGGTCGCCATTGCCGAGCCCGGACTGCGCTCCGCAGCCTCCCCTCGCCCCAGGATCCCGCGCCCTGACTACGGCGCCGCCATGTTCGCGGAAGCGGCAAAAGCGCGCGCCTCCCATAATGCACCGCTTCCCGCGCGGGACGCGCATGCGCCCCCCTGGGGCGGTGCTCTCCGTAACGCGAACCCTTGGGGCCGTGAGCTCCCGTAGCTTGCGGTCCGCTCGGAAGCAGGTCGGCGCGGGGTCACGCTCGATGCGGAGTCCGAACGCATGAACCCGGGACGGCGACGGCGACTCGGGCGGCGGCCTGGCTGGACCCTCAGCCCCTGACGTCACCGCGAGGTAGCCGTGGAGACGGGGACCATGGCTGTCGGCACCGGGAGGCGCGAGTGGCGCCTCGCCGAGCGCTGCCGCGTTGAGAGGCCCGAGAGGCTCCGCGGTGTCCGGGGACGCAGGAGGAGCGGAGTCGGCGTCCCGCAGCCTCGCGGGCTGCGCGGTGGTCGGCGACGGAGCTCCCCGGCCGTTGAGTCAGGACTGCTTACGCGAGAGCACGGCGGTTCTCACCTTTTGCCTGCAGACCGCAGCCGCCCTTCCCCGCCTGCTCTGTGTGCACAGAATCCGACAAACTCCCTGGACAAGCCATAGCTGGTGGGCTCAGCCAATGGGAGCTGAGGACGGAAAGCTGCAAAGGAAGACCCTGGCTTCAGCCCATGGCCTGACTGTGACTGACAAGCTGAAACCGTCAACACCTCTGCCCTCAGCCATTCTTCATAGCTCCAACCTACTTTGTATCACCCACGCAGACAGTGCTCCATCAGAAGGTCTAGAATACGGCCCGGGTGATTGACATTAGCCGCTCCTGCTGGTTCCTCCACCCCGGAGGCAGTAGCCAACTTCCTACTTCCATTTCAGCCACACAAGTAGCCTGTTCTCTGTCTTCAGTCCTAGCACCAACTGGGTGCTAGCACCAACCTTGGTAATAGAAGTGATCCCAGCAAGAAGTCTTAAGATGGCTTTCTGGACTGAACATTCACATAGCTAACTGCAGGTGTGTTGACAATCTTTTGACGGTGGCCAGGGAGCCAGGAAAGCACCAGAGCGGTTTGGTATTACATGTGGCTGCTTGAGGCAAAGAGCCAGCTGAGAGCAACACTTTGAAAGCTAAGTAGCTGCTCCAGGCCGGTGTGTGGACAATAATGCGGTCTTGAAGACGGTTGGCAGCTGTCGCCACCAAGGCTCATGGCTTGAGTTCCCCAGGACCCACTTGGAAGTAGGAGAGGAGCAGCTCCCTCATTTGGTCCTCTGACTCCACCTGTGTGCTCACACCCACCCAACATGAATTTTTAAAAACGTTTCTAAATGATAAACATCATAACGACAAAAAGTTTGACCCACCAGGAAAATATGAATGTGCATGTGCCTAGTAATAAAGCTTCGAAGTGCAGGAAGCAAGAGAGGCTTTCTAGATACAATGGGCGAAGACGTCATCAAGCTCTTTATATACTGTCCAAGTCAGTCAAGCCAGGACACTGTCAATCTGTTCAAAGGCCAGGCGTTGGCGGGACAGGCCTCTAATCAAGCACTTGGGAGAAGGAGACAGGAGACAGACCAAGGAAAATTTGATCTATATAGCAAGTTCTAGACAGCCAGAGCTACAAATAGACTCTGCCTCAAAACAGGGAGGGGACTGGGGAGATGGGTCAGTGGTTACAATTACTAGCTACTCTTCCAGAAGACCTGGGTTTAGTTCCCAGCACTCAGGTGCCCACTCACAATCACTTGTAACTCGAGTTTCAGCAGATCTGATGCCTCTTCTGAGGACTTCAGGCACCAGGATGCTCATGTACATTTATAACCATGCAGGCAAGTGTGTAATACATACAATAAGTGAATATCCGCTGTGTGTGTGTGTGTGTGTGTATATATATATACACACATATATATATATTCTATCACAAGCAGCCCTCTTGGCTGGCTCCTTCAGCCTCCATGTCGTCTTCCTCTCACCCACACACATATCCTGTCTTACGCATGCACCTGTATTCGTGTCATACACTAATTGAGTTCTGATGGGTCAACACTCAAAAAAAATCAGTGTAATTTGAGAAAAATGACCAAGTAACTCTGCCTCAGCCCTCTAGAGAGGAACATCTGCAGAGACCCCCTGGGATTCTGCATGGGAGATTGTCCTCTCCCATCTGCGTATTTAGTCAATAACTTGTTTGTGTCCATGTGGTAGCTGTTTCTCAGCACTATACCCAAATACCGACTACGAGCAACTCCGAGAAGACTTCATCCTAGCTGAGAGTTTGAGAGCACAGCCCATCCACCACGTGGGGAAGGCATGGAGCCCAGGCTGCTTGCTCACATCTCAGTGGGCCAGGACAGGAAGGAGGGCAGTCCCACCCAGAGTCCTGTTCTCTCCCATGAGCCCTCCCTTCGCAGTGTTTCCACAGTCTCCCTACGTAGTGCTTCCAGCTGGCGTATAACTACTGAAACACAAGCCAGTGGGAAATGTGGAGTGACTGGAAGGCCATGATCTGGAAGTTAAAACTAGTTTAGAATTTCACACTGCCTAGTGTGGGTATGATCTGCACTGTGTGTTTGCAGGGAACTCAAATAGGGAAGAGAAGTGTGGACAGCTGGTGAGATGTCCAGCTGGGAGGAGGTCTGCTGCCCGGTGTCCAGGACGATGCGAGGACCTGGGGCTGACTGTTAGGGAGATGTGTGGTTTAGAAGAGGCCCAGTATCAGACATATACGTTAGTGTAGTTAGTGTCCTGATATAAGGAGCGTACATTTTACATCCAAACCTCAGAAATCACAAAGTGCTTAAGTCAACTTTATACTTCAGACTATCGGCCAATATTGTCTCATTTTATTATGGAGATCGGTCCAGATTTGACCATTCCCTGTTTGTTAGTTTCTGTTACCTTTTAGCATATCCCTCACCATTGTGGATTTTTAAAAATACTCCTTAGTATGTGGGTGGCATTCTGGTGTGATTCCCAGTATACACTGGAGTTCACAGAAGAGACACCTGTGTTTAAGATATTACAAGGTGGATCCGCTGGCTAGAGATCCGTGTTGGCAAAGTTGGAAATTGCAGATTCAGACCCACAGTGGCCTTGGGATATCATTAGTGCCCCTCAGTGGACATTCATTGCCTGTCTCACGCAAGCTAACACCCTTTCAAGTAGCAGATAAAACCTGCACACACTAACAGATTACTAGCTCTCACCAACCCAAAAGCCCAGGATGCCGCCGGATAGCACCTAAATCTACAGCAGAGATTGCCCTGCTTTGATCAACCCCATACCTGATGTCCACACCAGTGTCTTTAAGTCCTTGATTTACGATATTCTTTTGTTCCTGGAATATTAAGTATTAATGTGACCACTTCCCTGTTGTTATGTGATATCAGGGCAACCTGAATTCAGCTCCTGACCATGGCCATTCATATTTGGCTCAGAATAAATTGTTTCTTATTCCTTTGAGGTCATAGTTGTCTTTTGTGTTTACACCAGCATGGAAGAAAGAAAGAAAGAAAAGAAAGAAGTGAAAGAATGAAGAAAGAATGAATGAATGAATGAAAGGAAGGAAGAAAAAAGAGAAAGGAAGAGAAAGAAAATTAGTAGGAACTTCCCCTACCATTCAAATTTACAGAGAAATGGACACGGGAGCACCACCACCACCAGTTTTCAGAATATGTGCTGTTTGATGAACTTGTGACAGTTGATGAACCAATACGGAGACCTCGTATTCCAGAAATTCACTTCCTGTGACATTGCCGTCATAATTTGTTTACACGCTGTCCTTACGGTCCTCTGGTGTCCAGTCATGCAGTGGATATGGGTTACTTCTCTCAGTAAATTCTACAACTGTTCAGAATTTCTCCAACTCTCCTGAGGAGGAGGAAAAGAGGTCACACGGGGGCATGTCTGTGTTCTCAGTGGATGAAGGGCAGGATGGAGCATGAGGAGACGGACCTACCAAGTCAGGTTCAGGGTGGTGCAATCCTGACCGGGGCTCCCTCTCTCACCTCCACTCACCACTCTCACCTGCTCACACGTGTGCAGTGAGTCTGAGTGTGTGTCCCTAGGCTTCTGATCCTTCGTAGAATCTGGTATTTGCACCAGGTTTACTCTGAAACACTGATTTTTTTTCTTTTAGCCACTGTGAGCTGAAGTTCTACACAAGAAAAGAAAAGAGAAAATGTACATATGTGTTAAAGATTCCACAAGTCTTACTGGTTTGTAACTTTACGACTCCAGGGAGGGGAAATGTTGCAGATCCAGAGTTGAATGATCTTGGACTACCTTCAGTCCTCTTCATAGACACTCAATTGCCCATCTCTGTGTGAGACCCAACATCCTGTGACTACCATCTGAAACCTTTTAGGATGTATGCACTTAGAAGATAATTGCTTCCAGCAGCCCAAAGGCTAATGTCATCAGCTGAAGCCTGTAACAGAGACTTTCCCTCTTTGCTGTAATCGCCTAACTGATGTTTCCACCAAGGTATTTGAAAAGTGTCTTGATATATGAATTTTCTCCTTCTGTAACTATAAAGTCTTCATGAAACTGTTACCATGTTGGAATATGACATTTGGGCTAACCTGAATCACGGTTGCCAGGCCATGATGACATATGTTGGCTCAAAAATGATCTCATGTTCCTTTGAGGTGAGAGCTGTCCTGTGTCCAGACACTCCATCTTCGAGGCCTTGAGAGTTTGCCTCTTAGACATAGCCTCTGCCAAGGCTGCCTGCCTTAAGTCAGCCCCCCCCTCCACCTCAGTAGCCACTAACAATGTAAAGCCATATGTTATTGTCTATGTCAATCACCCCAGAGGACACCAGAAATCTCACATCAGCCACCACATGTCTCTGGGTCAGGTTCCTCACAGTTACACTCAGAGTCATCAGAGAGCAGCCTTGGATCAGTGTCTCCATTGAGCTCTTCACAGGTACATGGACTTGTAGGGGGATGCTTCTCCAAGAAGCTTTTTGTACTGTGCAGCCTTCCTTATGGTTACATGCTGCTTGGACTTCTGGGAACACCTTAGGGATGCTAATTAAGAGAGTGTGCCAGTTGGGAAAGTCAGAGTTAGGTTAGGGTTAGTTAGGCAAAGACAGAGGAGTTAGTTCCAGAGGATGAAAATGGGAAGGCAGGCAGGAACTAGACTCAGAAAAAGACAGCTAGCAGCAGAGGGTGTGGATGGAAAAGCACGTTAGATTAATAGTAGAAGATTTTAGACAGGTTTAGACCAGTTCTCCAGGTTTAGACAGATAAAGACAGCCAGAAAGGGCTGTAAAGAATTCCTCCTTCCTTTCTAACCTTTTAGAGCTAAAGGTTTTTTGTTTGTTTGTTTTTGTTGTTTTTTTTATTTTTTAAGTTACAAGTTAGGAATTTGTCTCAGCAGCGGGGAAAGACGCAAATGGGGGGGAGGTGCGCAAAGAAGGCTTGAAGGTCCAGATCCAAGCATCAGAAAACAGCTACATTTTAAGAAAACAGTTACATGGACTCTTTGCAACAGCCTTTATGTGTCACTGCCTCTGACAAGTGCCCCACGGTAACACCAAAGTCATAACAACAGCCACCACAAATCACTGTCTGCGTCAGCTTCTCAGTGACACCCAGACTCCTCACAGCTGCCTTGAGTCACTCTGCGTCAAGCTCCTGACACACCCAAACTCTTCACATCAGCCACCACGTGCCACTGCCTCCACCAAACACAATTACACCTAGAATGGGCGTGATGAGTGTAGAATAGAATTGTAACAACCACCACGTGTGCATGTCTGTACAAGAGCTTTACAGTTCCACCCATAACCTTCCCAACAACCACCCTGGGACACTGGAGCATCTCAGTCACCCACATCGCCTTCACAACAGCCACCATTTGTCACAAAATGTATCAAATACCTCACAGGACACCTAGAGTCATCTTCAAAAGCTCCTCCGAATCACTGTCTGTGTCAAGCTCATCACGGTTACACATGGGCTCTCCACAACAGTCCCCACATGTCACTGTCTGCTTCAATGCCTCACGGTTACACCTGGACTGTTTACAGCAGCTGCTGTGTGTTCTGTCCTGTCAAGGGCCCCGTGGTTACATCCAGGATCTCAACAGCTGCCTCAAGTTACTGTCGATGTCAAGCTCTTCACAGATACACCCGGTGCCACATGTCACTGTCTCTCAAACACTTCACTGTTACATCTGGAATGGTCACAGCCACCACCACACGTCCTGTCTGCCTCAAGCGTCCCTCTCTGACACCCAGAGTCTTTGAAACAACCACCCCGTTATTGTCTGTGCCAAGTACTTTACAGTTATGCCCACACTCTTTACAGCAGCTGCCACAGGTCACCATCTCTGTTGAGCACCTCAGGGTGACATCTGGAGATATCTGTGTCGGGGCCTCACAGTGACATCTGAACTCTTCACAACAGCTGTGACATGTCGCACTATCTCTAAAGCACCTGCAGACACAACCAGTGTCATCACAACAGCTGTCTCTAGTCCTCTGTGTCAAGCTGCTCACAGTTATGTGGACTATTCACAACAGCGACAATATGTCACCGTCAGGGTCAAGAGCCTCGTGTTACATCTGAAATCTTGACAACAGATATCCTGTGACACAGGAGTCAAGTGACACTGCGTGTCACTGTGTCGAGCACCTCAGGGACACCCACAGTCATCACAGGAACTGTTTGAATCAGTGACTCTGCCAAGAACCTCATAGCCACACCCAGAGTCACCACGATAACCACCCAAATTTGTCTGTGTCAGCCTCCTCCCAGAAACAACCAGACTCCTCACAACAGCCACCGTGCCACCATCTCTGCTGAGCCTAGACTCTTCACAGCTGGCGCCCTATGCCTTTACTGGGTTCAACTTTAATGTTTTGGCATCGTTTCCCTTTTTCTTTTGACATCCTTTAATTCTGAAAGCTATATTAAAACATTCTGAAAACTTGTTTTTATTTTATTGGCCACATATACACACAAATCCTTTAAAATAAGTATTTTTCCCTCCAAACAACAAATGTGCATTGACAAATTATAAAACTGAACCCAGGAAGCTGAAGCAAAAGGATTACCATTCAAAGCCATTCTGAATAAAAAGGCTTGAGCTACTAGCAACGCTCTGTCTCAAGAACGGGAGAGGGATGTTGTGCTGCCTCTCACTGACAGAGCACAAAACTGAGATCCCCAGCAGCACCAAAAAAGGGGAAACTATAACCAAAAGGATAAGGCATAAGGGTTCCCAGACGCTCGCTGTGAAATTCTGGTGCGCACACACCCACTGCGTGTGTATATACACATGTATATAACTATTACACAAACATTTAACCCTCACGCATAAGGTTACATTTCCTATTTTCCTATGTCATAAAATAAGCTAAGGCCTGACTGTTAGTAGTCACACACCATTCTCTGAATGAATGTACTGAAATTCATAGGATTAGATTCTTTTACATTTCCAGGCATTTCCTGTGCGTCAGCATCACATGTAAGGAATATAATGCAGTTCTAAAGACAGTGTGGGGAGCAAGCCATACCCATCCGTGGAGTCCCGAGTCTGCAGCTTCTGTCTCCCCCAGGACTCCAGGCCTAAATTGTGAATGTTTCTCTGAAAATGAATCTACCAGCCAGTGTAGGAGCCAGGACGACAGGGGGCAGCCCTGCCTGACATGGGTGTGCCTTTAGTCACCGAGTCCTGTCCCCATGTCAGCAGACAGCACTAGGAAGTAGAGGGAGGGTACACAGCTAGGCAAGCTGAGCCCTGCTCTGTCATAACCCTTCTGTGTGGCTGTCACAAAGCCATGTAAGCACCCCAAAACACAGTCAACTGAGCTGTGGAGTGACCGCCACCAGCACTCTGAAGGTAAATGTGATACCTACTTAAAGGTTCTGGGCACTGCACTCTAATAACCCCAGCCCCCGCCTTTGAATGCATTCATCGCCGAGGGAGACATACAGGTGAGATCACTCCTCCCACCAACTGTGGAACCAAGTGGGCCTCATCACCTTGGCTGGCCTACAGGGGAGCCGGAGCTGTGCCGAAGCTCATTCAACAGCACCAGCCTCAGAGCTGGGCTTCCAGAATTGGCCAGATTACCATGACCACCACAGCATGCTGGCAGTCCAGTGGGGACTGTGATACAAAAAATCAAACTTAGTAACCAGAGTTTAATTCTAAAGCCTTCATTAAGATCATGATAGGCTAAGATACAGTTGTGCTTCTCATTCTAACACATTATTAACGACCTAGGAACTAAAAATCTATATCGAGCTGATTTAAAAAAAATCCCCACCAGGTGACCTCGACCATGACACAGAGATGTGTGTGCTGCTCTGAGTTCTATGAAAAGCAGCATGATCTTCCTAAGATCCTGTGTGTTCTGCAAGGAAATTCAAGTTCCCTGCGGCACCTTTTCTAGCTCCTCAGGAAGCCACCCGGAAGCCTTGCCATGATCAGATCTATTTTGGAAGATGTCCTTTAATACAGTTCATGCAGAGAAACTCCACACTCCAGTTACAACCGGTCACTGTGTGGTGAGCTCGGTGCTAGAGAGAATCTTCCCCGGACTCCAGAATCTTCTTGACTTTCATCTCAGCTCCAAGGTATACTGGGAAAGAGGGAGAGTTACCCACTTCTTCTGGAGCCTGAGCTGTTGCACCTGGGCACCCCAACCTGAGGAGGTTCAGGAGGTGCAGCCGAGAGGCTAGAGGCCGAAGCCGGGCTGAGCGGTCCATCAGTCAGCCGGCCTGTGCTGCCCTCTGCCGGCCACTGAGGGTGAACAGCCCTCCCAAGACAAGAATTGGAGCCAGCTGGCTGCTTTTAGAGACAACCTGACGAGAACAGATGATTGAGGGAGTTTTCATACTTGTACAAATGAGAAAAGCTAAGGCTGGGAAAGAGTCTTGTTTTCAGGGGGTAAGGCCCTTCCACTCCATCGCCGGTAAGGGAGAGCAAGGGGGCAGCAATGTTCCGAGAAACCCTTCGGAAGACCCATGATTTTCAATCTTTCCACCAGTGGCAAAACTCCCATCAGGACACAGCTTTGAGATTCCATTGTTAAATTGGAGGTGAGCGTTTTTTCCTTGCGGGCTTTTGAGAAAGTGGGTGTTAATCTTTGAAAAGTGCCAGTAAGGTGTACAAACTCCCCTTTCCTGTATAAGTGTAGCTACCACTGCTCATCAAAGAAGCCTCTCTTTACAGCTAATGGGGACCACCACAGAACAACTCACACAATGCAAGATCAGCAGATCGTGCGTAGTCCTGTCCCGACAGATACATCTACATAGCAGCGCCTGCATCTGTGGCTGAGGGGACACTGAGGAATGAGGGGGTGGAAAGAGCGTGGGAGCCCAGATACCAGGAGGTCAGCTGTGTAGTCTCTCCTAGAAATGGCTGCATAAACGATGGCAATTTCAAAGGACATGTTAACATGGAAGGGCAGATTTTTCTCGGAGTTCCACCCCTAGACAAAGATCTACAGGCAACTGTTGACTGCTGGAAGAAAGAGAATTAGCCTCTCCCAGAAATGAGCCCCCTTATTGGTTGTCCAGTGCAGAGTGGTCAGCCTTGAAACCAAATACACACAGACAACAAAAATGGAGTTGGCAGGCTGTATTTGTATGTATTTGTACATACACATACATACACGCCTATATATGCATGTAACAGTAATAAAGAAGAAGCCTACCAACTCAAGAATGGGGGCTTAGGGATTGGAGGAAGGGTATCTGGGAGGGGTTGGAAAGGGGAAGTGATGTAATTCTATTTTAGTTAAAAACATGTATTTTTTAGAAGTGCCTGAAGGGGGAGCTGGAGACATGGCTCGGCAGGTAAACCTCTTACAGAAGACCTAGGTTCAGTTCCCAGCACTCACATGACAGCTCTCCAGTATAGACATTTAAATTAAATAAAATAAATTAAATTAAATAGACATTTTAAAGTGCCTGCATACATTTAGAAATGACCACTGTAAATAAAGACTTGGGATTTCCACTAAATTTCAGGATGAGAAATTTATCAAAATTCTGTCACAGTTTTTAGGGTCAAGGCCTAGGCTCTAAAAGTCTAAACAAGCCAGACTCGGGCACCTGGGCCCAGCATGCCAGTTTAAAGAGACAGCAAGGATAAAAATCAGAGAAGATCTATTCCATGTGGCCGTACGGAGAAGCGAAATGAAGACGTCCCGTGACACCTAACCCAGCCCGTGCCCTGCGTCCTGACATGAGGTTTGGTTTTACATAGGCAGGGTACAACTAAGCAGTCCTGGCCTGGGCGCGGTCCTGGCCTGGGCGCGGTCCTGGCCTGGGCGCGGTCCTGCGTATCACCAACCCGTCATCATCTCAGCTCCAGCCTCTGCCCAAGTCAGAACCCTGTGCAGTTTCTTCCTGAGAGGCAGCTTCCTCCTCTGGCTGGTGCTTTCCTCTTCCCTCGACAGGATCTCTGAGGAAATTTTTCCTGAGGTTCATTGTTTAAATTGTCTGATACCCAAAGGAATGGTCACGAGTGTTTCTACAGTGGTTCTCAACCTCCCCGATGCTGCGCCCCTTTAATACAGTCCTTCGTGTTGTGGTGCCCCCACATAAAATTCTTCTTGTTGCTACTTCATAACTGTAATGTTGCTACTGTTATGAATCATAATGTAAGTATCTCATGTACAGATGGTTTAGGCGGCCCCTGTGAAAGGGTTGTTCGGCCCCCAAATGGGTTGAGACCCACAGGTTGAGAACCACTACTTTTGAATATCTTTTCTCCTATTAAGACAGTAACAATTACACTAGAAAGGCCAGCAGATTAATATCATTACACCATGTTTACTTCAAAACAAAATCTAGGGAGCTGAAGAGAGGGATCCGTGGCTAAGAGCAAGAGTTGCTTTTTCATCCAAGTTATGTGCCTAGCACCCATGACAGGTTCACAACTGCCTGTAACTCCAGAGACAGGGAGTCCACCACCCTCTGTGACCTCCATGGGCACCTGCACTCAAAATGCACATAATCCACACAGAGACACATAATTTAAAATAAAGTAAATATTAAAAAAAAATATCAACACATGGGTGGGTATTGTGTCAGTTCATGTGTTAAAAATGGATCAAGGATAAATTAAAATGTAGCAAAGAACCTCCTGGAGTGACCTGACTTTGATGGTGTGGTCAGTGAGTCCTCCCAGGTTAGAGACTCACAGATTCAGCCAGTAAAGCCACATGCCCTGGA
Organism: Cricetomys ansorgei; assembly: GCA_026225945.1. Lineage (NCBI taxonomy): Eukaryota > Metazoa > Chordata > Mammalia > Rodentia > Nesomyidae > Cricetomys > Cricetomys ansorgei. The sequence continues at coordinate 2,784,496 of JAMJFZ010003960.1, forward strand.
ACTTTCAATAGTCACAAATGAGAATCCCATTGTCTTAGTTAGGGTTCCTACTGCTGTGATGAACCACCACAATCAAAGCTAGTTAAGGAGGTTTATTTGGCTTAACTTCCACACTGTAGTCCACCACTGAAGGAAGCCAGGGCAGGAACTCAAATAGGACAGGAACCTGGAGGCAGGAGCTGATGCAGAGGCCATGGAGGGGTGCCGCTTACTGACTTACTCCCCAGGGCTTGTCCAGCCTGCTTTCTTATAGAACGTAATTCCACCAGCACAAGGATAACACCACCCACAATGCACTGTGCCCTCCCACATCGATACCTGTTGTAAAAAAACTCACCCACATGCGTGGGTCCCCAGCCATGGCTTCCTTGCCTGGGAGAGTGGCCATACTGGCTGTCCCCAGGGGAGAAGCCACGTGGGAACACTGCATGGGTGGTGTGGTTCTTATTGCATTTCCATCCTGCCTTTGGTCAGAACTCCGTGAGTCGGTGCAAGTACAGAAACTTGGGAGAGAGAAACCAGGCCATCTGAGGGGCGATCTCTCTTTAACGCAGGTTTTGGGGAACATTTATAGTGTGCAGGAAGGGGAGGGGTCATTGGTCCCAAGAAGGGGACCCATTGGTTAAGACAAAGACACTGGCACAGCCTCATCTGCAATCTGCATGTGGGGACTCTAGCTTCCACCACAGCGTAGGTAAGCATCAACCAAGCCACGCTTCTTCTGCGCGTCTGTGAAGCAGGAAATGTAACCGGGTTCTGACCGGGCTAAAGTGGGGAGCAGCCGAACTCCCACCGCTCTCAGGATGAGACGGGGTTCCAGGCCAGCTTCGACACACTCTTAGCTCTAGGACAGCCCCACAAATAACTAATTAAGAACTAACTAGTTAACTAACTAGTTAAGCTGGCTCTCATAGCAGTTTCTCAATTGAGGTTCTTTCCTTTCAGATGACTCTAGCTTGTGTCATTTGACATAAAACTAGCCAGGACCCACATAAACAAGATAAAATATCTAGTAACACTACACGTTTTTCGTTTTTATTTTCTGTTTTTGCACTGCTGAGGGTCAAACCTGGGTCCCAGCACATGCTAAGTAAGTACCCCCTACTGAGCTACAGGCCCAGGTAACCCAGCTGTAATGAGCTCTCTTAGAGCTAGCTTTCTGAGAGTCAGTACCTGGTCTCAGCAGCAGTCCTCGGCATCCACTGGAGAAGGTTGTGCTTTGGGGTTGGACCATAGCGTGGCCCAGGGCTCAGAGACCAGGGGTAGAGGCGGGCACACACTGCTGCCCTGGTGGGGCACAGTGGAGGGCGACACATCTGTTGAACCCTAGCAATCTACATTCGGTATTCACTACTGATTTTCACAGCCTTGGCCGTTGACCACTGTCCCAGTTAGGGGTGTTATTGCTACGATGGAACACCATGACCAAAAGAAAGTTGTGGAGGAAATGGTTTATTTGGCTTTTACTTCCACATCATAGTCTGTCAGTGAAGGAAGTCAGAGCAGGAACTCAAACAGTACAGGAAGCTGGAGGCAGGAGTTGATGCAGAGGCCGTGGAGGGGTGCTGCTTACTGGCTTGCTCCACATGGCTTGCTCAGCCTGCTTTCTTATAGAACCCAGGACGCAGCCTAGGGATGGCCCCACCCACAGTGGGCCCTCCCCATCAATCATTAATTAAGAAAATGCTCTACAGGCTTGCCCACAGCCTGATATTACAGAGGCATTTTCTCAATTGAGATTTCCTCCTTTCAAATGACTCTAGCTTATGTCAAGTTGACATAAAACTGGTCAGCACAGCTGCTGTCCTGTCTATGGCACTTGTGTGGACCTTGGGTCTTCCATGCCACACATCAAACATGAGACGCATATCCACGTTGAATTGCTTATTTTCACTAATAAGCAATTAAGAATTGCTTATTATTTTTGGCACGGGGTGCTAGGGCTTGACCTAGGGCCTCATATATGCTATGCAAGTGGATTTTACTTTTTGAGACTTGGACTCTCTCTGTAGCCCAGATTTGCAATCTTCCTAGCTCAGTCTCCTGAGGAATTTAATCTAAATTCTGCTGAAATATGAAGTACAACTGCCAGGGCTAGGAACATGAATTGTCATTGCTGTTAAGGTTCCCCCAAATAGGCGTGCTGGCTAGCTTTATGTCAACTTGACACAGCTAGAGTCACCTGAAAGGAGGGTGAGAAAAATGCCTCCAGAAGATCCAGCTGAAAGGCATTTCCTTAATTAGTGATTGAGGGGGGAGGGCCCAGCCTGTTGTGGGTGGGGCTACCCCTGGGCTGATGATCTTGGGTTCTATAAGAAAGCAGGCTGAGCAAAGTCATGAGGAGCAAGTCAGTAAGCAGCACCCCTCCATGGCCTCTGCGTCAGCTCCTACTTCCAGTTTTCTGCCCTGTTTGAGTTCCTGTCCTGACTTCCTGTAGTGATGAACTACATTGTGAAAGTGTAAGCCAAATAAACATTTTCCTCCTCAGCTTGCTTTTGATCATGGTGTTTCATCACACAGCAGAAACCCTAACTAGTACAGAAACTGGTACCAGGATGATGGGGTTCTGATGTGAGAGACCTGACCGTGTTGTGTTTGAGAGGCTTGAGGAAGGACTTTGGAACTGTGGGTGAGAAAAGCCATTGAGTGTTCAGAGCTTGGCGAGCTGTGCGGGAGCTTGAAAGATGGGAGCACTAAGAGAAGTGCAGACAAGGGGGCCTGGCTTGTGAAGGTCCAGAGGGAACTTTGAGGTTTACTTAAAGACTATTGGCACCATTGCATACTTGCTGTGTGGTCCTGATCAGCTGGGGCTGAAGAGTCAGCCATGATTAAGGAGAGACCAGCACCGTTGAAGCGGAACCTTTCCGTTACTCAGACAATTGATGCTGGTCAGCTGGAGCTGAGACACTAGTGGCGATTCAAAACAGACAAACATCACTGAGGTAAAATCTTCTGCGAAGTGTTTTCCTGAGAGTCGGCACACAGAAGCTGTCTTCCAGAGGTGGCCAAGGTTGTACTTTGTGCTGGCAGCCAAATTTAGTGGTGTAATATCATCTGGTGATCCAAATGATATTTTGAAGGCAGAAAGTGGTCATGGAGAGCAGCTAAGGCTTGGCACTCTGTGGCAGGGCTTGAGTCCCCAAAGAGAGCCCAGGAAAGCCTATTGGTGAGAGCGCAGCCCAGTTACAGCTGAAGCCCCCAGGATTTTGGAGATGCCAGTACCATCGACGACCTCCACCAACAGCAGCAACGATGGAGTGGAGTCGACTGGAGCCTGGAGGACAAGCTGCAGAGAGCAGAGCTGGAGAAGTGACCCAAGCCCTTTGGAGGAGCCCAGAAGATCCTGAGTGAGTTCCAGATATTGGACATTGAGTTATTTACATTGTTGGGAGTGTGTTTTTGCTTTGTTCAAATTGTGACTCTGTCCTGGAGTAAGAAAGTATTTAATTAATTTTTTTTTAATTTTTATTTTACAGGAGCCCATTAGTGAGAGACTCTGAACTTTTAAAGAGATTTTGGGATTTTACAAAGGAATTCAATTACTCAACATAGCACAAAATAAATCTTTTGGTGGAATTGTTTGACCATGTATTTAAAGAAACCATTTTTTTAAATGCTTCAAATTGAATGTAGTGTTACACACCTATAATCTAGCATTCTAGAAGCTGAGGCAGGAAGGTCAGCCTGGGTCACATAGTGAAACTGTCTCTAACAGCAACGATGCTTCAGTGGGGAATTGTACATTCTGTTGAAAGAAATGAAAAACTAGAAAAGCTTAGCAAAAATGTAAGTTTTTTGTTTTAAAAAAGGACCAAAGTGTAAATTTGAACCTGCCGATACAACTCAGTGGTAGAGTGCTTGTCTGTATGCACAAGGCCTTTGCTTCCACCCCCAGAATCCCCAGAAAACACGTTATGAAATTGGCAAGTACAGTAACAAGAGAAGGCATGTAAGTGAAAATGTAAGCGTCAGAACCAGTGAACTTGACCAGTCACGAGCGTTTACTCGATCTAACCAGTAGTGAGAGGACAGATGGAAAAACTGAACAAAGCTTGGGGAATTTGCAATACACTAACAGGAACTAAAATTCATATCCTTGGAGTCTGATAAGGTTAGGAGAAAGGAAACTACCTGAAATCTTCCCAAGTTTGGCAAAAGATGTGAGCAAACGGATACAAAAACAAGCAAACAACAACAAAAAGTGTGAAGGGAGGGTCACAGGAGGAAGCCAGTGTAACCCAGCACACCAGAAGAGAACATCTGGAGGGTCACAGGAGGAAGCCAGTGTAACCCCGGCACACCAGAAGAGAACATCTTTGATGCTGTAGACAAACCAGCATACAGTCAGCTGTAGAGAGGTGATGTAGAGAAACCCAGCGAGACCAGACTAGAGCCTGTGAAGGCCAGAGTCTGGGAGGGAACACCCACTTCAATATGCCAGTCGAAAAACAGGTTAGCAAAGTAACAACAAACCAGGAAACAAAGAAACAAAAAACAGCCCAGTTAAACATAAGAAACTTGTTCCAACTATTAATTACAATGGGTAATTACAATGTAAGCATTAATTACTAATTACTGAGAGACTGCGGTGGAAAGGGTGTATGATGGAATGACTCTCAACAGCAGGTGTGGCCTCAGACCAAGGGGGTCACCACAGGTGTGGCCTCAGACCAAGGGGGTCACCACAGGTGTGGCCTCAGACCAAGGGGGTCACCACAGGTGTGGCCTCAGACCAAGGGGGTCACCACAGGTGTGGCCTCAGACCAAGGGGGTCACCACAGGTGTGGCCTCAGACCAAGGGGGTCACCACAGGTGTGGCCTCAGACCAAGGGGGTCACCACAGGTGTGGCCTCAGACCAAGGGGGTCACCACAGGTGTGGCCTCAGACCAAGGGGGTCACCACAGACAAGAGCAATGCACACAGATAAGAGGAAAGAACTGCAAAATATTAATACATGAAACAAACACTGAGGCCTTAAAAAAATTACCCAAATCCAAAATCACCTCTCAGATAATTCAACACCCTGGTATGCAGGCATTGAATAATTGGACACAGAATCAGCAAGATTTAGAACTACACAATACCCTCAAGCAGCAGGGTCTTTTGACTTTTCTGAACACCAGCTCTAGCAATCCCACCAGGCACACTCTGTGCAAGCCCCCCTCAGCAAGATTAACAACAGCGGAGGTCACCAACCGACCCCAGTGAAGTTAATGAAAACAGTCTGACAATAGAATCAAATCAGAAATCAGCAGCGGCGGGAAGGCCTCCCACACACGGGAAATACAACAAAGCAACAGAAGGCTGGGGGGAAGTCTCAAAAGGAGAATCTGGGTCAGCTTGGGGGACACACCTTTAATCCCAGTCTCTGGGAGGCAGAGGCAGGAGGAGCACCCAAGTAAAGAAATCAAGAAGAAGAAAGGGAAAGAGGAGGGGAGGGGGAGGGAGAGAAATAAGGGGAAATTTGAAAACACATGAAACCATATGAAGACGAAAAAGACCATTTAAATGTGTGAACGAAGCTGAAGCTGAAGGACTGTGTATAGCTGCAGACGGTGACGCCGGAGGGCTGGAGGGGACCTAACCGTAGAGAGCTTGCCTCGCACACAGGGAGATGTGGGTTTGGATCACCAGCGCCCATGTTAAAAGCCAGGCACAGTAGCCCATGGCTATAACCCAGCGCCTGGGGATCAGAGACAGTCTTCCCGAATCAGTGAGCCCAGAAATCAGTGATAGACTTTCTCTGTCCCCAGAGAAAGGAAAGGAGAAGATAGCTAAGAAAGACACCCAGTGTCCACCTCTGACCTTCATGTGCGCACACGCACACACACACACATGCACATCACACATACACACACACATATTAAACACACACACACACATCACACACACACACATCACACACACACATACACACACACATACAGATACACATCACACACACACACATCACACACACACACATACACATCACACACACACACACACACACACATCACACACACATCACACACACATCACACACACACACACATCACACACATCACATCACACACACATCACACACACACACACACACATCACACACACACATCACACACATCACACACACACACACACACATCACACATGTCACACACATCACACACATCACACACACACACACACACATCACACATGTCACACACATCACACACACACACACACACACACACATCACACACACACACATCACACACACACATCACACACACACACACATCACACACACACACATCACACACACATCACACACTATCACAAGGCTTATCTTGTAAGGAAAAGAAATCACAATAATGTAAGTTTTCAAGTCAAGAATCTGGGAAAAGAAGGCAAAAATAAATCCAAAGCAGAAAAGAAGGAAGAAAATAACAAAAAATCAATACATGTTTTTAAAAAAGAAAAAGGAGAAAACTAATAAATTATAAACACAATTCTTTTTATAGAAAAAAATCAATAAGAATCTGGAAAGGCTAGGAGAGGCAGGACACAGCTCTCCAGCGCCAGGCACCCAACAGCAGACGTGTCGGATCTGCGGCCACACCACCCGCACTCCCGCACGCAGTGAAGAACTTTGGTCCCACAACCGTAAAGGCTGATGGCCACTCTTGCTGCCCGGAGCAGGGAGCAGCAGAGCCTGCTGCTGTTAGGACATTCACATGGGTGCGGCTGCTTGGAAATGTGTCGCAGCTCTGCATAATGCAGAGCACACTCTCATAAATAAATGAAAACATCCTCAAAGACAGCAGTGCTCGAATCAGCCCCGCCTGCGGCACCCCTAAACTGAAGAAACACAGACAGCTGTGCACAGGAGGAAAGGTCAGCAGAGCGCTTCGAATCACAGTAGAATCCTGCTCAGCACTTAAAAAGAGAGAGAAAGCTAAACGAGCCAATGATGTGTGCTTAAACAGCTTTTGCTTGATGCTGACCATGACCCTCATTTCATCAAGGGTGGAAGGACTCAGAACTGGGGTTCCCATGGGGATGGGATGGCCGAAAACTATGAGGGCTTCCCTGGGGATGTTGGGTCCATCCGAATTGCAGCAGGCTCCTTGAGATAAACATCTGTCTGGACTGGGTGCTCCAGATTCTTCCTGTTTTAATGAAAGAACTAAAGAGTCTCATAGATTGCAAAGCAGCGGGGAAACTTTTCTCAAGAGCAAACTGATAGCACAGACCATAAGCAAGCCCAGGGATCCTTGCGTTAGAGTGCTCAAGAACCCCAGGCTACTATTTGGGGTCTCCATTATGAGGGTTATTCTCTGGATTGACCGGCTTGGGTCAGGTAAGCTTTAGTTTACTCTGCCTGCCCTTTCCCATGATGCATCTGATTTTAATCATGTACACTCCAACTATGTATAGGCATAAGAAGGTAAATAGGGGATTCCCCCTTAAAAGTTCACACAGAGGACACAGTTTGTCTTCCTGTCCGTGCACCTGAAACCAGTTCAGGCCAGCTTGGTCCCTGCCTCCCTCACCCAGATATGTTCTGGAATACATTTGAATGGAAACCAACCTCCAAAGAGGAGGTTACTATTCTAAAGGTTGCTGGGAACAAGTGACTCTTTCTATTGTTTACAGTGGGGTGCATGTGGGACTCAGTGTAGCTGAAGGGCACAGGTTGCTAGGTGCACACATTTATTGCCCAAGCTACGTGGAGCCCCAAGCTGCTAAACTTTCCCCATACTTACCTGCTTCAAACACCTTCAGGACTATTGTTTTGTGCAAGTCACATGCAAATTTAACCTCACTGAGCGAGAGTAGATGCACCCAGTTCTAAAGCCAACATTTGCCTGTGTTACTTAATCTATTCTCAAAGGGACTGCATATGCAGAGCATTACAGAGGGATTTCTTTCACTCTGGGGATAGAGTAATGATGGTCCCTGTCCTTGCTACTGTATAGCATGAGTCTGCAGACTCCAGAAAAGCCCAGGAAGAGGAAATAAGCAGGATGTGGAGTGTTGTAGAGGAACAAGGACAGTGCTAATGTGTCCGTGGCCAGTGGTGTTTTCCCAGAGGGATCAAACCTGGGCTAGGCCTGCAGGGGTCCATATCACGATGGGACGCAATGACCTTAGAGAAGCAAAATGAAGGGCCCGTGAATCCAGCACATGAAGAGGGTCCTTGGAAGCACTGCCACTGCTAATCAGGCGGTCACACACACTTTTCTACAGATAGATTTAAAAATGCAGCAAGAAACTTAAAAGGAGGGAAAGTGGTGTGGGCGAGGGACAGCCTGCCCAGGACACGTCCTTGCTCATCCGCCCCAGTTCCTTTTAGCCCCGGGTTGGGGTGGAGAGAAAATGGCCCTCTGATATTAAATCAATATCCCAGCAGGCCGGAGAGTAGTTTGTGTCAGGTCTCCACAAAGCCAAGGTCGAGTGTGCGATAACACTGGGGCGATACTGCCAACAATAGACTCAAAAGTGCAGTTTTGGCAAAATAAATAAAATGATCGTTTTAAAAGATGACTTTTTTTTTTTAATGATGAGCTCATAGGACACAGTACTGGGAAAGAAGGACAGACTTCCTGAAGGGCTTGTAGAATTGGGGGAATGTTTAAATCAAAGCTGTTACTGTTAATTTGGACAATATGAACAAGGAGCAGAAAGTCCTGCGGGCCTACTAAGTGCCAGATGTGTCACACCGGTTACCTCCCGGCAGTCCTGGGGACTGAGTTGGCCCAGCCATCGGCTCCACCGCTTCCATTCTCCAAGTACCCATCCCGAGTGCGAGGCTGCCCCTCAGATCTCCACAGCTGACCTGATTGGTCAGCTAGACTCAGGATCCTTTCTGAAAGCTCATCAGTGGATTTTAAAGTGCATCCAGTGTTTGTCTCTCAGGACCACATAAAACCCAGTCCACCCTCAGCCTCTGCTCCCCACCCCAGGGACAGGCCCTGGCTCTCTTCCTTCTTTCCCGGGACTGTTCTTCACACCTGTCGCCAATCTCTGACTTCTGACTCTATTTCCCTTGAAGAAAAGTTCTACCTCTGACTATGATTGCTAAAGTCGCTAGAGCTCTGTAACACTGTCCTCTGCCTGCACCCTTGCCTTGCCTTTCCTCCTGAACACACACACACGCACACACACACACACACACACACACACAGACTCCCAAGCAGGTCTGAGTATGACACATTTCACCTCCAATGGCCAGCAGGACATGGGTGTTAACCAGGAAACAGGAGCAACTAAGATGAGAGTTAGTGCTCTTTACTTCACGCTGTCTCTATTTCGCAGTCCGCCTCTGAGAAGCCAGGGGAGCAAAGACATCCCCGTCTCCTGGCAAATGCATGGCAGGGTTGGTGCAGATCCCGTGTGAACAGAGGCTGCTGAGGCTCAGAGGTGGCCCTCGCAGATGCAGCCCATCTGACACGGTACAACTGCAAAGAAGCCTACACACACTGCTTGCTCAGCCTCCTTCTTCCGTCTTCCTCTCAATCGCCCCCTTGCCTCATCCCAGGTCACAGTGAGCTCCTAGACCCGGCTCAGTAGCCCATATGGAGTCCTCACCCAGCCCGAGGACCACTGGGCTTTGGACCACATGCAGGCACCTGACACTGCCCAGTTCCTTGTGTGCAAACCCCCTCCTGGATCTGTGAAATCAGTTCAGTGGTTCCTTCTGTCAATCATCCCCGGAGCTCAGGCTTCTCGGGTTTCCATGCCAGGGCTTTGATGTTGTTGTTGCTGCTGCCGCTGCTGTTGTTAAGGCAGGGTCTCCTTTCCCACTCACTATGTAGCTGAAGATGACCATAAACTTGTGATTTGACAACCTGTGCATCCATCTCTGTAAGGCCCTGGATGATTATCACCAACTCTGCAGGTTGCCTTCAGAGAGCAGCCTCAGGAAGGAGCCCAAGCCTGCAGCAGCACACAGACCCTTTGCGTACCTGGAGGGAGTAGTATCCACGGCAAGGCATGAGTACTTAGGCAAGGGCCTAGGAGAGCACTGTACACTGGGTCGTTTACCAACCTGACTGTGGGCTCCCTGAAGGCAGAGGTCACACCTGATTAATACCTACAACTCAGTATCAATACATTGCCATTCAATCAGCATTTGCTATGAATAAGTAAACCTGATTCAAAAGGCACTTAAGGGAAAGACTTTTGGAGAATTATAAATATTTAGAGGAAGTGCCAAATAGCACCATGCTTAAAGCACTTTATAAGACAAAGGTATTTTAACTCCCTGATTTTGGTCTTGTAATATAACGTAAGTGATGTGCAATATCCGTTTGTTTGGCACAAGACCACTCTCTTGCGAATGGCTATTTCTCCCCATTGAAAATGACTTCAGTTTGCCTGAATACATGCTGTTTCCATGGAGACAGAGGTAGCCTCTCTGCAGATCCTCGGGTTATGCCAGCAGTGACCCAGGAGCCAGCCAGCCTAAGGTTCTGCTCACTAAGCTAGATACAAGCCAGGTGGTGGTGGTACACGCCTTTAATCCCAGCACTCGGGAGGCAGAGGCAGGCAGATCTCTGTGAGTTTGAGGCCAGCCTGGTCTACAGAGTGAGTTCCAGGACAGCCAGAGCCATAACAGAGAAACACTGTCTCGAAAAAAAAAGAAAAGATAGTGACACAAAGCTCGGTAGGTCCCTGACACACAGTGCACAGTGCCCTGCGCGGCACAATGGCTCTCTTGGCTGACATGTTAAAAAGCCAATTCTCCTTCACCGTGCTTTGTCTGCCAACCGCCTTTTCATGAATTTAACTCTTTTAATGGTTATTGTTCATCATTATCAGGAGGCTTCCATATGTTTTTTTTGTGGAAAATGGCCCTTCTTGGACACCTGGTGGGTTTGCCTCCTCCTTTGGAATCTCTGGGATCCCCAGTGGAGTGAGCTGTCTGTTCCGTGCAGCCTGGGTCTCAAAGCTCAGCCTGCCTGAAGGCTGCTCCTTCAGCCTGGGTTCTCAGGCTCTCGTCTCCCCGCTGCAGCGTGCTGCCTGGGTCTTCTCCCTGCCCATCAGCCATTCACGTGGGCCTTGGGAATCCGCATCTGAAGCAAGCTTTCCTTGCCGCAGTGGGCTCAGCCAGGTCTCTGCTAAAATGTGCTGAGGTCATGCATTTTGGTGCCTTTTTATTTTTTTAATTTTTAAAATTAGCATGCAAGGTAATAAGTTTCCTCGTGGATTTTCAAATGTAATTTGTTTTTGATGATTCCTTTTCCTCCTTCCTCCCTCCCCTCCCTTCTTCCTTTCCTTGCACTCTCTCACCCCCAGGAGCTTCCTTTCTGCCTTCATGTATTCTGTCTCCTTGCAGCCTCCCTTCCCGACAAACCTCTTTCCCTCCTGTGGTCCGTGCCGGTCCAGCTATCCCCACACTCACACCAAATATATACACACGTAAACATTAAAAGTCAGGATCCCCGTGCAAGAGCGAATGTAGCATTTTCTAGATCCACCCATTGTCCTCTAAACTGCAAGATTTAATTTTTTTTTACAGGAGAATAAACGTCCTTTGTGTGTGTGGACAGCATTTTGTGCATCCACTGATGGCTGTCTAGATGGGTTCTGTTTCCTTGCAGCTGTGGGAAGAGCAGCTATGAGCATGGATGTGCAAGTGTCTCTGTGGTCGGTACAGAGTCCTTTGCGTGGTCCCAGGAGTGCTACGCCTGGGCTGTAGGGCGGTTCTATTTGAGTTGTGTGAGGAACCTCCGCACTGATCTCCTTAGCAGCCGCACCGGCCGTGATGACTCCCCCCTCACATCCTCCTCAGCGTCTGCTCTCCTCTGTTTTCTCCACGGTGTCCATTCCGACTAGGGAGAGGTGGACTCTCGACGACACACACTGTTCTGCTTTCCTCATAAACTGATGGCTCTGAGAGACAAAATGCAGAGCATTTATATGGTCCCAATTACCTCTCATGACATACAGACGGGTCACTCGGGAGCCTTGGGCAGAGCACAGACATACTTTCAGTTTTCCAAAATGTACTGCGCGTGAAACTTTGAGTGGTAGAGGCGCCTCAGACACGCAGAGTGAGGCGAGGCCTTGGCCATCACTTTGATGCATTTTCTCCCTTTGAGATGGACCATTTAACTGACCTCAGACAGGTAGAGATTAATGCCATCTTCAAAGACCTTCAGGGAAGGTGATTCCACATCCTTCCTCAGCAATCAATTCCTACGGGAATGTCTCCTTCCTGCGACCTGAATCCGTCAAGCCTGTCCAGAAGCAACATCTCTCCCGTTCATATTTTTCTCTTACTGTTTGCTGAGTCAAGGTGGTGACTGCTCTTTTCCACCACCTCTGTGAGCTGTTTTCGTCCAGTCCGGAGCCTGGGAGTCTACATCTTCTGGAGAGCGCCTCCCCCCAACACCCTGCCTCCCTCCACCCCACCACGTGCCTGCCATTTTCTCTGGAAAGTTCCAGAAGCAGATAGGGCTGTGAGTACATTGGTCCTGTTCCGTATTCAGGCTCCTCACTCAGACCTTCAGATGAAAGCAGAAAAGACATGCCTGGTACGTGAGACCTTCCCGAAGGGCCTCATGATCTTTGGGGAGTTAGCACAGCTGGGTAGATAGCAAGGAGCAGAAGTGACATCTCTGCTGAGACAAAAACCTAAGCACTGTTCAGTTAGTCAGTAACTTACAGACTCCTGCCAAGCCAAGGCTTAGCCCTTATACAGCTTTCAGCACGGTCAGAGCCCTGGTAGAATTTCCATAAGTCCCAGAATTCACCCCAGTTCCCTCATGGGACTCCACACAGGCAAGCCATCCAAAGCCAACCTGGAGGCTGCAATCAGCCTTCATAACATGGAGGAGACAAGAGGCAGGAGGTAAATCACATGGACCAGGCCCTCGATCTGCCCTCGGCCAGGACAGAGTGATATGAAAAGAGCCAGACGTTTGTCAGGTAACATCTGCATCCTCTACCTTCTCAGTTGTCCAACTCCAGCGGGGTTACCGAACCTTCCTGAATCTGGGTGTCCTCCATTGTGAAGCGTGAAGCCACAGAGTCCTTCAGAACTTAGTGGTTTCCACTGTTACACAAAGATGTCCTTCCACACTGGTTCATATGCACGGACATGGTCAGTTCTGGCTGCGTGCTGGTCCGTGGCTCCTTGCTTGTGTATCTCTATGGCATCCTGAAATGTGCACGGCGTGTGAGCACTGAGCGGGCTGTCCCGTAGAGAGCCAGGATTGACATAAACAACACACAATAAAGCAGATGCAACATTTCAACAGGCCATGCTCATGAGGGTCACTATGAGGAATGTTTTCCATTACCGAATCTGTATCCCTTAGCGCTAAAAAGTAAAGAGCCCTTCATCTGGGGAAGACACAGGTAGCCACAGCTACTGCGTCACGACGCCAAATTCCAAGTGACTCCATGTTTATTTGATCTTCCAACAATCCCATGAGTCAAATACTCTTATTTCTTTGAATGGAGGCTCTAAGAAGTTAAATGAGTGCCCAAATCCAGATAACCAAGATGAGCTGAGGCAGAGCAGACATCAGAGCAGGAATCAGACTTCCTACTTGGTCTCCCCAAGGTGCTATGACACCCACACCTTGCTTCTGTCCGTCTGAAGGGCTCTCTGTTTTGGTTCATCTTTACCACTATTTACAGCGATGCCACCACAGCCCTGTCTGTACCCAGGACTCCTTGTATCAGGCATGCCCACACCAGGAGCACTCAGAAAGACACCATGCCCTACCTCCAGGAGTATGTGGTGGTCTTTCCTGCACTGGCTTGGTCCTATCGGCGCTCAGACGGCGTAGGGTAGAGGTGGGTGCGGGATGTCTTTGGCTAGGATAGAGTTCTTTTTGCTGGTGAAAGACATTTTCCCAGAGTAAGACTCTGTTGTCTTCATCGATTCAGCAGTTTTGATTTGACACCACAAAGACAATGATGCTGGATAGAATACGGTGCCTCTAAATATTAGAGATGGTAAAAACAGAACAGGGGGAAAACTTAACATGCAATGAGACAGACTCCAGTGAAGGACAAAATGCCTTCCTGGGATTTGAACTGGGAGTGGGATGATTGTGCTGCAGGACCCGTAGTGTTCTGTAAACCACGTCTCAGTTCCCGGGACACACTGACCCCGCGAGTGAAATCTTCTGTGTGATTTCTTTCCTTGCTGGTGCTGACATTCTTGGAGCTTGTTGTTTTCATTTTTCAAAATTGTGCTTTGATGGTGCGTTATTAAATTGATTAGCTCACTAAATAATGAATCAGCAGCTAAGATGGATTTGTTGAAAACAAAAGAAACATGCTCTGTAGACTGGAGCAATGGTACATTGTGTTCTCAGTGGAAAGGAGAAATTGGCCCAGTGAAGCCAAAGCCTTGTGGACGGCTGCATGAGCCGCAATGAACCCATTATGCAGATGTTGGGCCCTAAATCCTAAAAATAGGATTTTAGTGACTCCAGAGTCTCTCTTGACTTGTTTGAAATGTAAGGACTTCACAGTTTGTCACTGATACATTTTTAAGGAACAGCGTAAGGAAATCACACTGTAGAGATCTCGCGCGCTTATTAAATAAACGACGATTTATTTTATGGCTTCGCAAAGTGAAGCATCAGCCCGGGTGTCAGGGGCGCCGGCTGAGCGCAGAGCAGCTGTGAAGCCCTACCACAGCCAGCCCCTCCCCTCCCGCTCGGCGGGTGGTCAGGCGGGCAATCTTACACACCATCACTTAGGTCTTCTCTCTCCCTCCGCTGCTTATGCGGTTCTGTTTCTTGAGACCCTGGGGACCCACGGACGGGCTCTTCTCTGTGCTTCCCTCCCTTAAAGCTCATCACGTGACCTTGTAGGCAAGCATGCCTGTTTATAATGTTCTCATCTGCACTTCTGGTTGGGGAGTCTAGCTTAGCAGACATTAGAGAGGGCTCGCACTTTCTGTTTACAGCTGGAACTAAGCTGTCTCCAGGCAGATTTGAAATCCAACCATGAGATTTTATTTCTTTCACAGGGTTTCATAAAGTAGCCAGGTTGTCTTAGAACTCATCGCAGTCCTCCTGCCTCGGTCTCTAGAGTGCTAGAATTACAGCATGGACCACGATATCCAGCTTCTAGAACCTTCTTCTTTTAAGAGAGATGACAAAAGCAATAGAAAATAGTTTAAAATATGCCTACAGATGGCAGATGTCTGAAATATTAATATCTTTGGAGGTAAATACATTTCAAAGATTTTGAGACTTGGTAGACAAAGCGATATTCCTTTTGTTTCCAGAGCTCTGCCTGCCTGGAGGGAGGGCAACTAGAGCAACTTGATCTCCCTAAGGTTCAGTGGATGAGGAATGTTGTCAGGACTGAGCACCATGGTAAGAGGTGTGTGTGTGTGTGTGTGCGCCTGTGTGTATGTATGTGTGATGTGTGTGTGTGTATGTGTGTGTGCCTGTGCGTGTGCGTGTGTGTGTGTGTGCGTGTGTGTGTATGTATGTGTGATGTGTGTGTGTATGTGTGTGTGCCTGTGCGTGTGCGTGTGTGTGTGTGTATGTATGATGTGTGTGTATGTGTGTGTGTGTGCGTGTCCGTGTGTGTGTGTGTGTGCGCCTGTGTGTATGTATGTGTGATGTGTGTGTGCGTGTGCGTGTGCGTGTGTGTGTGTGTGTGTGCGTGTGTGTGTGTGCCTGTGCGTGTGTGTGTGTGTGTGCACCTGTGTGTATGTGTGTGTGTGTGTGTGCGTGTGTGTGTGCGTGTGTGTGTGTGCGTGTGTGTGTGTGCGTGTGTGTGTGTATGTGTGTGTGTGTTGCCTGTGCGTGTGCGTGTGTGTGTGTGTGTGTGTGCGCCTGTGTGTATGTATGTGTGATGTGTGTGTATGTGTGTGTGCGTGTGTGTGTGTGTGCGTGTGTGTGTGTGTGCCTGTGTGTATGTAGGTGTGATGTGTGTGTATGTGTGTGTGCGTGTGTGTGTGTGTGCGTGTGCGTGTATGTGTGTGTGTATGTGTGTGTGTGTGTGTGCCTGTGCGTGTGTGCGTGTGTGTGTGCGTGTGCGTGTGCGTGTGCGTGTGTGTGTGTGCGCCTGTGTGTGTGTGTGCGTGTGTGTGTGTGCGCCTGTGTGTATGTATGTGTGATGTGTGTGTGCGTGTGCGTGTGCGTGTGCGTGTGTGTGTGTGTGTGTGCGCCTGTGTGTGTGTGTGTGTGTGCGTGTGTGTGTGTGTGCGCCTGTGTGTATGTATGTGTGATGTGTGTGTATGTGCGTGTGCGTGTGTGTATGTGTGTGTGTGCGCCTGTGTGTATGTATGTGTGATGTGTGTGTATGTGCGTGTGCGTGTGTGTGTGTGCGCCTGTGTGTATGTATGTGTGATGTGTGTGTGTGCGCCTGTGTGTATGTATGTGTGATGTGTGTGTATGTGTGTGTGTGTGTGTGTGTGTGCGTGTGCGCCTGTGTGTATGTATGTGTGATGTGTGTGTATGTGTGTGTGTGTGTGTGTGTGTGCGCCTGTGCGTGTGCGTGTGCGTGTGTGTGTATGTGGGCATGTGTGTGTGTTCTCTTATTGTACCACACTGACCTGGCCAGACTTCAGATCTCTTCTCCATGTAAATGTTGCTCACATCAACCATTCATCCCCACATTTTCCTATCTCCCTTGTGGTGGTTTAAATAATAATGTCCCATGTCCCTGCCCTCCACCCCCCTGCACCATAGGCTCACATATTTGAATGCTTAATCGTCAGCCCTACTTAGAAGGATTAGGAGGTGTGGCCTTTCTGGAGGAATTAAGTCACTGGGGTGGGTTTTAAGGTTTCAAAAGCCCAAGCCAGGCAGTGTCACCTCTCTCTTCTTGCTGTTTGTGGATCCTGATGTAGAACCCTCAGCTACCTCTCCAGCACCATATCAGCCTGCATGATGGCATGCTTCTCATCCTGATGATAATGTACTAAAGCTCAGAACCTGTAAGCCAGCCCCAGTCAAATGCTTTCCTTTATAAGAATTGCCATGGTCATGATGTCTCTTCCCAGCAATAGAGCACTGACTAAGCCATTCCTCAATGATACCTTTTACCTTGTCTACTTTCCAACTGAAAGGTCAAAACTTTTTACTCGAGACTGAGCATGATGGTAAATGCCTGTAGCGACAGTGCTTAAGACACAGAGGCAGAAAGATCAGGAATTCAAGGTCATCCTCCATGACAAGTTCAAGGGCTACAAGGTCTACATAGCAAGTTTCAGGATTGCCAGGCATATATAGAGAGACCCTGCCTCAAAACACAAAACCTGAGAGAGCATACATGAGACAGTAAGGACTCAAAGACACGGCTTAATTGTTTTAAATACAAAATATTAAGAGTAAATACTAAATGGTTTCTTCATTAATCCTTTTGCAGAAGATCTCTGTGCTCAGGAAGGGTGCTTCTGGACTTTCTAGCTTCGTCACTTACTTCTGAGCTTGGCAGTCAAGAGAAGGTGTCAATTTCCAGGTGCAGAATCATCCGGAAGCTGTTTTCTGTGCTCCCGATGTCCTTTCTGACGACCCTCTGCCATCTCCTGTGGTGTTCTTGACCACAGCAGCCAAGGGATTTCGACCTCTGCCTGAGCTGGAACACTGCACTCAGAAACTTCTCTTGACCGCGGCCCGGCCTGCTGGGACGAGCCTCTTCCTTGCCGCGGCGTACCGGCCCTGTGCCTGCCCTTCCTCCAAGCAGAGCTTGCGGCCACCTCTAACGCCTCCACCTGATCCTTGCCACCGCCCTTCCCTTTCTGCTCCCGTTACCACCACCCAGAGCATCCACTCTTTTTGTAGGCCCATTTATTTATTTACTATGTTACAAGCCAGGGGCTGCGAGGGACAGACTCAAGCCAGTAGGCCGCAGCCCTGCTCCCCAGCCCCCGGTGGGCTAGGCACAATGTGATTGATACCCGATGCTGCTTTTGCAGAGTCACATGGTGGGTCTGCCCTGTCCTCACCCAGTGCACGAGCATTTGCATGTATGTTTCTGTTTTAATATTTCCTAAGCTTTCTTCTTCAAAAAGTTATTCCTCTCTCTCTTTCTACTCTCTCTCTCTCTCATCTTCTCTCTCTCTCTCTCTCTCTCTGTGTGTGTGTGTGTGTGTCTGCATCACCTGTGTGCACCCCCAAAGGGACCAGAAGGTGTCAGATCCCCTGGGACTGTGGTTATAGACGGTTGTGAGCTGCCATGTGGGTGCTGGGAATTGAACCCAGGTTCTCTGACAGAGCAGCCAATGCTCTTAACCGCTGAGCCACCTCTCCAGCCCCTGATGTGTTCTTTTTTATTCTTCTTCCCCATCCTGTCCTCCCTCACACTTGCTGGTAACCCTCATCTCAAAAACAAGCAGAAGCAAGAAAACAGACAAGGCAAAGACTAGCAACAAACCCCAAATGGTGCCAGGAGACTGAGCTGTTTGCCTCAGACACCTCCCGTCCCTTCAGTGGTGGACAGTGACGTGGAAGTGTAAGCCAAATAAGCCTTTCCTCCCTAGTTTGCTTTTTGGTCGTGGTGTTTCCTCGCAGGAATAGAAACCCTAAGAAGACACCTACTTTCTCCATCAAATTGGTAGTCACCAGCTTTACAAAGACTAGGGAGCCCGCCTCCCCGGCACAAGGTGGGCAGAGTGACAGGAGACCAGTCCCACACAGACTTCCCATGGACAGAGAAAAGCCAGAGTGGGCGGATGCCACAGACCATGATGTCATCAGTGAGGAGGGATCCCCCCTTCTCAGGACAGGTGACCTCATGCGGGCCTCTGGTCTGAGAATTGTAGGAGACACATGTACGTATGTGGATCCGCCCTCAGTGAGTTCATAGGGCTAGACAGGCTGGGTGCCTTGCTCCTCGTTAACATGGGAGGTGCCGGGCGCTGGGCCTTTGGAAATAGAGGTGTCTAATGCCAGGAAATGACAGGTGTCTGGCAATATAAGAAACAAGATATAACTAAGTCAAGTCAGGTGAGAAATATTTTTAACCACCCCTCCCCTAAGTATAGCTTGAACAGAAGAGGCAGGGCAAAAATAGCAAGGGAAAAATGTCAGAGTGAGCATGTCTTGGGGAGATGGAGATGTGGAATGCCGGAGGAGGCCCTCAGGTCCTGCTGAGAACCCTCCAGTGTGTGCACAGCTGGCCACGGAGCATCACAGATGGTTGGGGTGACCGGAATGGTGGCTCGGCCGCAGCCTAAAGTGGATAATCTGGGTGAATGGCACAGGGTCATTAACTACTTATGGTGCAAAAATCCAACATTTAAAACAGTATCATCTATGTCTGTCATCATTTTATTACTGAAAGGCATTTCCACCTCAAATATTAAGAAAGTTAGTGGGGGAAGTACAACCCTCCCCAGGAGCCACGGTTGTCAGCGACACACACAACGCAAGAGCACACTACAAACTCAGCTGCCTTTTCTCGTGTTTTCTCAGGTCATCAGCAACCTGACATATCTCAGTTGGTAGAGTACTTGCCTGGCATCCATGAGGACCTGGGTTCAATCCCTAGCACCACACAAATGAGCCGTGGCACACATCTTTTGTCTCCCCACTTGATAAGTGGAGGCAGGGGAATCAAAAGTTCAAGGACATCCTTGGCTATATAATGAGTTAGAGTTCAATGTGGGCTATGTGAGATCCTGTTTTAGACACACACACACACACACACACACACACACGAAAAGAAAAGAAAAGAAGCAAACCAAAAAAAGAAAAAAAGAAAAGAAGGAAAAACCTCTTGGTGACTCTGAAAGGTAGGGCAGCCTTCAAGAATAACAAGAGAACTGCCCACAGCCTTCGCTGTGGCTGCTCCTTCCTGTGCGGTTCAGGGCTTGCTATTTATATTTCCAAACATCCCGTGGGGTATGGAGGCTCTAACAGCATCCTGCCCATCCCGGGAGGTGGGTAAAGGTCAGCTGAAGCTCTGCGTGTGAGACCTCTCCGCTCCCAGAACCCAGTGAAAACCGAACTCAGTGCAGTCACCAGAATGTCAGCTTTCATGTCAGTAAAATGAGGGGGAGTTCAGGCAGGACCGGGGATCTGAGACTAGAATGTGGCTGGGACATCGAACCTGACAGTGACACCCTGTGTGCAGTGGGCAGGGCACTGACAGAGCCACTCCAGGTTTTCATCTGGAGACCCTAAGTCTAGTGCAGCAGCTCTCACCCTAACGCTGTGACCCTTTAATACAGCTCCTCATGTTGTGGTGACCCCCAACTGTAAAATTATTTCCACTGTTACAGCGTAACTGTAATTTTGCTACTGCTGTGAATCGTGATGTAAATATATGGTATGCAGATGGTCTTAGGTGACCCCTGTGAACCATCTGACCTTCCCAAAGGGGTTGTGACCCACAGGTTGAGAACAGCTACTCTAGTGGAAAGCCAGGCTGTGTAAAAGCTGTACCACAGCTGGTGCATCTGTTTCTCACAGAGGTGGGTGAGCAGCTCCAGAAGTACAGTTGGAGAGCCTAGACGGTACCAAGCCTGCATGGTGGACAGTAGAGCCATCACTGCTGAAAAGCAAGGCACTACTGACCGTGAGGAAATGCTAGAACACAGAGACCATGCTGCCCGCCCTCCAGCTCTCAAGGTCATGATGATGAGGGCTCCACCTTAGTCAGAGGACCCCAAGGAGCCGGGACAGCCAAGTACAGTGAATTCGTGCAGGTTGGAGAGCCTGGAGGAAGGAGGACAACCAATGGAGAGGACTGCCAGGAGCCAGGACGCCAAGTGAAAAGATCCTGAGAAGTCAGGACAGCCAAGTGTACTGAATGGGCCCTGGCCAGAGAGCCCGAGAGACCAGGGGAGCCAAGTACAGCACGGTTAATTGGCCAGGACTCAGTCGAGAAAACGGATCTTTCTAAGGAAACTGATGAGGTCCAAGTAAAGCCTGGGGTGTAAGAGCAGCTATACACACAGACAGCCAAGTTTAGCTACACTTTCAGAGCTGACCTGCACTGTGGGGCTCCACTGTACACAGCCTCACACAGACACCCCAGCCTAGGGACCTGTCTGGCAAAGGAGTTTACATGATGTGTACCAGTCCCACAGGTGGTGGTACCTTTTCCTAAGGTGGGGCGGGCTATGCTCAGCTCCTCAGAGGTCACAATAAGAACACAGCACCGATGCTAAGGTAGGGCATGCTGGGAAGGCAGAGGCAGCAAACTGCATGCATTGCAGCTAGGAGAGGGTGGCTGGAACTTACTTTTGGACTCGATCTTCCTGTTGGAGGATGTTTTTGTGAGTTAACACTGGCCTTTGGGTGAGGTTTGTTTGGGTCCTTTTTTCTTCTAAGGAGAGTCAGGCCATCTTCTTGATCAGCGTGGACATGCTGGACATTTTGAGCTGGACCCTAGATAGGCCTGGGTCGGTCCTGCGGGAAGACATAAGTGAAGACCTTTCCCATCGTGAGAAGGAGGTCTGGTCCCTTCCATGTCCTGTCTAGTGGGCCATGCCTTAGGGCCATTAATAGCTGAATATTGGAAGAGATATTGCCCATTTTTCTTTCTGAGTTGATTTTTGAGGGTTTGGTGTGTCTTGTGATATTTTGACGCTCAAGAGAATTTTTTTAAGTTTAAAAAAGGGGTAGACATTTTAGGTTACCACTGTTTGTAATCCGTACTGAAGTGTAGACACACACCTTTGAGTTATAGCAAAAGCTATGTATTGAAGTACGTATTATAGAGAAAGCAGCTAATAGGTGTTTGTAAAACAGTTGGAGCAGATTTGTAAACGGAGTAGATCCATACCTTTGAGTTATCAAAAGGCACGGCCCTGGGCCAGAAGGTGTGGTGTACAAGGCCTCCACCGTGAATTAGAGGGGCACAATCATTTAGCGGGTGGTGATGCTCACTGACACGCAGATACAGGTACTCCCTGCAGCTCCGGCAGAGGCGTGCAGGGGTGAGGCAAGCAGGGGCGCATTAGCATCTGTGGCCACTGTGGTTTTGCATAGAAGGGAGGAAATTGTATTAGAAAAGTGCAATTGCTGAGTTTCAGAAGGGTTAAAAAGGAAAATATGGGCCAGAATTAGCCAACCTCTGCTCAAGGCCATTGCCAAAATCAGGAAGCAGCTGCTGGGTGGACTGCACGGGATATTGGGCACTGGGGTCAATGACAGGCAGCAAGGTCACAGTGGGCACAGAACAAGCTTTCACGAGTGGGTCTCCCACATGAAGACCGGCCCCACGAGTACTCACAGCCAGACTACAGGGCTAGGTGTCCCTGTACCCCAACTAACTAGAGCAGCTCCTCCCCAGCCAGAGCCACACAGTCTTTTGTAGAAAATGAAAGCATAAGACAATTTAAAACAATTAATGTTTTAATTTAAACAATTTAAAACTCCCTGGAGGGTCTGCACAGTGACACCCCCCCCCCCAAACAGGACAGAACCTTGGCGGAACAGGACAGCTTCTCAGTGGCTTGTTTGCTCTGCAGTCCGTCACTAAGTGAGTGCCCGGGTGAGGTGAGGAGAATAGTAAGAACATCCTTGTTCATAATCCTGGGGGCTGCAGGCCTGAGCCACTGTACGCGCCAGGGGGCTCACGGGACAGCAGGCTCCTCATGGACTCACACAGTTCATGTCTGATGGTCTGATGGCAGCCAGAGGCCAGGTAAAGGGCTCTCACCCACAGCAGTTTCAATCTATGTAGAGTTTATTTTAAACATAGACTTTGTAAGGATTCCAATCATTCTGTTTGTTTGTAGGACAGAGTATCTCTGTGTAAGACAGCCCTGGCTGTCTTGGAACTTACTATAAAGAGCAGGCTGGCCTGGACTCACAGAGATCCACCTGGGTAGGCGCCATCACACCCGGCTTTATTTGGGGAATTATATCAGATAGAGATTCAAACCTTTAAGAAATAATCAAGAACGCTGGAAATTATCAGCATTTAAATAAAGACATAGCGATTCCCTCTAGTTTATTAGCTGTGTGTCGTGGTTCGCACTGTTTACACACACAACACCTATGGCAAGCAAAGTGCAAGAGATGGCGCGGAGGTCAGGTGGCGGGCAGTGGCGCAGCTCCTGCCTACATCTTACGAAGTGCTGCACAGTACCTTCTGTAGTAGTGAAAAATCCGTGCACCCAGTCCATAACCAACGACCAAAAAGTTGAGATCAGATACAGGTAGAAAACAAATAAGTGACACAAAACGAACTCTTCAGTCTGGTCAGACAACCCTAAAGAAGGCGTACAAGGAGGAGCAAACAGGAAACCCACATGGGGAATCCTAAATCTTTTATGATAAGTGAACATCAAACCCTCTCAGAAGCAAGGCCTAGCTACCAGTGTCTCCCAGAGCTGTAGTTTAAGCAGGTGAGCTGGACAACAGGGATGAAGAGAGTCCGTCACACAAATGGTCCACTCGAGAAGGTGCCCGTTGTAAGCTCAGTAGTCTTCACGGTAACCAAAGAGAGACACATCATGATAGCAGAGCGACCACTCGCTCATAAAGACAGAGGTCTTAAATACGAATGTGTCTAGTGACAGAACCCCAGGACATAAAGCAAGTGCTGACAGAATTAGAGGAACAGACATTTGTGTAACAAAAAGTGGAAATCTTAACAGCTGATGTCTACAACAGATGGA
This sequence comes from Cricetomys ansorgei, assembly GCA_026225945.1. Lineage (NCBI taxonomy): Eukaryota > Metazoa > Chordata > Mammalia > Rodentia > Nesomyidae > Cricetomys > Cricetomys ansorgei. The sequence goes on from JAMJFZ010003960.1 coordinate 2,808,027, forward strand.
ACAACTAGACACGAAGAAAGGGGAGGGAGAGGAGGAGACGGAGACAAGCCGCAGACTGGGAGAAAATATTTACAAAATATGCCTGGGAGAGACTCATCCAAAAGTCACAAAGAACTCTCAAAACTTGGTGAGAAAGAAATTTTTAAAAAAAAACTGATTTAAAAATGGGCAAAAGGTTAGAATATCATCCAATGAGAAACAGACAGCAAGGGCGCTGGTGGAGAGGAGCTCAGGCATCATCAGAGAACGACAAACCGAAACACTGGCGAGATGCTGCCGCAAGCCCATAATAGCAGAAATCTGAACCCCCGATACTGGCAAGTGCCTGCCGCAGTGTGAAGCACAGGGACACTCATCCCCTGCTCATGGTGATGACATCATCGGCGCAGCCATCTTGGAGGTATGGTTCCACAGTGGCCTTCCCATTGGACCCAGCCACCAGCTCCTAGGTACTTTTCCAACATCTGGAAAATCATGTGCATGCAAACAACTGCCACAAATATTTACGGAGACTTTATTAGAATCACCCTGTTGTGGAGCTCTGTCCCCTGAGCACGACAGGGCAGCTGACATCTGCGAGTACTCAGATGAGACCCTGGCAAATTGAACCACCTGACATTCCCTCAAGCAACAGGGAAGACTGCACAAGAGGACCATGGGCCCCGCCAGACCCCAGGACATAAGAGTAGTTAATACTTGCTGTGGGGAGAGACTATAAGTCTCCCGTGCCTGTAAGCAACCAGCCCCGTGTTTCCATAAATAGCCCCAACTGCACTCATTCGTTACTGTGCCAGGCTAAGAGCAACCATTTCTTGGTTCCCTCTACCTGTGAAGAGCAATCCCTTATCAAGTGTGCTTTGTTCCCACAAACCAACCAATGTCTCCAACGCTGCAGAGCAATGTTCCGAAACTCAGAGCCTAACACTAGACCCCAGGGTCGGGACAGACCGTAATGGATGTGAGCTAACCCCACAAGACGCCTCCTTCAGATGTCAACCACATCTCTCTGAGTTGCTTCCAGTTCTGCCTAACTGGGCCACAAACAGAGGGCTCCCTGGCCCTCCATCTTCATTACTGTCATAAACACCAAGACCAAAGGCAACATGGGCATCAAAGGGTTTATTGATTCTCAAAGGTCACCTCTCAAAGATCATCAAAGGATGCCAAGAGAGGAGCTCAAGGCAGGAAGCTGAAGGCAGGAGCAGAAGCAGAGGCTGCTGAGGGCACGGCGTACTGCCTTGCACTCTGTGCTTGTTCGGCCTGCTTTTTCACATAGCCTAGCCCCTTACTGAGGAGTGACACCGCCCACAGAGGACTGCCCTCCCCCACACACATAAATCATCAAACAAAAAAATGCCCCCAGACATGTCTACAGGCCAGTGTGATGAATGCAATTCCTCAATCAAGGTTCCTTCTCCCCAGCTGACTCTAGTTAGTATCAAGGTGACAAAAACTAACCAGCTAACTCCTAGCTAGTTAGCTAACTTAGCTAACTAACTAAGCTAACAGTTTGGTAGCTTGCTAGGACAGCTCACAGAGCTCAGGGAAGCACAGTTGCTGCTTTACTACAAGAAGACGTAGATACACAGGTAGATGCCACGTCTGAGGGCCAGGTCCTGAGGGTCCTGTCCCCGGGGACCTGACATGCATCGTCTTCCTAACGCACAGATACATTACCTAGTGTGGGAAAGGGTTGTCATGGAGACTTCACCACTAGGAATGACTAGTTATTAACTCATCTCCCATCCCTCCCTTCTTCAGGTTGAGAACAGAACAGCAAGCAGTTCTCAACCTGTGGGTCACAACCCCTTTGGGGACTGGATGTCCCTTTCACAGGGGTCACCTAAGTGTTGGGCCTTATGGCCAGGTGAGGGGCCTGTGGTCCAAACTCAAACCAAGCTCAAGTCCAGAGACCTGTCTTGGCGCCTCTAGTTCCGCACAACGGTGCTCAGCATAGCCTATTCTGGTGGTGACTCTGCCTAGTTACAGCTACGTATGAAAATCTTGCTGGCTCTCCCCTCTCACTCCACTTTACCTCACACCCTACATCACCTCTCCTCATCTCCTAGACCCTCCCATTCACCCTCAGCCTATAAAAAGGCAGCTTGTAATAATAAAAGCGAGTTCCTGCTTTGACAGTTCTCCCGGCTGGGTGTGTGTCTTGTCTCCCGGTGGGGGAGTGGTCGAGCCGCCGGTACTCACCATCCCGCTCAGCCCCAAGGGGGACAGGCTGGTCTCGCTCCCCCTCAAAGACTCGTTCTATCGGTACGCCCAACACCTAAGGCCATCAGAAAATACATCCTGAACATCACATGTTTATATTAAGATGCATAAGAGTAGCAAAATTACAGCTATGGAGTAACAATGAAAATAGCTATGGCTGGGGTGACCACAACACGAGGACCTGCATCAAAGGGTCACAGCATCAGGAAGGTTGAGAAGGAAGTCCCCAGAGATACAGCGGTGCTGTGTGAGGGACCAGGCGTGGGGACCGTCACGGATTCCTTGGTATTTTGAGATATCACATCCTGAACTAACCTTGCAAATGACATTTTAACCAACCAGATGTGGCGGTGCACACCTGTGATCCCAGCACTCACAAGGCCGAGGCAGGAAGAGAGTCAGTTCTAGGCCAGCCTGGACTCCTGGATTTCAGAGTGAGACCAGAGAGTGCAGGAGGAGAAAGAGAATGAAATGAGGTAATATGAAACAATCCTGGACATAATATTAGAAATAAAGCCTAGGTGCAAACGTGGGAAAATGCTGTGTGTGGCCTGTTTTGGGAAAAGCGGTTTCCACAGAGATGCCCCGGTTCAGTCGGAGACTTCAGATTGCATTTGGAGAACTTGAGTCTTGCAAAAACCTGAAGAGAAACGCAAAGAAGGTTGGAATTCTCTCCCCGTGTTCCTGTGTTGACATTTGCCCCGTGTCCTTTGCCAGTTGTGCTCTGTATTTGCTCTCTCAGTAGACGCACATATTTTCTCTAAATGTAGAGTGAGCTGTGTGCATTCTGAACGCTGACCCTCCAAACATCTGCCTTCTAAATCTGTCCCGTGTGTTTCCCAGGACCACGGGTACTCTGACACGTCTGCAGTGTGCTGTCAAGCCCAGTGCATTTAACAGTGACACGCGATCTCACCACACCTCTGTATTCCGCTTTTATCCTGACCCCTGACGTCCTTCCTCGTGGTTTTTCCTCCAGCACGGAATCTATTCTCGGCTTCTGCAATGCCCGACTCTCCTCGTTTTATCCCCGGCTCGTCCCCGCCTCAGTGACACTGACAGAGTGTTGCCTTGATGGTCACAGAGAAAGCATTTACGATACTGGAGCCCTGTGCTGGAAACAAGAAGAGGGTGGCAGCCACGAGCCCCGGGGGCTTGGGATGACACAGCCCAGTATGAGGCTAGCCCACTCATGTCTACACCCTTTCTGCCTCTTCTAGAACACCATATGTTGTTCCCATCAGGGGCAGAACCAGCGGACACCTGGCTTGTAGTCCCAGGGCTCATCTGGCATGCACTTTGACCTCCATTTCTGTTCTCCATGCCCAGAGTGGTCAGGGAGAGGGGGGATTTTAGGGGCTCGCACCCCTGCACCATGCTCACAGGAGGCGGAGCCTAACAGCATCCTCCCATGTCAGGCAAGGCATACCAAGTGTCAGAGAAAAAGAACCTGGCTGTGTCCTATGCCTCCTGGGCTCATGGATAATGGGGTTCAGACCAGCTCCCCACTTGCCTGGAAAAGCCAAGCAGCACTGTGAGAGGCCACTAAAGGAAAACATCTGTGGATGGTGATATGGGTATTTAGGTGTTCTGAGCTCTCTGAACTCTGAGACAAACACAGTTTACAGAATTTGAAGATCTGAGGGAAATCTGCATGCCTGGCAGGCATGATGGAACCTCTAACATGAAGGACTGGTGTCTTTGAGGAGACATAACCTAGACCCTACTCACTGTGCAGCTACAGTGGACCCCTGACGTCTATCCTGCTCTTGTGGTCAATGACAGAGAGAATCCACGACTCTTCCACAGCAGACCTTGAGTTGTCACTCGGTGCTTAACTTCGCACCTTTCCAAACCGGTCCTCTTCTGGTCTTGGTTTTGCCTGTGCGTAAGCTCTGTTCTCCTCCACAGCAACCCTGTCTCTGTCAAGCCCTGCTCAAGGATGCCCATTACTTATGCAAATTCACCAAGCTGCCAGTGCAGAATTATAATGAAAGAACTGGGTCTCTTATTTTGCGATGAAGTCGGGGTGCGGGGAGGGGGGACCAGCTGTCAGTCAGCGTGATCCTGAGCTCACTGGCACTCCTGGGGGGGATTCACACAGAGAGAAGTATTGCCCATAGAATATGGCGGAGATGTGGACAGACTGGAGGACATGCGGCCGTCTGAAATGAGGCACGTCTCTCCTCTGGTTGGCCACAGAGCAGCCGTGACTCTGCACGATGCCCCAGGGAGCTGTGTGGGAAGGAGAGTCGGGCGTCAGAAGGGATGCGAGAGGTTGGGCCAAGCGGAGGCCTTGTGTGTGTTATGTGGTTTTGCATTCCTCCGTACTCCTAACCATTGAGTCTAGTGCCCTGAACAGCACCATGAGCCACTCAGTTTCTCACTTACTAAATTGCCAGATTTTACCAAGTGGTCAGGTCTCGCTGCCATGCCTTTCTAGCTCTTAAATTATTTAAAATGAGCGTTTTGCCTGCGTGTACGTCTGTGCATGTACGTGCGTGTCTGGGACCCTCAAAAGCCAGGAGTCAGAACTGGAGTCACAGATGGTTGTGAGCTGCTGTAGGTGCTGGGAATCAAACCCCAGTCCTCTGGAAGAGTTGCCAGGGCTCTTAACCACTGGGCCATCTCTGCAGCCCTGTTTTGCTACGTAAAGCATTATTATTGGGGGCAGGGCATACACGCGTGCCACAGTACACGTGTGAAGTCAGTTCTCTTCTTACACCGTTGCGTGGGTTCTGAGGCCCACGTTGATATCAGCTTGCACAGTAATGGTTATTTTGGTGTTGCTGTATGAATATGGATCTAGGAGCTGGTGATGAAGATGCTATCTACTTCGGATTCAGTCAGCCTGCCATGGTTTCACAGGTGCTAGCAGGAGGCACCAGCATCCTGGGTCAGAGGTGACGGGCAGGCAGCACGACCTTTCCAATCCTTGTTTCCCAAGTCCCGCAATGATATGGCTGGGTCTGTTGATGTCTGCTTAGTTGATGACAGGCAGGGAGCTATCCTCCCTTTTGGCTCCAGAGGAGACGCCATCTTTGTCTTTCGAGGCTTTTTGCTACGTAGGCCTTCCAGAAAGGACCACTTGGGACAACAGGCAGCTAGTGTCTCATCTGAAAAATGTGCAAGAATGTGAGACTCCTGTAGGGAGATGTTTCCCAACGCCCCCCGCGCACAGCCTGTGACGACGGCTTTGAAGCTAACATAACGAACAGCCATGACGTCAGACACGATGACACATACTTTCAGTCCCAGCACGTGGGAGGCAGAGACAGGAAGGATTTCTGTGAGTTCCAGGCCAGCCAGGACAAATAGAGACTCTGTGTCAAAGAAGAAGAAATAAATAATAATAACAAGAATAATCTACAATATAAAGCTTTATTGATCAATTATAGGTTAAGGAAAATTCATTTATTTTAGTTTTATTACCCGAAGAGTTAAACGAAGCAAGTTCTGACCAGGGGAATGGGAGAGCTCTGGATAGGGAGAATGGTAGGTGAGGGGTGACGGCATTGTGTACTTAACGTGCGCCCCTGGGCAGCTCTGACCCGAGCGACTATAGCCAGCGAGGGCATAGAGACCACTTCAATTACAGGCCACACCATGGCGAGGCAATTGATTGACCCAACAGCATTTTCATGCTGGGCTGACTCAGCAACGATGTGGAACCAGCCAAGGGGTTCTAGGAAGGGGATAAATGAGGCTGCCAGAGTAGAATAGGATTCTACCACACTGAGCACACGGCTTTGTGCATTAAACTCTCCCTCTCCCTGCTACCTCCCCCTTCCCTGAACCTTCCCTGAACTGTGGGGTTATTTTCTCCCCCTTCCCTGAACTGTTTCTTAACTGGCTGCAGAAGTCGTTCTTCCCCAGGAGCCCCTTATAGCAAAAGGTGAGGTATGTGTCTTCCCAGTACAGTGGCTGTTTTACCTCCATTTCTGTTGCTGTGATAAAATACCCTGACAGAAACTAACTGAAGGAAAATTTTTAAAAAATTTAAAAATTAAAAAAAAAAAAAGGTTATATCCCATCACTGTGGAAAGTCACAGCGGCAGGAGCTTGAGACAGCTGGTGACACCATATCCGTAGGGAGAATGGATGCACCCAGGCTGGCTGGCTGGCTTGTTCTCAGCTTAATTTATCTACTCTTACACAGTTCACACCCTGTCAAGGGAATGGTGCCACTCACAGTGGGCTGGATCTTCTCACACCGATTGCTTTAACTTAGACAATTCCCCGCAGACAAGCTCACAAGTCAACCCAATGTACACAAACCCTCACTGAAGTTTCCTGTTCCTCACTTCCAGGAAATTCTGGGTTGTGTCAAGTTGGCAAAGCTAATCCTCACAGAGGCTCTCAGACCCAAGTAGCATCAACAATCCCCATGCAACAATCCCCAGTACAAACGTGCTCAGTAGCACTAGGCACCACATTGAGGGGAGGGGTCTTAGAGCTGACGGTTCTACTCCTGACCACAGGATGAAGGTCTGGAGCACAGCTTTACACATGCTGCAAGCAAGATCCTCCAGGGCCTGGGGACCCTGGGAGGCTCACGCTGAAGGCCTCTCTGGAGAGAACCACAGCTACAGAGTAAAGAAGTGAAGACCCAGCTGTCTCTTCTGTCCCTGTCAGTACAGCCCACCTGTTGGAACAAATCTCACCCACTTGCACCCCTACCAGCAGCTTTCCTTGTCCCTCTAAGCAGCCATAGCCAGCCGTGAGACGGTGTGTGCTACGCCCAGGAAATGCACCCATATCTCCAAGAACTATTCACAGGGGATGCGGGCTTTGGGCTGGCTGTCACCCGGGGTGGGAAGAGGCAAGTACACGAAGGCTACGACGAGACGGGAACACGCCGTTCTGTTTGGGCAGCAGTCTCAAATGCTCAGTGCGTTGTTAAAAATAACTAGTCATGCACACGGTCTACAGCCAAACGCCAAGAGGGCACGGTCCGCCAAAGATTGTGGTTTGTCCAGTTAGTACATCCGAAGGTTGATTGGTGGACAAGGCTCGGTGAGAACGGATTAAATAAATGAAATGAGGGTTGAATAGAGGGATGGGTACATAAATGACATAAAAGGGTGAAAAAAGGAGAATTTCCCTTACTGGGGGGAGATTCTGGACTTCTCCTTCCTCTGGAAGAAACGAGGGCTATGATGGAGCCACCGCGAGACTGCCTGAGCTGAACCCCCCGGCACCGCTCTGAGGTAGGCTGGCAGGAGCATGTCAGGCTGTGGAGCCCGGGCACCTTCCAGGTTCAGCACCACGAGCTGTCTGTCCATCTGGAAAATTCCGTATGTCTGTCAGTAGAACTTCTACAGCACTGGTTCTCAACCCTCCTAACGCTGTGACCCTTTGATACAGTTCCTGCAGTGGTGCTGACCCCCAACCATACAATTATTTCCGTGGCTACTTCATAACTGTCGTCTTGCTACTGTTACGAATTGCAATATGACTATCTGATACACAGATGGTCTTAGGTGACCTCTGTGAGTTGTTTGACCCCCTCGAGGGTCACGACCCGTAGGTTGAGAGCCGCTGTTCTAGAGACTCAAAGCAGTTGATCCTTAAGGTCACAGAGGAGCTGAAGGGGCCTAGAAACAAGCATGATTCTTTGTTCTTTGTCTGCCTGGGCACAGCAATCATCGGGAGAGCCTTGTGTGAGGGATGGAGTCAGAGTCACCAGGTGCTCTTGGCTGTTCCAGGCCTGCACGGTGCCAGCCTATACCCAGTGGCCCTCCTGGGCTCTGAGTAGCCTGGTGGGACTCTTGGTTCAGCTTACTTCATTTCCACGGAGTGAGCTCTGTTTGGAGAGGGGTAATGACACAGATTTTCCTTGGTGTCAAGGCTCTAGATGAGCCTTCAAGTTAATTTTCTTGGAAGATAGAATTTCCCTGAACTGAGGAAGCCTCCCAGTGTCCTGAGTGAAGCACTGGGCGGATCATGTAACACTTAGGAAACAAAGTATCAAGCAAAAACATAGAATTTTCTAGATCTGTGAAACCCACACAAGCCATTGAAGCGATGTCCCAGTGTTGATTTTCCTCCACGGCCTCTGCTTCTCAGTGCCCATCGCTCGCCACCCCGGGAGGACTCATCAGAGGATGTGGAGTGTCTGACCTCATCAAAGAAAAGGGCTCCATGGACACAAGGTATTAAAAATAGACGAGAAACCAGGAGATAGTCAAGCTGGAGGTAGAAGTTTCCTGCACAGCTCAATATACTGTGTGTTTAAGGAGGAGCACTTTCACGCCTGAAGGTGAAGGCTCTATGGGGAGCCAGACAGCCTGTCATCTGGGCACCATCAAAAGGAGGCAGTGTGGCTTCAGGGGATGGCTGCTGATAAGGCCTTGGCACGCTGGTTTGCATGTTTGTTGTATGTGTTTTCCTTTGTCACTCTCCTGGGTGCCTTGAACCAGAGACACCCGTGGCAGTCATGTCCAGAACTGGCTATAATAGCGTGCTTTAACTTTTTTTTAATCAAAGGCTTTAGCATTTTTAGATGTGTTGTGTTTCAGCACGATGTGAGGGGGACAGGGGCAGGGTGTGTACCGCAGCTCACAGGTGGAGGTCAGAAGACAACTCTTGGGAGTCGCTTCTCTCCTGCCAGCTCTCTGTGGGTTCCAAGGGTTGAACTCAGGTCACCTGGCTTGCTGGGCAAGCACCTGCACTTGCCGTCCCCTGGTGGAATCAGGCAAGCACGGCTAAGGTTCAGGAATTTCACACCTGTTTGTAGAAGTTGGAGCTCTGTCACCCCACCCCCACCCGGCACTGGTTTTGGTGCAATTCCCTTATCTAAATGAGAGTCATCTTCTTATTCCACCACAGTGGAGTGATTAGCATTGCCCTTCTGCCTGTGGGACCCAAGCAGTAATCAACACAAGGCCAGCTTTACCTTCAGGCAGAAAGGAATATTCCAGAACATTTCTCCCCTTTCTAAAGGAGATCTTCCTTCTTCCTCATTCTCTCTCATCTCTGAACCTTTAGAACAACTAAAAGAGGGATGGTTCACACGAACTGAAAGCCACCGAGCTGAACTGACAGGCCAGCTTCTTCCTAGCCAGAAGCTTTCCCACGGGGCTCCCCCCATCACCAATAATGTGGTTCTCTGCAGAGATAGACTAGATTTGGTTGAAACTCCCTCAGAGCTCCCTCCTCGCACCCTGCTTGTGAACTCTACACAGAGCACGGCCATTCAGTATTCGGTCAGTTGTCTGAACGCTCCCGTGACCTTTCTGAAAGTTTGGAATTTGCCTTTCATTATGTAAACATATCCTTCACTAAGAAATAATCCCGTTTAAAAGCCTAGCAGACATAATCTTATTAAGGGTGTACAATTTGGGAGGCACAGCAGTGGGAGCAGAGCCTGGGTCCTCCTCCAGGTGGAAGTAGCCTCCTGAGGATGCATGCAGGTGTCAGGTGCCTTTGCTGCCTGCCCAGCAGGTCACTCCAGTAGCTCCCTCCTGCCACTCAGTTCAGGGGCTGGGAGGAGAAAAGAGCAGGCAGATACCAGCAAATGGAATGACATTTCCCTTCTAGCCCGGGGCTCCCCTTTGGCCTCCTCCAGATCACAGTCCCTGAAGGCTCTGGAGCAGCTGTGGAGAAGCCTTCAGCTTCCCCCTCCCTAGTAGGAGCTTGCGGTCCTGACTGCCTCCAGACCCCAAGGCCTCTGTGGCCCTGTCACTTGTCTTCAGGCTGGAAGGACTGGTAGATACACAGGAACAGTGTCCCTCCCAGAGTGCTGTGCACCTGGAACCTGTGTGTAACGTTTGTGGAAATAGGGTCTCTGTAGAAACCACAAGCAGGACACATTCACAATGCAGAGGAGACCCTGTATACACATAAAGCCAGCATCACAGGTCACGTGCAGAGGGAGGCAGAGCGATGTTTCCACAGGCCAGTGTGTCTCAGTAGACGATGTGTGCATCTGTGACCAGAGATGAAGCGGGAGGGGGGTAAGAAGTCACACTTCACAGCAGAAGAGGAAGGAACACTGGAGGAAGCTGCTTCACACAGGCATTGACATTTTGATGTCACCGTTGTGGGTTACGTCAGCAGTGACCCTGTGGAAATGTGACATCATAGCCTTTTATGTTCAAGCAGCCGACTTGCCTCCTAATGGCCGGTCTGTTGCCGCCAACTCGTCCCTTACCTGCTGTTGCGGAGAGGCATGGCCACAGAGAAGAAACACTCAGTCTCGCAGCAAAATGCAACTCTGAAAATGAAACATTTTTCCCTTTTACTTGAGCCTCTCGGTTTACAAGCTCAATAAAAACTCCCATGCATGCCAGCCCTCCCACTCATTACTAAGACCCCTTCAAGGAGACAGAGGAGGAATAATTTACAAACAGATTAACTATGCTTTTTTTTTTTAAGGCAGGAAATAAAAGAAAAAGCTAAAATGTCCATTCTGTTACTCTTTCCTGTCGGGAGTAGGCCTTTCAAAATTACGGCCCACCAAACTCCTGCCACGCACTGAGGTCAGTCTTCTGACTGTGGTGTGACCACGTAATGCAAGCCCCAGCTTGTGGTGAGCCTGGAATATCCATTTTCTAATGACCTCCCAGTTCAGGCTGGATTAAATATTGAAAACAAACTCCAGAAAGATCTAAAGGGAAACTCGCTGGCGCTATTGCACCGACTGTGCCAGACTGTTTAATAATTGATTCACCCACCGCGGTGTTTGAATGTGCTGTTTATTCTTCAACACCAAACAGAGAGGGGCTCCATCCCCACCTGCTGCTCCGTGTCTCATCAGAGTGCTGCCTAGGGGAAGAAGGAGCCTACCTCTGTGTGTCTGTGTACATCAGCAAGGGAGTGGGTGACTGAGGCCAGAGCCCAGCACCAAGACTCTCTGCAGAGCAATCTCAGGGCCAAGGCAGCTTCAGCCTCCATGGGTCAGTATCCCAGACTAGCCTAGAGGGCTGCACCCTGTGTACGAGCCCTCATGGGGGTGGGTTACTGGGTATGGCTGATTATGTGGAACTGTGCAGCAGCTCACCCAGGTTCTAGCGCCAGTAGCGGGGAACCTCAACTATGAGGTACTTGGCACAGTAATGCTGAGTCTCTCTGCTTGACGAGAAGGCCTCATTGAGGGATTAGGAGTTAGACAGACCCCTGATAAGCAGACAGACAGGAACACAAATCAATAATAAAGGTGGCAAGCTTCCAGCTTCTTCCTCATACTCCTGACTAGAGACAAAGGCCTAAAGGCGCTCTCTCCTGCTAGTAGGGCCCCCATGCCTGTGGACCAGTCTAGGCCAGATCAGGACATGTTTACCCCCAAATTGTGAGCCTATCAGTCTTCTAGTCTTTGTTCAAACTGACCAATCCTAAATTAGGGAAAGAAGACACCTCAACGGTCCCTAAAACCTCCAGTACTCAAAGAGAGAGCCGACTTCAGCTTCCTGAGACCCCCTCCCCCCCCTTCAAAGGGTCTTTCTCTCTGTGTGCCTTGCTGTGTGTCTGTGTCTGTCTGTCTGTCTCTCTGTGTTCCCTCACCCCAATAAGAGACTCTTTTGCCAGCTGATTCTGTCTGCTGTGCTTGGGATCCTCCCAGCAGCTTCCTGTTAAACTCAAGATTCTTCGTGCCTTTCAACTCCTTTAATTGACACTCCCTCAGAAGAAGAGTTGAGGAGGATCCTTAGACCCTCACCTGAGATTCTAGCAGCTCCTGAAAGCCATTTGTGTGCCATTCTGCCTCCATTGCACGTGGTGTGTCCAGGTGGCATGGCCTCATGGCCTTGGTAGGTGCTACGAATCCTACACTACTGCTAGCACCAAAACTTGGAGGGCTGGCTGTGTTCCCAGGGTTCCTTTCTATTGCAGAAGTGATCTCACCATATTTCATATTCCACATCCACGGGAACATCACCTAGGCAGCCTTTGGTCCTTCAAATCAGACCCAGATTAGTGACCCATTTAATAACCAACTCTGAGCTCAGGGAAGAGTCCCAGGATATCTGAGTGGAGGCTGTTTTTCTCTACTCTTGCTCAGTTCTCCAAGCCTGATTACATTTCCAACTGCACTGTTGAGCTGGTGAAAACGATCTCGCTGAGAGCTCTGCCAACAGGAAAGCCCTGGGTATTCATACGAGCTTCTGTTTTACTTCCTCAGCAAGTACAAAGAAGCAGTAGCTTCTCCACTTCCCCTGTGGGAGAGGCCAGCTCCCTTCCCAGCTGGCCCACAGCAGCCCAAGGTATCAGGGCAGCTCTGCCCTGGTCTGGGATCAGAGACTCCAAACCCAGCTTCATTTGTGGGTCTTCCCACACTCAGGAAAGGGCACTGTGATCTGTGTGCCTGCGATTATTCTCGGGTAACTTAGGTGAACAAAAGGAGAATGAGAACAGGAGTCGGGATGTGAGGTATTGACATTAGGCCAGAAGAACAAGGAAAACAATGACTTGTCATCTATCTGATCATCCACACATCCATCCTTCTACACACCATAAATCCATACACACACCCATCCACACATCCATCAGTACACCCATCCATTTATGTATACACACAGGTACCCACCCACCACCATCCATCCATCTCCCTATCCATCCAGACATACATACACCCTTCCATCCATCTATCCATTCATCCATCTATCCATCTATCCACATACCCACCCATCCATCCACGTATGCATACATACACTCATCCATACACGAGCACATACACATCCATGAATCATCCACACACACATACACACACCCATACATACATACATATACACATCCATACATGCATACACACACATCCATCCACTTGCTCAGTGTGTATCTCTCCAGCACTCTCAGGAGGCCCGTGCTGTGTTAGCCTGTGGTGCAGCAGTATACTGTGCTGGTGGCTCATGGCATCTGAGTCCTAGTCGCTACGGCTGTGGGACTTGTCACAGCTGACACACCTTCCGGAACTGTTGTATTCTGGTTCTCTGACTGTGGTGTGGTGGAGAGTCCCATTATTTTCTTAAATTTTTTGACTCTATTATTTTACGTGTATGACTGTTTTGCCTGCATATATGTCTGGGTACCACATTCATGTCTGGTGCATGTGGAGGCCAGAAGAGGGCCTGGAATCTTCTGGAACTGGAGTTATAGACAGTTGTGAACTGCCATGTGGTGGCTGGGAATCGAAGCCACATTCTCTGCAAGAGCAGCCAGTGCTCTGAATGGCAGAGTCATCTCTTCACTCTGGATCCTGTTATTATGTAACTGAAAAGTAAAACTGTGGCCACATGAGATGACGTCATTGTTCTGCACTGCCTGATCTGAAGTCAGAGGATGTTCTGTAAGACCTGAGGTCACCACGCTTCTCTATTGCAAGTGATGCTGAGTGGGGTCTGTACAGATCCAGCAAGGTGGCCTCTGAGTAGCCAGCCTCGGTTTAACAAGTCCTCACGGTCTGGAAGTGCTTGCTCTTTTCTCTGGAAAGGTTGTAGGCTGGGTACTCACTTCCATGGAGCCCCACCAACACCTTGTGACCATCCACGATGCCTCAGTGTACCCCCTGTTGGCTTTAGCCTAACCTCTCCATCTTTTCCACTTAGGCTAGGTAAAACTCACCAACTGCTGGGGCCTCCCAAAACCATGCCTTGTGACTTGAGCCTGCTCCAGCTCCCTGGCTGCAAGTGTCCCATCTGTACTAGAAGCATGGTCATCAACTCCTGTCTATATATTAGCAGCAAGGAAGGGAACTACGTTACAGAGGTGCGTGAGGGCCACAGCCTCTCGGAGGGCCATGGGTCCAGCTGAGCACTTGCATTGGCAGAGTAAGTCCCCTAGACTCTGTCCTCTGGCCAAAGAGCTCCGTTTTGTGCCACATGGTAAAGGTCCACTGAGTAAGGAGGCTGAGGGCTGTTCCTACGCAAAGCTTTGATCTCTAAACAAAGGACTTAAGTTCATGGCCACCTCTCTGTCCTCTTTACAGGGAGCCTGTAGCTTTGTCCTTTTCCTCTGCTGCCTGCTGGCCAGTGAGGTGGGGCTCCTTCCTGATTGTCTCCAGTGAGGGCTGCAGAAGCTTGGGGCTTAGCGCTGGACCAGATGATGACGTGTATGCTGCCTAGCCACTCTAAGCTTCCACACAGAACTTTCTCAGGCATAGCTGGAACTTGTACCTGTCCAACAAACCAAAAAGTTTTGGAATTCAATAGCCAGTTGATGGCAAAATTCAAAATAACAGAAATAAGTCTCAAAGTACCATGGTGAGCCCTGGGATCTTGCGGGAAGAAGGAACATGAGACCTTGGAAGAGAAGCGATGAACTAATTTCCTGGTCTACAGCCTGCAGAAGCCTAGGAATGTAGGAACCGCCCCACAACAAGCTTATAAACCTGCTTGAGAGATGGAGGCGGTGTGCTGTGGTACAAGGCCTGGCTCTCAGTGAGCCCTGTGCTCCTTCTGCAGCCAAGTGCTGGGTGCTAAAGGGGATAGGATGCTAGGGAACCTTCAGGGTCTCTGTAAAACAGGGTTTTGCGCAGCACTTCAGGCGGTTCTGATTCTAACTCTTGCCAAGCAGACAAGACTTGGAGAAAATTTCGAACAATGATTAGCATTTTAACATTGAACACCTTACAAGAATCGCAGTTGAGGGCATCAGCCTTTGGGGGTTGTGGTCCTGTGGCCTCTTCAGCTACAACGCTTTCCTGCTTGCTGAAATCTAGGGCCTCGCAAGGTGCATAGGAAAGGCACACCGATGGAAAGAGAGTCCAAGCAAAGCGAACGTGGGAATGGCTGCTGAATTCTCTCCTGCTAGCCATGTCTTATTCATGAGCAGATTGCCTCAGCCCGAGACCACAAGGAAATCTGCACTCTAAGAAGAAATTCTAGAGAAGAAGGTGAACTTAAAATTTCTTCCTTTAACCACCTATGAATAATGCATTTTGTCCTATCCAAAAGGCTTATCAAGTTTAACTGAGAAAATGGGGAAGTAAATTTACCAAAATAAAAGGGAAAATAGACATACTAAATCATTCAAGTTCTTGCGATCCACAAAGTACTTCAAGCTCTTAGGAGGAGTGGCCAGGGAGGGTTCCTGTCTTTAGTCCCTACTGTGTGTGTGTGTGTGTGTGTGTGTGTGTGTGATATCATACATGAAGTATGTCATCTAGCATGTATATATACGTTGGGATCCTTCACATATGAAGACCGTTATTTAGCATGGGGGAGGCAGATACTATCATATAAAGAACTTCATTTGATGACATTAACTTTATATGTATAAAGCCTTCCCTTGTCCTCTGCCCAAAGACAAAAATACTGTCCTGGGATAGGGAGATGGCTCAGTAGGGGAAGTGCTTGCTGTGCAAGCGTGGAGACCTGACCTGGATCCCTCACACCTGTGTAAAAGGTTGAGCAGAGCAGTGTGTACCTATCTCAACACTAATGGAATAAAATCAGAGGCTCCCGGGGCTCCCCGGCCAGCCAATCTAGTGGAATTAGTGAGCTCCAGGTTTGTGGAGAGATTAAAAAATATTATGCCTCAAATTCAAAAATAAAAACCTGTGTTTGGTATCTTCCACTTAACACAGTACACTCAAGGGCCCCCTGAGCTGTAGCAAATATCATTACCTCATTCCTCTTTAAAGAAGAATGACTTTCTGAAGAATGAATGTGCCCCATTTTCTGTATCCACCCAACAGTGGACACATGGCATTGCCACACTTCAGGGATACTATGAATAATATCTTTATAAGCATTTCTGTCCAAAGGTTTGTGCAGTACATGTACGTATCTCTTTGTGGTATTAGTTACTCTTGGGATCACTGTTACAGAATTCTTATGTCTTAATTTGAATAGTTTAAAAATATATGCAATATCAAAATTTATATTTATTTAGGGGAGAAAAAGAAACATGAAGCACCACAAATACACTACAGAAAGTGCACACCACTGGCAGCATGTGGAGCCAGGAGAGGGCGGTTCACAGCTGTCCACTGGAAGGGTGCCTGGCTCGCCAGTGCTGAGCAAGGAGACCTCCTGCTTGTATGCACCTCGTAGGAGAGGGCACACTAGTCAGGAGTGGCCTGTGTTTATCCCTCCCTCTACAGTGCTTAATTACACTTTTGAGAACTAAAATGCATCCCAAGGTTGGAGTTGACATTTCTCTTATTTGCACTATTCCTTGTTGACCAGAGCTATCTGGACACAATGAATCAAATGCCCTCCTTGGGCTTGCTACTTTGGCAGGGCAAAGCAAGGATAATTTGATTTAGAGCAAACACCCCATGCTTTGATCAGTCTCAGAATGCTTCTGTGCAGACAGTTTAGGTATGAAAACACGCAATTCGATTTTTTAAAAAAAAAATTTTACCCGAGCTGATGGCATGTCCCCCTGATGGAATCCCTGAGCACAGTTATTTTGAGAATAAGAGCAGCTGGTGGAGTTCTGTCCGTGACTGAGGCCAGAGCCCTCAGGTACACAGCAGACAGCTCCAAAGAAGGAGGCAGCACTCTGGGTGAATATGCTCAGTCTCCCTCCCTGCGCAGGGAGCACTAGCCAAGCTCCCGCAAGCCGCTGCCCTCACACGCTAGAACAAGCCTCCTATCTGGGGACTGCAGGACCAAGGGCCCGGATGCTCTCTCTGCCTATCATCCGAGACAGATGTTCTGCCCCTCCTCCCACAGGGTACCCTTAGGAGTCAGAACCTGAACTACCCAACAACTATTAATGTAATTCTGACACGAAACTTGCAGAGACCCAAATGGCTTCACCGCTAGCAGTCTGTGAGGAAGAGAGAACTCAGGCAAGATTTCACATTAAAGCAAAGAGCAAAGTCGAGGCAACAGAAGCAGTTTGATACTGATGGAGGAACAGGAAAACAGGTTGAGGGATGGGAGTCCAGAAACACCCCAAACACGCGTGCCAGTGCGTGACAGAGCTGCTTTTAAAGCCATAAGGAATGATCTGTTTGCTCTCTGGTCTCAGGATTGCCAGGTCACTCTACATCCAAACAAATGTAAGATGGAGCCAAATTTTAAACAGAACATAAAAATGTCACAACAGAAAGCTTACATCATTCTGAACTGAGAAAGATGTTTTCCGGGTGATTTAATCTGGAAACCACAAAGGAAAATGGGAGATACATTTGACTACAGAGCCTTGGTAAAAATGCAGACACTTGCAGCACGTAAGAGGCCAGTTAATGAATGCAAAGAAGTAAAAACAAAAACAAAACAAACGAAAAACCACAGGAAGAACATTAGCTGAATAAGCCACTCAGAAAACAGGCGTGAACCGCCCAGCTGATCAATTTCACCCGGAGTCAAATCAGCCCTCCCTCCTTGAGAGCCTGGGGAGAAATGGACGCCCGTGCACTGCTACGGTTATAGAAAGTGGTTCCTATTTGGGGAAGAAATTTAACAAGAGGAGTCAAAGTTTTAAGAGCACACTTGGGGCTGCAGAGGTGGCTCAGCAGGTAAGAGCACTGACTGCTCTTGCGGAGGACCTGGGTTCTGTACCTGACACCCACATGGTGGCTCACAACCACCTAACTCCAGGTCTCTTCAGTCACTAGGCACACAAAGGGTACACAGACAAACCTGCAGGAAAAGCACCCATAAATATTATTTAAAAAATAAAATTAAATAGCATGCTCTTGAAGATTCTGCTTGTACTTTACCTTCAAATGGTCACAGAGGTTCACAAAAAAAAAAAAAAAAAAAGGATACAACAAAATGTCGACTTCAAGAAGACTGAAGAAATCGTGTTGTAGAAGTTCATTTTTAGTTGTGCTTACAATATTGTTTTGTGCACTTCTGGGAAAAGGGCTGCCTAGGCCTTGGCATTCTGTACTGTCTGCAGGTGTTGGATTTCTGTGGGGGTGTTTGATTCTGATGATCTGCACCTGAGGAGTTCTGAATCAATAAAACACCCGAGCTCAGAGGCTCGGGGTTCCACTGTGAGTATGGTGCTGGCCAGGATGGTGGTTCCCCCTGCTGAGGTCTGGCAGAGTTTGCATGTGTGAGAAGGCCTCCTTGTCTCTCTTGCTGAGCCTCCACAGCTGCAAACTACTACAAAACAGGACTTAGCCACAGAACAATATCCAATATCTCTACTCTAGAAAAAAAGAGATGTGGGTTAGGTATGGAAATTGTCAGATGTTTTCTTAACGGAAGAAGCAGTTATAGGGTGTCACGTCAACCCAAGGCACAAGCACAGGTAAAATGTGATACCGGGGACTTGGGAGAAAAGGTAATACAGGAAGGAGCTTTCAACGTTCACTGTGTTCATCTGTATTCTTTTCAGCTCTTACAATATGAATCCATCTTTCAGTAAGACGCTATCTAGGAAATATCTCCCCCTAGCTCTCCCATGAAAACCCACCAGAAGGCCTAAGTCTAGCCTGTCTTAGTTACTGTTCTATTGCTGTGAAGAAGCACCTTGACTAAGACAATTTACAAAAGAAAGCACTCACTTGGAGGTTGCTTACAGTTTCCGAAGATGACTCATGACCATTATGGCAGGAGGAATGGCAGTAGTCAGACAGGCTTTGTGCTGGAGAAGTAGCTGAGAGCTTACATCTAATCTACAAGCTGGAAGCAGAGAGAGAGAGAGAGAGACAGACAGACAGACACTGGGCCTGGTGTGGGCTTTTGAAACCTCAGAGCCCGCCCCCAGTGACACCCCTCCTCCACAGGGCCACACCTCCTAAATCTCCCCCAAACAGTCCCACCCGCGGGGGCCAATCATTGAAAAGTATGAGCTTATAAGGGTCAATCGCAGTCAAACCACCACACTCCGCTTCCTAGGCTTATAGGCATAACGTGATGCAAAATGCACTGAATTCACTTTCCAAAGCTCCCAGAGTCGTCTCAAGACTGTTTAAAACTCCAAAGACCAAAGTCTCTCCTGAGACTCAAGGCAATCTCTTCGCCTTTACCCCCATAAAACCAAAACGTAAATTACATACTTCCAACACACAGAGGCACAGAATGCACATTACCATTTCAACATGAAGGAAAGAAGGTATGGTGAGCAAATTCCAGTCCCAACCTCACGGCTTCGAGAATGCAACCGAAGGTGACACGGTGGGGGGGGGGGGGGTGTAACTGCACAGATCCAGGCTGTCACTCATGTTTGCTTGCTTCACACCTCATCCTTGCTGGGCTGACCCTGCACAGGACAAGGCCACAGGCAGTGCACTGGGTCATCGCACAGGAATGCTCTTACCAGGCATCCGGCCGAGCTCCACCTCACACGAGAGGCTCAGCCTACACTCCTCTTTGTTCTTATTCTAGGAACGTTGTGATAAAAGCTCAGTTTCTGTACACACCCACATTTAAAATAGGTACAGAGTCATAGAAGGCACAGCTTCGTACATGTCTGTATTTAAATAGGAACAAATTCTTCCAGATTCATCTTTCTTTTTATCTGACAGTATAAATTGGCTTTCTTGTTTTCTATTTCTTGCTCTTTAATGATTTTTTACAGTCCCAGGTAAATGTAGGTTATTTTTATGGTGAAGATGGATCAAAAGAGCCCAGGATGCTATGGGATGAAGGCCAGTCTCCCTCCAGAGACACTGCCGCATGTCCCATCCACAGACGAGCTGTGTCCGAAGCTGCAGAATCCTTTATTGACCATATACTATGAATGAGTCTTTCAAACTCTCCAGGGAAAAAAACGAAACATTTTCATTGATTCTAGGATCGGCAAAAATGGCTCAAGGAGTAAAGGCACTTGCTGCCAAAGCCTAGAGGTCTGAGTTCAATACCCCAAGCCCAAGTAAACGCACAAGGAGAGAACCAGCTCTGCAAAGCTGCCCTCGGGCCTCCGCCTGTGTGCTGTGCACATGGTGGCCTCTGTACCCTTATC
Organism: Cricetomys ansorgei; assembly: GCA_026225945.1. NCBI lineage: Eukaryota > Metazoa > Chordata > Mammalia > Rodentia > Nesomyidae > Cricetomys > Cricetomys ansorgei. The sequence goes on from JAMJFZ010003960.1 coordinate 2,828,058, forward strand.
ATACACACACACAACAACAATGAGGACGATAAATAAATCAAAATCTAAGATGATAAACGAGGTTGGGTCACCGTGTTGGGCTTATGATAACTGTGGTGGACCATACCTGCACAGGTTTCTATCTTGAATTGTTTGCTTAGTCTTTCATTGTGGTGCAGAGGATCTAACCTAGGGCCTTGCACATCCTAGACAGAGCGTTAGTGCTTTACCACTGAGAACAGAGCCCAGGATGGGCTCGAACTTGTAACTCTGCTGCCTTGTCCTCATTAGCTCACTGATTATCAGTGTGTGCCACCATGCTAAGGTGAGTGTGTGTGCGTGCGTGTGAGTGCACACACCTGCTCATGTGTGTGCAGATGAATGTGGGTAGAGAGACCAAAGGGTAAGCCTAGGTGTCGCTCCTCAGGAGCAGTCCACCTGTGTTTTGGAGACAAAGTTTCTTACTGGGACCCCGATCTTGCTGATGTGGCTAGGATGGCTGGCTAGCAAGCCCCAGGAATCCTCCTCTCTGTCCCCAGCACTGAGATCATGAATATGTGTCACCGTGCCCAGCTCCTCCTCCCCCCTCCTCCTGCTCCTCTTCCTCCTGCTCCTCCTCCTCCCTCTCTTTCTCCTTCCTCTTCTTCTTAATATAGATTCTGGGGATCAATCTTAAGTTCTCTGCTTGCACAGAAGGCAAGCACCTTAACTACTGAGCTACCTCCTCTGCCCATTGAGTTTTTCAGTTCGTTTGTGAAAACAGATGTGTGGCAGACCTGGAATCGTCTGTCTATTTCTCAGCCCCTTTCATTTTCAAACAGAAGCATCGTGGGTGTCTATCAACTTACAACGGATGCTGACCTCTCAATGTTGTTGACTTTAGAGATTTATGACCGTTCCCTGTGCATGAAACAAAATTCTGTTCGCAGATTCCATTGCTAAGTCCTTTGCATCTGTCAGACAGGTTTTCTAGTCTACTCCCTGGGCGTTCCTCCACGGAGCCTGTGGATTATGTCAGTGTTCTGTGCTGCCACAGGGAAGCCCGAGGTGGTAAATGGCTCCGCAGAGCTGGCGTGAGGCTGGAAGGGTGGGAATGTGCGCCTCACCCAGGAGGGAGGCTGCCCACTGCCTGCTATACCAGTGCCCTCCCAGGCACTGTGGTTTGTAAGGCACGTTGTCTGTCTCTGTTACTTTCCTCCTTGCTGACGGGGTATCTCTATCAGCTTAAGGGAGAACTGGTTTTGGCTCACAGTTTGAGGGTGCAGACCATCGTGGCGGGGAAGTCACGGCGTCAGGGATGTGAAGCAACTCGTCACATTTCCTCTGCAGTCAGGAAGCAGGGAGAGGGAGAGATGAAAGCTGGGTGTGCTGGTTAGTTCTAAGTCAACTCGACACAAGCTAGAGTCACCTGAGAGGAGGGAACCTCAACTGGAAAAATGCCTCCGTAAAACCAGGTTGCAGGCAAGCCTGTAGGACATTTTCTTAATTAGTGCTTGATGGGGCAGGGCCCAGCCCGTGGTGGGTGGTGCCATCCCTGGGCTGGTGGTCCTGGATTCCACAAGAAAGCAGGTTGATCAAGCTAGAGGAGCAAACCAGTAAGCAGCACCCCTCCTTCTCTGCTTCAGCCCCTGCCTCCAAGTTTCTGCCTTGCTTGAGCTCCTGCCCTGACTGCTCTCAACAGTGAACTGATTCTATGGAAGTGTGGGTGAATAAGCCCTCCCTCCCCCGAGCTGCTTTCCGTTGTGGTGTTCCTCCACAGCAGCAGCCACCCTGACTAAGACACTGGTGCTCAGCGTATTAGCTCCATCTTACTCAGTTCAGGACCCTAACAACGGTGCTGTCTGCATTCAGAATCGTCCTCTCTCTTAATTAACCTTTCTGGAAACACCCTCCTAGGCACATCCATAGGTGTTTCCATGGTGATTCTAAATCCAAGCAAGTCGAGGATGAAGATGCATCATCACACTGTCCCCACAGAGGGTAGGGAACGAAGGAAGAGCAGGGCTGCGGTCCATCCGTCTCTTCTCCAAATGACGTCTCTCGCGAACCAAGAACGGAGAAAGTATTCCGTCTGGCTTCATCGGTCTTTGAAGCCAGAACATCGAAGAACTTGATGACACAAAACCCAGCCTGAAGGAACAAGTGCTGTAGACAGGCTGGCCCAGTGCTGCTTGGAAGGTCCCATCCATTAAGACTGCATTCCTACACGGTTCCAGCCCCAGGAAAAATAAGATTTAGCAGAAATGTCTTCATGAAATTAAACAAAAGTTCTACACCATGTACAATAGGAACTGCCTGGCTCCTCTTGTGCAGCGCTGTGTTTGAAGTGAAGGTGCACCTGCCCCTGTGCCTGGAGAACGGGTCTGCACTTACGTTTGTTAGTGCACATTATGCAAGTGTTACACTGGGTTCCTACCAATACCCTCTTTATCCCGGTTCCTAAGACCAGCCACTAAGGAGTCTGCGATGTGCTGCTCACACAGGAATGCTTATTGAGTGAGAGTCCTCTGCCCACCCATGGTCTGATTCTGATAATGGAATCCCCAAGGAAAAATACCTGCTCTGGGGTCCTGACCTTATTTGCTGTGGTCACCCCTTCTCTGTTCACACTGGTGCCAGAAGCAGGATCTGACTGCAGAGACCTCCTTGCTCTTCCTGGACCATTAGAAAAGCAAACCAGAGCAAATCCATGTTAACCTAGACTCGGAGCTGTTGGTTCTCAACAGCAGGGTGCAGGAAGCGATCTCCCAGGCTTCTCTAGCACAGTCATCTGTGTCACAGGATCCTTGGGGCTAGATCTGATGAGGGGCTACCCTCCTTGGGCTCCACTTCTGTGAAGATCTTCAAGGTTCCCCCCCCACACACACACACATGCCTACCATGGGCTGAGGATTCTAAGGAGCAGTTTTCATGTGTGAATGCTGTTCATCATGGACTTTGTTAGTAGAAGCCTATCACACGGAGGAGGGGGCAGAGGCTGTTGAGGTCTACAGAGGTTTCTCACAGCGCAGGATGGGCCTCAGAGTCCTCCCTGGAGCTGCCAGGCCTCACACTAGTCAACCTGGGTTCAGTCCACTCTCTTCCTCAAAAGCTCTCTCCCAGGAGAGAGACTCAGTTTACCTCCTAGATCCTAGGTATCCTTACAGGGGGACAAGTGGTACAGAGGGGCGAAGAGAAGCCTCATACCACACCCGATCTGTATGCACGGGACCGAGAGGCCCTTCATATCTGGGCCTCATGACCTGCCTTCCTCACTAGCTCCAAACCATCTATGGTGAGGAGATTCCACAGTGCAAAACAGGAGTGTCCCCATGCCCCTAAGGCTCACCACAGGGGCTGCCAGGCTAAGCCAGCACAAGGGAGCGCTCCAGACGGCAGCCCCCTCAGTGCGCTGCCTCCTTCCCACACTGTGACTGACAGCTTTAGGTCACACTGAATTCCTGCCACTGGCTTATGTGGGTTAGGCTTCAGGCCCTGCTGTCATCGGAGATATTTTTAGCAGTAACTGCTTCTTGGAATGTGCATTAGTGGGTGGGAGCCTTGCTCTCGACGTACTGCTGCTGCTGTGACGAGAGCACCCACCTCTGTGTGCGGCTTAGTCTCCCATGTGAAATAACTCACAGGACCAGTAAGCAGCTTAAGACGGTACATTTGCAAATGCCGCTGGTTTTGTTTGTTCTGTTTGATTTTGTAGACTTTGCTTTGAAAGAATGAAGTTTAAAAACATAACCTTCTTTCTCCAGTCGATACTTTTCCTACAGTGTCTTTGTAGGAAGTTGTTTAAAGTCAGATACAGGAAATAAAGAGGAAAACTGATACTTGCAGCTGTGTGGGGGGTGGGGGGAGAAGAAGAAACATGAAGGAAATGTTGCCTGTGGGACAGGACGCCCCAGTGTGCGACAGGAATCTTATGCATGGAACAGGACGGTGTAGGCGCTGTCCAGCTCCTATTCCTCTGAACTGCGAACGCCTGTGCCAGGATAAGGGGGCATGTACACACACGGTTGTCATTTCAGCGGGTGGGCAGATCCAGTCACACAGCCTCCTCATCTGCTCTCTGTTTTAGGGCTTTAATCCTACTTTGTCCAAAAGCTCCATGGTCTCCGTGACATCTTCCCTGACTCCCCATTTCCATAGGACGGATGTCAGTCACAAGGGCTGCTGTTGGGATCTCAACAGCCTGCGTGCGCACGCGCACGCACACACGCACACCACCCTGCCAGGAGCCTGATTCCCACCCTGCTAGCCTGAGGGTCCACACTGCCATCCCAGGAAGTCACGCAAGATCTTCGTTCCCACCACGATCGTCCCCTTGTTTGTGCAAGCCATCCAGTCTGGCTGTAACATCAGCTTTCTGTTCAGGACTTTCACTCAGTTCTAACCAAAGAAAAGTAATTACATGGGGTCATGTGTTTCAGTATTTCCAAGAGTAAATTTCCAAAGCTTTCATCCCCTTCAAAATGCGAGCTGTTGGAGGTGACGGCCATGGTAGATTGAATGCATTCTTCCATAGTATATTAAAACTCATATCACCTCTTTGTACTTAAGGACAAACGATTCTAATGTATCAATATATAAGAAACAAACAAACGGAAAAGGGAGGCTCTCGTGGCGATGCAGAGAAAGGAGTTCTTTCAAAACAAAGAACATGGCGGGCAGAAGACCTCTTCTCTTTTCTCTTGCCGATGGTGGTCTTGGAGGTGGAGATGCTGATGGCTTCAGCAGCTGTCTCCCAACTGCTGCAGGAAGGAGGAGCCCAAGAGAGGCTTGAGAAGGGTGGAGTGGGGTTGGGAATTCTTCAGGAAGGGGTATGCAGAAAGGGAAGAGTCTTGAGAAGGACGGAGCGTGAGGAGGGCGGGGCAGAGATATAAACGCCCAGGTCTGGACCAACGTCAGAGCTTCCTACCACCAAAGAGCCATTCCTCCCCGGTGTAAGCAAGTTAGGTAGGTGCCTGCTAAGTGCCACTGTGTGTGGAAGGCACAGCCTGGCGTGGCTACAGGCTGAGCCTGGGTGGCCTGGTGCCGGGGTTTCAGTGACCCAAGAGGGCGAGGCAGAGTCAGCAAAATAATAAGAATAAAACCACACCTCTTATGGATGGGACAAACGTCTCTCTCTATTCCTTCTGTTCAGGAATGTTCGCTTCTACTCCCGCCTTTCTGTTCCTCTACTGTTCCTTTCCTTCTGTTCCTCTACTACTCCTTTTTCTACTCCTCCACCTGTTTTTCCATTCATCATATGTATGTATATGTGTCTACATATATGTATATATATGTATATATATGTATATATATGTAGACATATATATGTATACATATATGTAGACACGTATACATACATACATATATTTTATTTATTTATTTTTTTGACAAAGCCCCTCATGGAGAAAGATCCTATTACAATCACATCTTAATCATAAACTTAAAACTTTACCTAATGATTACAGGTTTTACATTTCAGTGATTATACATTCCATAATTTTTAAAACAACTTACCTTAAAACCCACACTGGAAGACCTAGTTTTCCATATATTTTTTTCCCACAGTACATTTACATCCTAGAAGCAATAGTTTTTCCATTATAAATTAACAGAGTTTTAGCAAGCCAATTAATTTCACAGCCAGCTTCTGTTGTAATTGGCAGATTGCTAGGAAACAAATACACACTTCTTATTTAGTTAATACACGGAAACAAGTTTATTATAAATAGAAAACTTTAAGTGAGGGGTCGTTTTGCTTTTCTTAGGTAAAAGGAAAGTCTGCAGCACAGCTCTATATCCCCAAGGCATATCCCAAACCCATTAGTAAACTTTTGATTACAGAGACCAGGAAAGAGTCAATTTTATCTGTGGTCGGGGAAGCTCAAGTCTAACAACGGGCACCGAAACTCATTGGTTATTACTTGATCATGGGTCTGCTTTTCACAGGTGAAACTCATGGACCCTCGCAATTAAGCTTTCTTTGTTCTAGCTTCCCTAACCCTGACCAAACAAGTCCCTAGCAAAAATATGTTTTCTTCTTAAGTTTGTGATTCTAAGGCAGCTGACAAAACATCGCAATTTAACCCTGTAACTATGTGTGAGAAAACCTACTGTTTTTAGTTATACAGGTTTTTTAGTTATTCTTTCTGGAGTTTCAGTAGAGTCACCAGTTCAACTGAGTGGCACTGCCTTGCCCAAGTGGCACTGCTGGAGGGAAAATCATCACCATTGTTATGTGTGCCAGCAACACTGCCCAGTGAGGGGTTAGAGACCCCCATAGAACTTTCAGACCACAAGAGAGACAGGGAGGCCAGGTAGCAACAAGCATGATAGGGCCCAGCTGTAGCAAAGGGCATTCAGGAGACAATCCCCCAGAAGGCCAAGGTAAAAACCTGCTGTTGCCTTGCTAAACAGTAGGCTGTCTTCCTGGTGCTCCAATGCTGGCTGCTGTGCCCCTGCATTGCTCCCAGCAGCCTGGACTCTGTAGCACAGTGTTTACAACTGGCACCCTCTCCAACTCTGAGTTCCTGCTGCTTTCCCATCGCCTGTGAGGCCTGTGAGGCTTGCTCACCTTGCACCAGCTTATGATGAGCCAGATTCAGCAGCTCCCACCTGGAGTTCTCAGGAAGAGGCTTCCTCGGAGATACCTTTAGTGCTTCCAGCCACTTCCCTCCCCTCTCCCTCTGGTGAATAAGCATTGGAGAGATGGCTCAGCAGTTAAGAGCACTTGTTGCTTTTGTAGAATGCCTGGATTTGGTTCCCAGAACCCATACGGTGACTCAAAACCATCTATAACTCCAGTTCCAGGTATCCAACACCGTCTTCTGAACAGTGCAGGCACGAAGCATACGTGTAGTATGCACACATACACGCAGGCAAAACACTCTTTGTAGTGGTAGATTCATGCCTGATGTAGATGTTGATTCAGGGCAAAGGCTTTCATTCTTTGTTTAATTGAATCACCAGTCCTTAGTCTGAAGCCCTTGAGCCCTGGAGCATTAGGGCCTCCATACAATCTACACCATAGAACATTGAAACCTCCACTGCTGATTGAGCCACCCTAACTCCCTCTGAACACAGAATCTTCAGACTGCTTCTGTGTCTCTGTGAGCTGTCACTGCCCCGTTCCACATGAGTCAGCCTCTCTGCCTTATCCTCAGTCAGACTGCTTCATTGTCTGTGTGTCTTGTCCCCTACCCTGCCTGCTTCAATTGCTAGCTTCATTCTGCCTGTGTAACTGACTCTCCTGTAACTGACCCTTTATCTGACTCTTTAACTCTGAGCTGAGAGCCCATCTTTCTCTCCTGACAGTTGGGCATATCCTTACTCTGCTAACTCTTCCTCTGATTAGTCGCTTTGCCTGTCCTTCACTGACTCATCTCAGAAGTCACTTCCTGTGTGACTCTGACTCCTCAGCTCTGCTTCCTGTCTGCTTCCACATTCTTCAGGATTAAAGGCGTGGACTATTACTGCCTTCTGAATACTGGGATTAAAGGTGTGTGCCAACATTCTTTCTACCCTAGAGCAGCCAGGCTGATGGGTTAAAGGATTAAATACTCCTCTACACACTGTTGGACTTCAGGGATCCAAACTGGGACCCCCAGGGTCCAAACCGGAATGCCACATCCTCACAGAGACTCACAGACGGGATATCGATGCAAATAGCAAGAAGATTTATTCCAGTGCACTGGGACCGTTCTAACAAGCAGGATAGAAGCGGGCCCAAAAAGCAAATGCTGAAGCTTTTTATACAGTTGTTGGGCATAAACCGAATTGGTACAAGTTGATTGGTCCCCAAATTGTTTTCTCATTTTGATAGATAGGGGCCAGTTAACCTTTAAGTTGATGATAGCAAGGTCACGGGCACCAGGATATGTACACTTAGGGTAAAGTCCCTTGTCCAAGGCTATTAGGCGGTGCCTGTAGCCGCCGCTCATTTTAGGAATGTGGGCTGGGTCACAGTGCTCTTGAATTAAGCCTGACAATAATTGTTTTGTGGTTTCTGGGGTGGGCTAGTTCCTGGAACAGGGAGTTCTGGAATGTCCTGTTAAGAGTTTAGGATTAATGACCAGGGCCTGGGGTCTCCGGCCTCACATTTCCCCCATTTTCTTAAACCCTTTCAACACCACACCTGACCTGGTTTAAAATTCTTAATTTCATTATCACTCTTTACCTAAATATTCCTGTACGACTCATTAGCAGAAAATAAAGTAAACCTTTTGCAAAATTAGCTTATCTTTGTTTCTTAGGAGAGAGGCAGACGGTGGTGAATTGAGTGAGATTAAGAAAGTACTTTAAGAAAATTGACTAAGCCAGGGATGGTGGTGCACACCTGTGATTACACTTGGGACCCTGAGGAAGGAGGAGCACAGTAAGCTGCAGGTCAGCCAAAGCTACATAGTGAGACCCTGTCCCCGTCCAGGAAGATGGGTGTGGCTGCTTACATCTCTAATGCCAAGACTTGGGAGGCTGAGGCAGGAGTTTGAGGCTAACCTAGTCTATGTACTGAGTTCTAGGCCAGCCATAGTTACATAGTGAGACCCTGCTAAAAGAGAGAGAGGGAGAGAGAATATGATGGGTATGGTGGCTCACATCTATAAACTCAACACTCAGGCACCAACCTGGGCTGTGCTGTGAGTTCCAGGCCAGCTTGGGCTACAGAGTGAGACTCTATCTCTAATAATAATAATAATAATAATAATAATAATAATGTTTTTTAAAGAAATTTGACTAAGGAGAACTGCTTATTTTCTCACTTTATTCCAACAAAGACCAAAATTGCTCTGTATATGATTTTAGTTAATATTAGCTATTAGCTCAGTGGGCTCCTTTGGAACAGTACTTTATCATCTGTATCTCATCTGAAGCCAAGGCCGTAAGACACGCGGTACCAGGTCTGACCAACGCCCTTAAAATGAAGACTAAGATGTGGCCTCTGGTTCCTGAACAACCACTAGAACAATTCATCATTGTGACCCCTGTCGCTCCGTCTGAGGTAGACAAGAGAAACAGTCACCAGCCTGCGCAACACCAATGTAGTCAACTCACATAGATTAATCTGTAAGGGTTAAACATTTACAGTTTCCATTTAAAACTTTGGCCTCTACTTTTTGTACCCTTTCTCAGATTATTCTAGAAAAACACCCGGGTGCTAGTTAGGGTTAGTTCAGTTCATAGAGTTTAGTGTTTTCCTAATTGTGTTGCTCTTTAAAATCCACACATAATCTATATCTATGTGTATTTTTCTTCTCAGTTATTTAAAGAACCTCAAATTCACATTTAATTTATAAATTAAGAGGAGAGTTCAGTCATTCAGTCCTGCCGCTGCGGCCCTTCCAGATCAAAGGAGGACTGAGTGAAGAGGTGTTCTGTGTGCTCAGTGGGTACTGTTGGGACCTGGTCTTGTGTGTCCCACACTGGCCTTGAATGCAGCACAGGAGGACTGCGATTTCCTGACCCTCGCACCTTCACCTCCTGAGTTCTGGGATTACAAGCCTGCACCACATGCAGGGTTTATATGGTGCTGGAGGTCAAGCATGGCTTTGTATGTGCTCGGTGAGCGCTCTGCCCACTGAGCCACACCCCCTGCCCTGTGCTGGGCACAGCCATATCGTTTAACATCACATTTGACTGACAGCTGAGGCGGAAATCTGCGAGGCAACAAACAGGCGGGGAGTTTCTGCGCCCCAAGGTGTGAGCACGTGGGACCATTGACCAGCCGCTGGGAGCCCGCCTGGAGCCTGCATCTGTCGGGACAGGGTCACCCAATGATCTAAGAACAAGGGACTCCTAAAGTGGCCCTCAGGCGAGAACTGGGGACTCCGAAGAGGTCTGCTGCAGCAGAATCCTGTGCTTGTGGGGGCGGAGCACAGCCTAAGGAGCAGGCCCTGGGGAGGAGAGCTGGGGGGGGGGGAGCTCAGGCCAGGGTCTCTGTAGGGAGGAGAGGAGAGAGAAGGCTGAGCTGAGAGCAGGCAGGCCATCTTGAGTTTCCTGCGGGACCAGAAGTAATATGATGTGAGGCAAGAGGATAACTTGGAAGAATGGCCAGATCCAGAGAGACAGAGGCTCCTAAAAGGAGCTCAAGAAGAATTAGGAAATCCAGATAGCCACTGCCGAAACTTCTCTGCAAAGAACCCCAGGTCTGCCTGGCTTCACTGGTGAATTTAAAAAAAACATGTGAGGAATTGATACCAAACCTTCACATACTAAGCCCAACTCCTTCGACGAAGTCTGCTCCACCCTGACACCAAAACTAGACACAGACTAATGCTCAAGGGAAGGAAACCATTGATTAGTATCTTTAATCAGTGTGAACACAAAATCCTCGCAGGGCCACCTCGTTTATTCAAATTGTCCCGTTTTACTAGAACAAAATACGAGCACACCCAACCCAGGAACATAGCAAAGGACCACACAACCCTGAGTGGTGGGACTCATCTCACGAATGCAAGGATGAATGAACTCAGAATGCACAGCGCCCAGCACTCTCACAGCGTCGAAGGCAAAGCAATGCGGTCATGTCGGAAGGAGCGCGGTCATGTCGGAAGGAGCGCGGTCATGTCGGAAGGAGCGCGGTCATGTCGGAAGGAACTCGGTCATATCGGAAGGAGCGCAGTCATGTCGGCAGCGCTGTCATCTCCGAAGGCACAGAAAGGCACCTGCCCCATTGCAGCACAAGTTAACGCCACACTTCGTCTGAAAGACTCAACACGTCAACACTTTCCTTCTAAAATTGTAAGTAAACGCGGGCCGGTGGAACTGGTTTAACCCCAGATACTTAGGAGGCTGAGGCAGGATATTGAAAGTTCATAACCTTCCTGAGCTACAAGTAAGTTCAAGTTGAGCTTGGTCAACTTAGTGAGATCCTGTCTCAAAAAGAAGGAAGGAAGGGAGGGAGGGAGGAAGGAAGGAAGGAAGGAAGGAAGGAAGGAAGGAAGGAAGGAAGGAAGGAAGGAAGGAAGGAAGAAAGGAAGGAAGGAAGGAAGGAAGGAAGGAAGGAAGGGCTTAGCATACAGCTCAGCAGTAGAATGTTTGCCTAGCAAGCACAGGGCCCAAGGTTCAACCCCAGAACCCATACAAACACACACCACACTGCACAACAAAACAAACAAGACCAGTGTAATTCTTGACAGTTTAGTCATCATTGTAGTAAAGGTTCTAGCTATAGAATGGGGGGCGGGTGTCTCAAATTAGACACCAAAGGGCTTTGTGTTTGAAAGTTCTTAAGAGTAACCCCCACTGGATTGGTACAGGGTAGGCAGTGAGTTTTTAAAAATTTACTTATGTGCAGTAGAGTTGGCTCATTGGCTAAGAACATTTGTTGCTCTTGCAGACGACCCAGTTTCCATTCCCAGCATCCTCAGGGCAGCTCACAACTGTTTGAAACTCCAGCCAAAGGGATCTGACCCCCATGGGCATTGGGCTCACACATGGTGCACATATATATACCCAAGCAAAACACTCATATACGGAAAATAACAAAATAAATCTTAAAAAGTTTTAATTTACCTACTTTGATTTTATGTGTATAGGTGTTTTGTCTGTGTGTCTGTATGTGTACCATGTGTGTGCCTGGTGCCTACAGGGGCCAGAAGACAGCATCAGACTCCCTGGAACTGGAGTTACAGACAGTTGTTAGCCACCACATGGGTACTGGGAATCAAATCTGGGTTCTCTGAAAAAACAACCAACCGTTGCTCTTAGTTGCTAATTTGTCTCTCTGGCACTAGCTGTGCAATTGAAAAAGCATATTTTTTGACACAGGATCTCACAATGCAGACTTGGCTGGCCTAAAACTCACTATGTAGACCAGGCTGTCCTGGAATTTACGGAGATCCACATGTCTTAGCATCCCAAGTACTGAGATTAAAGGTTTATACCACTATGCTTAGCCAATTTTTATGTTCGAAAATTTGCAGTTTTCTTCTAAAAATATTATCATCAACATTGAAATTACTATTATTTATTATTATTATTATTATTATTATTATTATTATTATTATTATTATTATTATTATTACTGGAGACAGGATCTTGTTCTATAGTCCTGGATAGCCTGCAATTTGCTATGTAGACCAGGTTGGTCATAAACTCATAGAGATCCACCTGCCTCTACCTCTTGTGTTCTGGGATTAAAGGGGTGTACCACTATACACTGTTAACATTGAAAGATTAAAAAAAATTTAAAGATAAACATTTCCAGAAATTTTAGCCATTTATATCAAAAGAGAAAACAGACACATACTAGATTACTCTGCCCTTGCCATCTCTGAGACGGGTCAGTCCTAAGTGAGTTTCAGTACTGTTCTGTCATTAGTTAAAGCTACTCATTAATTTTCCACTCATCAGGATCCACTGACTTTTATCTAAACCAAGCATGTCACCAAATAGCTGCTAGAATAATCACTAATTTGTTCAACAATAAAGAAAACACTTGCTAGTCTATACTTAAATAAGCTTGTACTGGGGGTCTGGAGAGCTGGCTCAGTGGTTAAGAGCCCTTGGCGCTTTTGCAGAGGACCCAGGTTCAGTTCCTAGCACCCACAAGGCAGCTGTAACTCCTGTAACAACTGTCATCGCCTGTAACTCCAGTTCCAGACGATCCAGTGCCCTCTTCTGGCCTTGGGGGACACTCAACACACAGGGTGTGCACACACACATCCTAGAGAAACACTCATACACATAAAAGTAAGCAAATCTTCAAAGAAAAACCCTCCCCAAGTCCCATACTTGTATTTTTATAGGGACAAATGTATTTATTAAGATCTAAGTCACTGCTATTCCTCTATGTAATCAATACGAGAAATTTGCCAATTTACTCCCTATTCGTTCTTACCTAAGCGGCCTGCACTTAACCTAATGAGTTCTCTCAGAACTCAGTCCGTGAGTCCCTCTCCTCAGGGTCAGCACCCAGCCCTCCATCAGTTCCCATGAGTGGGGAACTGCTTCGCTTCCCTGCATGGTCTGTCTCTGGAGTTGGCTGTGGGTTTGTGCAAAGTGAAACACTATTCACCCCCGGATGGCTCGACAGGCCCAGGCCAGGGTCTGACTTTACCCTAGGCTGGCCCTGACACAGTCTACCTGGGTGGGCAAAGCCACGCAGCTGTGGAGAGGGTGGAAGGGTGGGTCAGGTGCTGCCACTCACTGGTGTCTGGCCTTCATTATTTTAGATTCTGCAATGTTTTAAAAAGTTGAAAAAGCTTTCCACTTCCACCATCTTTATGAATTGTGTCAAGTTTGCTTCTGAAGTGCGTTTCTTTGGTCTATGACCTTTTTCCGATCTGTAGGGTCCATCCTTTTCACCATTTCATATTTTAGTTAAAGTAGAACTCAGGCTAGACCAGCCTTTTAGCCCTTGTTTATATGACAATATGATTTTTGAATCTGTGTATTGTTTTATTACAGTGACCCTCCTGCCTGAGGAGCCTCCTGGAGGCATCAAATAGAAACTTACAAGGGCCTTCACTTGACGTATAATTGTTAAGTCGGTTGAATTTAAGGAATCCTTGTTGAAAGTTTACTTCAACATACTTAACAATTTTTCAGAAAAAAAAAACTTATATCATCGTCACGTGAGTGAGCAGCAGAGAAAGAAAGATGTTCATGGTTAACGCATGCCTGTGAGCCCACAGGCCACCTGTGGTGCGAAGTCTCCCAGGAGTTAATGATACATTGGCCACTGTCTGTGGCCGGGAGGGTTGTGAGATGAGAGAGAGAGAGCAGGATGTGAACTGCAGTTTCCAGGCCCTGGCTTAGGCTCAGGTGAGAGAGCAGGTATCCCAGGACAACAGTGGCCGGACAGGGGAAGAATTGAGCTTCCTCCTGTCCCATCGCAAAGGCCACAGGTCTGCAGCCCAGCATGGGAGCCAGCTTCCCTGTGTTATGCTCTAAGCTGTGCAGAAAGGGTCAAAGCCATGCCTCCCCTGGCTCCTGGACCCACTTACCACAGCTGCACAGCCCCATGGTCCTCCCAGCCAGAATCTCAGTTCAAGGCCTCTAGCCACCAGACACTGTGGAGAAGAGGGCTTACCTTGTCCCTGATAGACAGCTTCTCAGTGTGAGAGAAAAGGAGAAAGAATGGGCATGTGGCCCATTCCTGTGATCCCTGCCCCCAAATGTAAGGATTGCTGTGAGTCCGAGACCAGCCCAGGCAACATAGGTGAAGGCTGACCTGGGCTAAAACGTGAGACCCTGGGGGTTGGGGTTCACGCCTTTAATCTCAACACTCAGGAGGTAAAGGTAGGCAGATCTCTGTGGGTTCGAGGCCAGCCTGGTCTACAGAGCGAGTTCCAGGACAGCCAGAGCTCCAACAGAGAAACCCTGTCTCGGGGGGAAAAAAAGCCAAAAGTGTGACTCTGGCTCAAAAAAGAAAAAGAAAGGAGAAAAGAAAAGGAAAAATAAAGGAAAGGAAATATGGTAGGGAGGGAATGGAGGGAAGGGAGGGAGGAGAGAGGATTAAAGGTCTGAAGGAGCAAACTGAGGGGACAGAAAGATAGGTGAGAAGAGAGAGAGAGAGAGAAGGGGGGAGGGGATCAGTTCAGGCCATCAGGGAGCAAGTACAGAGTGTGGTCAGCAACTAGAGCCCTGTATTAAATAAATAAAGGTAATTATTAATGGGTGGCCATGATCCCAGCCAAGGTTTCAGGACAAACATCTGCCAGTCAAAGTTGACACTCTCGGATCTGACCCTCCAAGGCCAACTGGCACCTGGTGACTGAGGCCATGGAGCAGCTAAAGATGTGGTGGCAATCACAATAGTGAGAGGTGATTGGCATGTCAGTGCTGTACAGATGTCGTCCACCTTCTGAGGCAGGAACTGTGGGCGAGTGTGGCAGACAGTGACTCCGGGCTCCTTGCAAGGTTAAAGTGTCCTAGCTTCATTTTGTTCCTGTGAGTAACACATTGGCCAAGGGCAACCAAGAGAAGGAAAGGATTTAGTTGATTTATACTCCCAGGTCACAGTCTATCACTGAGGGAAACTCAAGCAGAAACTGAGGTAGAAACCATGGAGGCACACTGCTTGCTGACTTGCTCAACTACCTTTGTTATTCTGCCCAAGACCAGCTGCCTAGGGAATGTTGCCGCTCACCATGGGCTGGGCTCTCCTGCATCAAGTAACAGTCAAGACAATCCCTCACAGACATGCCCACAACCATCTGAAAAGACAACTTCTCAATTGAGAGCTCCCCGCCCCTCGCCCCACCCCTCACCCTCCCACCCCCACCCCCCCCCCCCGGGTGATTCTAGGCTGTGAAGTTGTTACTAATTACTAAGCTCATGTTACCTAGGACAACAGGAAGCATGCGTCCCACACTTTGCCTTTAGGAATAGTGTTAGCATTTACTGCTGTGACAAAACGCGAGGTAAATATCTTTAAGAACAGGAGAGACGTATCGGTGTACAGTTTTAAGGTGCTAGTCTGTGGTCGCTGGGCTTATTGCTTTGGGGAATGTGTGGTGGAGGAGGCCACTTCCATTACAGTGGCCAGGAAGGAAAAAGAGAAGCCGAAGATCCCCTCCAATGGCAGATCATTATGCCCCCCTTCTACCTAAAGTAGAAATCCCGTTTCCCAGTATCTCTGCCAACCCCTAAGGTCCCTTTTAGTTATGGATCTTTAAATGGATCGATTCAGTGATAAGGCCAGATTCCTCATGATCCAGTCACCTCCGAAAGGCACCATCTTGCATGCCGTTGCATTGGAAACGAAGCCCTCAGCCCGGGCGCTTGTGAGGGCCGTTTGAGATCCACACCAGAGCAAAGGCTATCAACAGAGAGTTTCCCCAGCTTATTAAATAAGTTATTAAATCAAACCGTCTGTAAAACAGGAGACATGTGATCATTTACTAAGCACTGGGTAGTAGTCTAAGCAACATTAATAATACAATGATGAGAATTTATTAATTTAACAGTGGCACTTAGAGCAGTAGTTTTCAACCTATGGATCGTGACCCCTTTGGGGGTTGAACAACTCTTTCACCGGGGTCACCTAAGACCATCTGCATATCAGAGATTTACATTACGATTCACAACAGTAGCAAAATTACAGTTATAATGTAGCAACAAAAATAACTTTATGGTTGGGGTTGAGAAGCCACAGAGGGACTATGAGGAGCCCACTCTGGGTCTTCTTGTCTGGAGAGGCCCCGAGAAAGACACTGAGGCTTGAATCGATGCAAAGACATGAGGTTTATTGATCCGACACGTCGGGGTGTCCTCCATAAAATCTCCACCTTAGGAGAGAAGGCACACCCCGATGGGGCTCACATGTTCTTTCATACTCTTCAATTGGTCTACAGCTACTGTAACAGCATAGCCTTTAGGCTGATTGGTCTATAGTCATGACACAGATTGGCATATTCCAGGTGTGTTGTTCTGTAGCTAGGGAGTGCTGAGCTGAAACTTATTCTTGTAACTGGAACTTTTCCTTATCTGGGTGCCAAGGTTTCTGGGAAAGTTCAGGCAAAGTTCAGGCCTACTTGTACATTCTCAAGCCTTCCTAAAGTTTGGTCAAGCTTTAGCCTTTGCTGTTACAGGGTCTCCACATGAGGAACTGTGTTAAAGGGTCAAAGCACTAGGAAGGCTGAGAACCGCTGACACGGGGGAAAGCAATGCCATTGTCTGGCATCTGAGTGACCACTCTGGCTACTCAGGAGCCTGTTGAAGTTCCTTCACTGACCTCATCTATGTGCCAGTTAGAGACCTCAGTGTACGCATCACACAGCATAACATGCACATCTTCCCACACCGTGACCTTTGAGACATCTTCTCCTTCCTCCTCAGACCACTGCCATGCTGGGTGGGGCTCCTTTCCTCAAACCATAGCATGAAACATGGGTTGTGGGGCGTAAACTTGGACATATGGCTGGTCATAAAGGGCCTAAAATCTCAAAATGAGGGCATTCTGTCTGTTAGCCCTGGTGGGTCCGGCCAGTCACAGCTCTGACCCGTTCCCTGCTTTGATTAGCCACCAAGACCCTCCATGTCACTTCCTCCTTGTTCTTTTCTGTCTTGTTGCCATATACCCCACCCAGCCCTAACCAACCTTAACCAACCCCATCCTACCCCCACCTAACCCCACCCAACCCCTTCCTACCTCTCCCCCACCCAACCCTACCTAACCTCTCCCAACCCCTCCCAATCCTAACCAACCTCACCCAACCCCACCCAACCCCACCCAGTTCCTCCCTACCCCTCCCTACCCCCAACCCCTCCCTACCCCATCCTACCCCTCCCAATCCCTCTTAACCCCTCCCAACCCTAACCAACCTCACCTACCCCACCCAACCCCACTCTACCCCTCCCCACCCCACCCAACCCCTCCCTACCCTTCCCTACCCCCCCAACCCCACCCAATCCCTCCCAACCCCTCCCTACCCCTCCCACCCCCACCTCACCTCTCCCAGCCCCTCCCAACCATAACCAACCCCACCCTACCCCATCCTACCCCACCCTATTTCATCCTATCCCATCCTGTTTTTTGGCACACTTACCAGTCTTCTTTTTTCCTTAGTTTACTCTTGTGTTCACTCACCTTATTAAGCATTTATAACCCTTTGATTTCCTTATTCCACTCTGGAGTCAACTGCTGCTTTCAGAGTGACGACAGCTGGGCACATCCGCTGGGAAGGTACAGCTGGAGCAGCTCTGATGCTCTTCCGCATCAGACTCTCTCTCCAGCCCTATCAAGGGTTGCTCCTAAATATGATCTTAATAGATAAACATAAACACTCCCACTTTCTCTAGGTCAAAGGGAAGACCCATAGCCTGAATCTTATTTCCTGAGTCATGAGGAAAGCAGGAGTCGCTCCGTGGACTCGGGGAAATGAAGACGTAGAGGGTAGGGGTGGGTGCTGTTAGTTTAGAGTGATGGGCGAAAGGGGTAATCCAGCTCCAGTCAGCTCAATAATGCAATCCAAGGTTCTCTTGGAGAGAATATGAGGTGCACAGATGCAGTCTGGTGGGGTTCTGAAACCCACAGATAGGTTCGTTTTATTGGAGGGAATGCCTGCAGCCACAGAACCAGGACGCCTGCTCTGTAGCAGGGCTCTCTGCCACAATCAGGCTCTGAAGAGACTGAAGATTAAGAGTCGCACCTTTCCTAAAATCTCCTTTCCCTAGATGAGGGAGTCATTATGAACTGGGAAACAACACCATCTACAGCCAAACAGCAGGATGAAATAGTAGCAAATGCTTACACAGAGACCCAGAGTCGAGAGCTTCATGTACCTCAATCGCACAATCCCCTGACAATCCTAGGGCCAGTGATTTTTCCTGTCCCCATTGCAGCAAGGCTGGGAGAGCACGGACACTGTCACTACTCAGGGTGACAACCAAGGAGAGTGAGCCCCAGCAGCTTCAGCCCCTGCAACTCCGTCCACCCCGGCGATCATCTCCAGATCATGTTAATTGCCACAACTGCCATGGATGCCCTCTGGAAACATCCAGAAAGGGCCAGCAGAGCCAGGGAAGGTGAACCAGAGTTCTTGGTAATAAGTAACTGAAAGAAGCCATTTGATCTGTCTTACAATTATCAATGAACACCCGCTGTTCTTACTAGTGCATTCCACTGTGGCGTATCACATAGGTGTCACGCTTCGGTGGAGTCCACACTCCCAATGGCCCTTCCTGTCCCACTGTTTCACCCCCTCACACGTCCCTAGTAGCTGCCCTTCTACTTTGGGGGAATCTGCTGTGTTTCCCCTCTAGACTCCAAGTGAGAGAAAACCCGCAGATTTCATCCTTCTTTATGGCAGAGGGCCTCCGATGTGTGCACTACCACCTCTTCTTCCTCTGTCCTTCTGTCGAGGGCACCTAGGCTGGCCCTGTTGTTGAGGCCTTGTGACAAGAGGTTTAGAATCAGACCTCATCTTAGTTGGCTTAAGTTTAAGTTTCCCCTACTAAGGAAATGGGGCCCTCTACCAAGGAGACAAAGAAGCCACAACATAACCTGTGCTTTACCCCTCATCTGCCAAGGTAACAAGGAACATAACATACGCCTGGGCCCTCACTAGCCAATAAAAACAAAGGACAATTGCTGCTTCATTGTTCTGCCTGCCAAGCTTAGCTAACCTGGGAAAACACTTGTTTTGCAGTTTTTCCCTTTATAAGCCATATGAGATTCACGCTCAGTGGCTCTCACCCATCTGCGTTATGGGGATGTGACTGCTCCTGGTGTTTATCAGGCTCCGGATACCAGTATGTGTCTCTTTCCTTTTCTTCTTTCCACTAAGTAAATCTGGCTTTGAAATGTATTTTGTGTGTGAAAGTTACTGTCCAGTCGCGGACCCCAGCACTGCAACCGGAAATGTGAACAGTGTGGTAATTAGCACCGCTGTGCAGGTGTCTCTTACACACAAGGGTGGACAGCTGAGTCACATAGGCAACCGCCAGGAGTCAGTTCCCACCTTCCTCCATGTTGGTTCCGGACCTGCTGGGCCATCCTGCTGGCTCCTGTATTTCACGTTGTGACGAGTGATCAGGTCATCCACCTGTTTATCCATGGGCTCTCTCGCTCTTTTGTTAAGTTTTCTGAGTTCTTTACGTATCCTGGATATTCGCCCTTAGACATAGGTATGGCCAGCATGTATTCTGTCTGTTCTGTAGTGTGTCTCTTCGCTCTGTCAATTATTTCCTTTGCTGTGCAGAAGCTTTGCCATGTAATCACACCGACCAATCACCGCCTCTGTTTTCTGGGTATTGGCTGTTCAGGAAATTGCTGCATATGCTTGTATGTTTAATTGATCTCTCCTGGCAGTTTCAGAGGTTGTGGGGGGTCGTACAGTGAAGATTCTGGTGTTTTGGCTTTTTAAAAGTTGGTTTTTGTCTAGGGAGAGACAAATGGTTCTAGGAAACTAGATAGCTACCTGTGAAAGACTGAAACTAAAGCCGGGTGGTGGTGGCACTCATCCTTAATTCCCAGCACTCGTGGGGAAGAGGGAGGCAGATCTCTGTGAGTTCGAGGCTAACCGGATCTTCAGAGAGAGATCCAAGACAGCTGCAGTTACAACAGAGAAACCCTGTCTCAAAGAATCAAAAAAAAAAAAAAAAAAAGATTGACACTAGACCCCTGTGCCCCTCATCCTGAGCAAAGATCACTACAAATCAGTCATTCCTAGGACGAAGGGAATGGACTGAAGGGATAGCAGACCTGAGGGAAGCTGGAAGGACAATATCAGAAAATGAACTCAGACAAACATCAAGGTCAAAGAGATCTGGCGCCCATGATGGGGCCACACCACAGGAACTTCCATCATCATTCTGGCTGTGAATACTCACCCGAGAGTAAGAGTCATCAGCTCTACTTGAACAAGTCCCGCTGGCTGTCCCAGGGGCCCCAGGAGGATGTAGATCCCATTATACTGATAGCACGATAGAGTCCTCTCCCCGTGTCAGGTAAGAAAAGAAATGAAGCAAAACTAGGCCACAGTAAAGGATTCCTGAAGAGGTGAGAGGTCCCTGATGGTCAGCAACTACACCCCACCCTGCTAAAGATTCCTGAAAGAGATAAGAGGAATGATAACTATCTGGGAATTATCTTCTACTCTGAATGTCCAGATTTGGAACTCTCCCAAGATGGGGCTGGGTTAGCAGGAAGCAGTTGGGGTGCGGTAGGAACTGGTAGGTGGCTCCAATACAGACCTCCCTAAATGAGGATGCTGAGCAGAAACTTGGCAGGTGGGCAGATGCAAGAGAAGGAGGGTGAGCACCAGCTGGGAGGGCAGTACATGGGAGGGGGCGCCAGGTGGGAGGGTAAAGCATTCAGAAGATGCCGAACATGTCTGGCCGCACAGTTCACAAGCGCTGGTTGTGTTGTTCAGGGCGTAGCCTGCAGCAAGGTGTTGACATGCCATCACTGAAGGCACAGAAGCTACTCAGTGAACAAGAAGGCTGTTTTAAGAACCATAAGTATCTCTATCATTTCCTGCTTCTGCACCTAAGTTCTAAAACTTGGGTGATTTGTGGGCTTTGAGGGAAAGAGTCTGAGTTTGGCACATGGCCCTGCTGGGGTACTCCTCAGGATGTAGTTGCAGTGCTCTGAGACCAAGGAGGCCTTCCAAGCTCACCAGCTCTTGGCAGAACTCAGTGTCTTGTTGCCTGCAAATAGAACACGGTCTCATCGTAGAGATCACTCACTGTTTCCTACTAGGCAGCCCTTCCCATTGCCAGGCCTTAGCCTCAAACTTGCAGGCATGCCTAGCAAGGTCTGATGTCGCAGAGCCCTGTGCTTGGATGCCACTGTGGGGACAGAGAACAGTTTAAGGAGCAGGGCTCTGGGGAGAAGAGCTGAGACCAGAGCCTCTCAAATCAGGACAGAGTTTGAGGTAGGGAAAGGCTGAGAGAGGAAACTATGTCCAGGGGCAGTCCTGGTCACAGGGATTGGCTTAATGTCAGTAGGTCACAGGTGAGTAGGTTTGATGAGTAGGGGTGGGGCTGGGAGTGGCCATAATTGAGAGGCATAATACAACTGGAGGCCTGACATTGTGGCTGTGGGTGAACCTGCCTTAGCTTCCAGAGTGAGGTTGGGGGATTAAGTTTCCTAGTGTGGAAAACAACTCCTCCCAAGCTAGGATTGACCTTGAGATTACAGCTTTGCATGTAAAATATCTGCTTCTAGACAAGCCTCTGGCATGGACTTCCTTACGCCTTTAAAGGATCCATGGTGAATCCCACCCGACAACTCAAAGGCTGAGGGATTGGACCAGCCCAGAGTCCATGCAAATGAGTGTCACCGGGCATGAAGGAGGAGACCCCACCACTGGGGGGAAGGCGAATGGAGCCAGAGCACAGAAAGAAGAGGGCCCATGTTCTTTCCTAAGTGGAACCTAAAACATACTGAATTGAGCAGAATGAACAGAGATTACTAGAGGATGGGACAGGAGGGAACAGAGGTAGGGTCTGATCCTGGCAGGCTTTGTGCCTGTGTAGTGTCCACACGGAGCCTTCTCATGTGTACTGTGTGTAGTGTCCACACGGAGCCTTCTCATGTGTACTGTGTGTAGTGTCCACACGGAGCCTTCTCATGTGTACAGTGTGTAGTGTCCACACGGAGCCTTCTCATGTGTACTGTGTGTAGTGTCCACACGGAGCCTTCTCATGTGTACTGTGTGTAGTGTCCACACGGAGCCTTCTCATGTGTACTGTGTGTAGTGTCCACACGGAGCCTTCTCATGTGTACTGTGTGTAATGTCCACACGGAGCCTTCTCATGTGTACAGTGTGTAGTGTCCACACGGAGCCTTCTCATGTGTACTGTGTGTAGTGTCCACACGGAGCCTTCTCATGTGTACAGTGTGTAGTGTCCACACGGAGCCTTCTCATGTGTACTGTGTGTAGTGTCCACACGGAGCCTTCTCATGTGTACAGTGTGTAGTGTCCACACGGAGCCTTCTCATGTGTACTGTGTGTAGTGTCCACACGGAGCCTTCTCATGTGTACTGTGTGTAGTGTCCACACGGAGCCTTCTCATGTGTACAGTGTGTAGTGTCCACATGGAGTCTTCTCATGTGTACTGTGTGTAGTGTCCACACGGAGCCTTTTCATATGTATTGTGTGATACTAAACAGAATCTTTCTAGCACATGACTTTGTCTTCTGAAATTGAAGTCAGGGTGATGGAATATTAACGCTAATTGTTTTTAAAGTGATAAAAATTATGTAACATTTAAAATTACCCTTTAAATATTTTAATTTCAGGGTCATCAGCCGTCATACACCTTCATACCAGCTGTCTCCACCTAGCTCTAGGACACTGTGCCTTCCCAATGAAAACTGTCTCCATTAAACACCAATTGCCCATCCCCCTGGCTCCTGGCACCCATAGGCCCATGTTGTTGCTGGGACTTCGATAGCTCTAGGGACCTCATGCAAACGGAATCCTAGAGTTCTTATTTCATTTACCACAATGTCTTCAAGAAGGTGTGTGCATGTGTATGTATGTGTGTATGTGTGTGTGTGTGTATGTATGTGTGTGCATGTGTGTGTGTATGTGTGTTTGCATATGTCTGTGTATGTGTGTGTGCATGTGTGTGCATGTGTGTATATGTGTGTATGTATGTATGTGTATGTGTCTACGTGTGTACGTGTGTGTGCATGTGTGTGTATGTATGTATGTATGTGTATGTGTGTATATGTGTGTGTATGTATGTGTGTATATGTGTGTATATGTGTATATATATGTGTGTGTATGTGTGTGTATACATGTGTGTGTGTGTATATATATGTGTATATATGTATGTATGTGTATGTGTGTATATGTGTGTGCATGTGTGTGCATGTGTGTATATGTGTGTATGTATGTATGTGTATGTGTCTGTACGTGTGTGTGCATGTGTGTGTATGTATGTATGTATGTGTATGTGTGTATATGTGTGTGTATGTATGTGTGTATATGTGTGTATATGTGTATATATATGTGTGTGTATGTGTGTGTATACATGTGTGTGTGTATATATATATGTGTATATATGTATGTATGTGTATGTGTGTATATGTATGTGTATGTATGTGTGTGTGTATATGTGTGTGTATACATGTGCACGTGTGTATGTGTGTATGTGTGTATATATATGTGTGTATATATGTGTGTATATGTGTGTGCGTAGTAAATGCACACATACATGTGCGAAAGCCAGAGGTGTCTTCCTCTATCACTGGCTTACTCACTACCTTATTATTTAATAATACTTGTATTAAAAATTTGAGTTTAATACAATATATCTCAATCACATGCTCTTCCCATTCCTCCTTGTTCACCCTCCCATCCTTGTGCCCTCAAAATAGACAGATAGATAGATAGATAAAAAAATGAAATAAAGAAAGTAAGAAAATAAAGTCCAGCATCTCCATGATTCCTGGAGGCAGCGGGATTCTCTGACCATGGACATCCACCTGGCCCACACTGGCTGGAAAGCAAGCATGATGAGGCGTCCCGAGGTTCGGGCCTCACTGCCCAAGCCCACAAGCATCCGGGCCTCCAGGCACCCAGACATCACCCAGGCTCCCAGACATCACCCAGGCACGCAGACATCACCCAGGCTCCCAGACATCACCCAGGCTCCCAGACATCACCCAGGCACCCAGACATCACCCAGGCTCCCAGACATCACCCAGGCACCCAGACATCACCCAGGCACACAGACATCACCCAGGCACCCAGACATCACCCAGGCTCCCAGACATCACCCAGGCACCCAGACATCACCCAGGCTCCCAGACATCACCCAGGCACCCAGACATCAACCAGGCTCCCAGACATCACCCAGGCACACAGACATCAACCAGGCTCCCAGACATCACCCAGGCACACAGACATCACCCAGGCACCCAGACATCACCCAGGCACACAGACATCACCCAGGCACACAGACATCACCCAGGCTCCCAGACATCACCCAGGCACCCAGACATCAACCAGGCTCCCAGACATCACCGAGGCTCCCAGACATCACCCAGGCACACAGACATCACCCAGGCACACAGACATCACCCAGGCACTGATTCATCTTATTTTTTGAGACAGGTCTCAGGTCTCTCACTGAACCTGGAGGTGGATGTTTCTATTATACCCAGCAAGCTCCCAGGATCTGCCTGTCTCTGCTTTCCCCGGGCTGGAGTGGCTTTCTCCATGGGTGCCAGAGATCTGAACTCAAGTCCCCCTGTGAGCACAGCACACACTCTGCTGTCTGAGCCATCTTCCTTCCTACCTCTGGTGGTGTATCTTTGAGAAGGGTTCTCTTCCGGCCTTGAACTTGGCATGTAGCTAAGGACTAACCTTAAACTCCTGATCCTTGGGCCTCCTCCACCTCCCAAGGTTTGGGAGTACAGGGACCACTGCAACATCTAGCTTCCAATTTCTTAAAACATATTTTTGGCTTTTTAAATTTTTTATCTTTTTGATGCAAGTTCTTACTCTGTGATGAGACTGGTCTTGGTACTTTGCCTCAGCATCCCCCACCCCCACCAAATGCAGTGATTCCAGGCATACCCCACCATATTGAGCACATTCTGAGTACACTTAGGTAATTTCCAGTTAAAACTGATAAAATATTCTTACAAATTACAATAAATGGGAGATATTTTAAGGAAAAACATTTTATCTTTCTATTTATAAGAGCAATGGGGCAAGAGAGACTGTTTTCCCTATTTTCTGGAAAGTACCCATAAATAGAACATTCTTTAAAGCCGTGTTATATAATATCCAAGAGGCTTGCTCAAAGCTGCGAATTACCTTGAGTAATGATGAACAGCTAGTGATTGTCCAGCTTGTGCTTCAGATGGCCTACCATTTATTTAGTTCGTCAGAGAAGCACTAATAGTTTATATTAAAATTACTGTTCAAATAAATGGGTGCAACAAATTGCTTTCATTTACTTTATTGGCAATTTTACACATTACAGGACTTGTTTTTGTTTTGCTTTTCTTTGAAGAAAACTGGGATTAAAATCACTGATCCTTTAGAGAACTAAAATCAGGGCGTGTCAAAGATAAAAGAATACCTAGCATATTTTCCTTTTACACAGTCTCTCTGTAAAATAAGGGAAAATAAGATGATCAGAAACAAACTTGGGAGTCTCACTTGGGAGACAGGCAACCACTTATGAGATGACCTCACAGGACCCCACTGTTTCTCCCGACTGAAGAATTTGAGGAGGGAAAGGCCCAGATGCAGGGGAGGCAAAACCCCAGAGACCTGGAAAGGAGCTGTGTCTGCAGGGATTGGCTGATTAGAACAGGGTGATGTAGAGAGGCTGAAAGGTGCAGGGGAGTTCTAGAGCTAGCCAACGAATAGCCACTCCCTAGTTGCCTCTGTGTCAGAAGTAACATCCTGTGACTAATAGATAAAAACCTTTTGGAACCTAGTGACTTAGCAGACCACTGGCTTCCATCAACCCTCAAGCTAAGAATGAAATCAGAGAGCATCTGAGACTTACAGAAAAGCTTCCCATCTCGGATGTACCCACTAATGTATTTTAAACTTGCCTGGATTTATGACTTTCATTGTTTTGTGAAACTATAAAACTGCATGGCCAGGTGTGGTGCCTACTTTTAATCCCAGCACTTGGGAGGCAGACGCAGAGGCTGGTAGATCATTAATTCAGTGCTAGCCTGGATGTACTAGTTGTTTCTTTGTAAACTTGACACAAACCCAGGGGTGTCTGAAAAGAGGAAATCTCAATTGAGAAATCACCTCCATCAGAGTGGCCTGTGTGCAAGTCTGTGGGGCATTTTCTTGACTGATGATTGGTGTGGGAGAGCCCAGCCCACGGGGGCAGTACAACCTCTGGGTAGGCAATACTGTGTGGTATAAGAAAGAGGGCTGAGCAAGGCATGAAGAACAAGACAGTAAGCACCGTTCCCCTACAGCTCCTGCTTCAGTTCTTGCCTCCAGGATCCTGCCCTGACTTCCTTAAGGATGGAGTGTGATCTGAGAGTTGTAAGAGAAATAAACCCTTTCCTCTCCAAGCTCCTTCTGGTCAGTGTGTTTAATCATAGCTATGGAAACCCTAACTGAGACACTGAAGTATGTGGTGAAATCCTGTCTCAGAATAAATGAATAAACTCTAGTACTACCTCCTGGTACATTCCAGGGAAGTGTTGCAGAACCTGGCAGCTAGGGTAATGTCAAGGACGTTCTGTGTCTGGGACCTCACCCCACAGTGTTACACAGTCACAGGACCTGCCCCAGAAGAATCGCTGCGGCCTGTAAGCTTTTCTTTTCGTTTGCAATGCTTCGCGACGTCCCTCTGTTCTTCCTGCTGACGCTCAGGGGCTGAAGTGGCAGTCTCTGTGTAATTTAATCCTTTCACAATTTGTCAGCACCTGTACAGACAAGGTCTCCAGCTGTGCCAAAGAGTGGACGATCGATGACTGCAGCCATCCCCAGCGAGGTCTTCCTCGCTTGCTCAGAGCTCAGCTTGCTCTAGCTATTAGCTTTAAAGGTGCAGGATGCCTGGGACAGAGTAGTCTTGGGCAAGCATGCACACACACACACACACAACTTCCTCAAGTGAGCATAATTGACGAGGGTTAGACAAGCTGCTCTGAGCAAGTGAGACCATGGTACTCACAGATGCTACTAAGGTGGTAAGAGAAGCCATTACCTGGAACCAAAGGAAACCGAGAAGGTGGAGGGGAGGGGAGTTTACCAGAAAGGAACAACCAAATAAGGTCTTACTGTGTGGAAGATTCCACACAAAATGATCAGGGAACCAGAAAGGATTCTGGGAGGCACAGGAAATAAGCTGTCCTCCCACTGGACACGGCCTGCTGTCTTGGGGCAGAGCAGCTGTGGAGACATGGAGGTTCTCCTTGAAGTATGGCTTATTGGTGTTCCTTGTGGAGGGAGGGCTAATGAATCTTGCTTTCTCCAGTAGAGTGTGTCAGAGGGAATGCCCTGGGGCCTCCACATTAAGCTTCAGTGACTCTGTAGTGTCCATGTTGGCTCTTGAGAGACCCAACGACTGTGTGAAGAAGCCAAGGTGACATCATTCAGATGTTAGAAGCCATCTGAAAAGAGGAACAATCTGCTCCCCCCAAACCCCAGCTCTCCACCTCAAGGACACTCGGCTTGTGACTCCAATTATGGGGACATTCCCATCTTGGCAGAGCCTCCAGAAGAATGTAGTAGCTTAGAGATTCCTAGCCAACACCAGGGAGTGCAGAACAACCTGCCAAGCCTGGGAGGTCTGGCCCATCCATACTGGCTCCTTGATGCTTAAGCACCTCCCTCACGGGTAGTGAGTGACTTGTTACACAGCAATGACTAACAGGTTCGCAGAATGAGTTGGAATTTCTGTTATTTTAACAGTGTCCTAACCGATTTGTTTTTATGGGTTTAAAGTTAAAGTGCTGACATCTGTGGTAATGGAAAATCCGACTCACCTGGTTTAAACATAATGCACTGACTTCTGTAACTAAGTTTCTGGCTAGGATTGGCTTGACGGATCTGTATCTTATTCTCATCTCTCTTTCTCTTCCTACCATCCCCAGCAAAAACACGATCCTCAGGCTACCGCCTCTGACCCTCCGTTGTTCTCAGGAGGCCGCAAAGCATGAGGCGCCACCCCCGGACAGCACCCATTCTCAAAAGGGAGCATGCTTTCTTAAGAGTGAGGAAATCTTCACCACACACACTCCCTGAGATTTCTTCTCAGTATTCATTAGCTTTCCGATCTCGACGAAGCCAGCCACTTGGTAGAACAGAGTTATCACGGTTACTGGAGGGAACCAGAGAGTTCCCGGAGCCTCACAATGGATGAAGGCTTTGAGGACAAGGGTGACATCACTCCTGACACCACTAGGGAAGTGCCTGTCTCGGTATGAAGAATAAGCGGACATGGTGGCATACTCCTGAACTCCCAACACTCAAGAGGCCGAGGCAGGAAGATTGCAGAGTGTGAGGCCAGCCTAGGATGAAGATGGAAAGGACCCCCAGAGTCCGCACAGAACACACTCAGACACTAGATTCTTAGCACAAAGGAGATCTATTTGCCCTGAGGGACAAAGCTCAGGGAACGAGGATCAAGGGGGGCGGTATTTGCCCCAAGGGACAAAGGACTACCTCTGGATAGGGTAGATGACATGGCTAGTAGGCAAAAGGTAGGTTATGAAGGCTCCTAGGCTGGAAGGGAAGAAGTGGAGGTACGGTTGGAGAAGGGTTAGGGTGGCTGTCTCTGATTGGCAGGGAGGAGAATGAAGGAGAGAAGAGGTGGACTTTTTTGGGGGGCGGGGTAGGGAGGGATTTCTGGGCCTGTGTGTTTGAGTCTAGAACTTAATTTATGTCTTTCCATGACCCACCCTCATTTGGGGGTTATGTGGGAGATGTACTAACAAAGATTCTGTCTCAAAAATCAAAACAAGGAAAACAAAAAATAAAAGTGAACACAGGCCTCTGAATAGAAGAGATATTCTCTAAAGATGGGAAGTCTTTATTCCCACACAGGTCTGTGCCAGACCCACCCATTCCAACTGTAATTTGCCACCAGAGCCTACAGTTTGGCTCTGCCGTTCAGGGTCATGGTAGGAAATAGGTGGCCTCACCGGGGACACATGAGCAGTGCGGTCAGGGCCACAGGACCATCAGGCGCAGGGACCAGCAGCTAGTCCTCAGACACAGGGGCCTGCTGTCCTCAAGAGTCCGCACCACAGCTAGGAGTACCAGTGAGAGCTGCCTTCCAACACCACCCGGCTCATGGCAAGCCCAGGGGGCCAGAGAGAAACAGTCTCCCAGAGGCAGGCTCCATGTCTGCAGCTATTGCCCTGCGGCGGGTCGCTGGTGGAAACCTGAGGGGAGAGCAAGGCAGAGGGCTGTGGGAGCTGGAGTGGAAAGGGGGAGACAGTGAGCCGGTGGCTCAGGAGGCCTTTCTGTTTAGTCACTTGTCATCCGTGTCTAATCCAAACCACGGTGGTGCCACATCTCCTGCACACGCCGTCAGAGCAGCCTCTAACTCTGATTCCCCAGGCCTGGCCATCCTGACTTGACCGCTCAGAGCCTTAGTCCTCTCTGGTTCTACAGTTATCTGAAGTAGAAGCAAGGGATGTAGAACCAGTAAACACCAGCGAGGTTGTGGGCCGCTTCACACCGGGGCAGCCCACCCCGCTTCCCTGGGACTGGGGGGCTAGCGCTGGTCGTTCAGCGGGCAGCCAGCAGCAGGAGGCAGCTGACAGGGGCGAGACCACCAGGCGGCACCCGGGGCTCTGCAGGGTCTGTGCGCCAGGCCCGGCGGCAGGCAGAAGTGGCCGGAGAGCCGGTCAGGACAGGCATGGCGGTGTCCCCCAGGAGGGAGTCCTCGAAGGCGGTGGCCACCCTGCAGCCACCTGAGGATCCTGAGCCTGCGTCCCTGCCCCGGCGGGAGGCTTGACCGCAGCCCGGGGACCCCGGCCCGTCGCACCCGCCATCCGGCCCGGGCTCGCGGCCAGGCTTCCTTTCTAGAACAGGAGTGAGCATGGGAGGTGGGGAACCGGCCCCCCGACGAGCCAGCCACACGCGGGTGGCGACAGCGCCCTCCCGCCCCTCAGGGAGGCGGAAGCAACAGGGCGGCGACGCGCGCGGGGCCGGGGCGGGGGCTGCGGCGCGCGCATGCTCACACGCGCCCGTGACGCGCGGGGTGCAGCGGGGCCGAGCCGGCTCCAGAGGCGCGGCGGCCGCGGGAGGAGCAGGCGCGGAGCAGCGAGCGCAGGCCGCGCCGGCCCGACGGGAGCAGCGCCGGGCTCGCGGGCCGCCTCCTCGGAGCCGCCCGTGCGCGGGCCGCGTCTCTGGGCCGCCGCCGGCGGGGCATGAGCGCGGAGGGGCCGCGGCCGCCCCCCGCGCCGCCCAGGCCGTGACCGGGCGGGGGGCGGCTGCACGAGCGCCCGGAGTCCGGGGGCTCGCGGAGCCCCGGCGCGGCCACCATGGACTGCAGCCTCCTGAGGACGCTCGTGCGCAGATACGTGAGTGACGCGGGCCGGGCCGGGATCGCGGGCCGGGCCGGGGCGCCCCGTCGACGGGTCCGCGCCGCGCTGTCCCTGCGCTCGGCCAGGCCCACCCGGGAAGGCAGCCGCAGCCCGGTGGTCCCCGGGGTAGAGCTCAGCTGCAGCGGGGCGGGCCCGCTGGGGACGGGGATCGGCTGCGGGGGAGCGGGGAGCCCCCGCCGGGGAGTCGGGAGAGAAGTTTGCCGGCTCCGAAAGTGGCCGGCCGGGTCCGAGGGCGCAGCTCCCGGTCCGCCTGGGTGCCGCCGCGCAGGCAGCGACGGAGCGCGCCCCGCCGAGGGGGACCCGGGACGGAGCGGAGGGGTGTGTACCGAGGAGCGAGCCCGCCGGGACGGCGCGTCTGCCCGGCGCTCGCACAAGGACCTATTGTCCCGCAGCTCCCGGTGGGCAGGCTTGCGGAGCGCGTGCCGGGCGGGCCGGGTACGGGGACCTCCGAGCGGGACGCCTGGCCTTGGTGTGGGTTTTCCCCGGAGGGGAATGCACCACTGTATCTTTTCTAGTTAATTCCCTTCCAGTAAGAAAAGAGTGAGACTAGGGACTTGACCTCGCCCATGGGAAGTGAAGCGTGGACGGGGGTCTCCTTGGCCCGGTGGAGCCTCTCCATGGAGAGACCGAGGACACATTCGTCCCTAGTGGGTGCTGGTGTTTACTTCCATACTGCCCCCAGGCAGGCCTTCGCTGTCTTATATTTCCTCAGTCTAGGTAACATTTCAGGTTAGTTTCTTTTAGCTGTGCTGTTTTACCTTTGAAATGGCATTTTCCCTCTAGGACATCTAGGAGGCAGATATTCCTTAATGAACTTTTCCACCCTAAATTACTTGGCAGTGCATCTGGAATCTCAAATTTTGGGATGTTATTCTTTCTGCTTATCTAATTTTTGCCTCCTGTTCCCAATGTGTTCCCTTGACTTTTTTGTCTTATCCCTGTTCACAACTATTCCTATGTGATTTTAAACTCATCTCTAAACCATGGAATTAATTTGACTTTTCCTAGAAACAGTTGTGATTTTTTTGTAACATAGTTATCGTCCAAAATGTGAGATTCAAGTATATTTTCTTTTGTAAGAGAAAAAAAAAAAAAGAGATTGAATGTTCTTACCTAATGGTTTATGCAACTTATTCTACAGAAATGAGCCTCTTCTCCCTTTCCTTCCTCTTTTCACACAGTCAGAAGTCCTGAGATCAATGAAAGCATCACAGCTCCCTCTGAGGTCCCAGCTTGCTAAAGATGGAGGCATCAGTCCTTGGAAAACATTGTCATAGGTATCTTGTCCTGGGTCAGGTCCCAGCAGTGAGCACAGGCAGGAAATGGAAGCCAGTACACTCCACAGTACACGGTATGCATTTGAACAATCATGTGGCCGTGCAGAGGTACACAGCTCATGCGCCATGAGGTAGCCATGTGCCAGGATGTAGTCTAGGTCACACTGTGTATCTTAAACATCTTAAAGAGCACATGTAGAGTTCGTAACTCTGTGAGGTGGGGAGTGTGGATCCTGGTTGTTGACCCTCAGAGAGGAAGCTTCAGAGCCTTATGGCCGAGGCTGTGTGTGTGTGTGTGTGTGTGTGTGTGTGTGTGTGTGTCTCCATTTGGGGCTGTGTCCTGGGACAGGTGGCCTAGCATTGTCCTGCTGCAGTGCTTTTGTCAGAAGACAATGGCAACTTGTGTCCTGCAGGTATTGTGAGGATTGAGTACCTTAGTCCCAGCCCCTTAGCACAGGGCTAAGGATGGGCCCAGATCCCAGGAGAGGCTCAGCAAGTTTACTACCACCCACTGCTAAGGTTCCCCAGGCCCTGGGCAGGCTTCGGCCACAGGCTGCCATTGAGAGGCCAGCTGAGTGTTCTGATGCTGAGCAGGGTAAAGGGCTTAGCAACCCTTTTAAAAACTTTTTTTTTTTTTTTTTGAGAGAATCTCACTATGTGGCTCTAGTTGGCCTGAATCTCACTCTGTAGACCAGGCTAGACCTGAACTCACAGAGATCCGCTTGCCTCTGCCTCCTTAGTGCTGGGATTAAAGGCATTGGCTACCTCTTTAAAAGGGGGAGGGATTTGGTTGGTCCCCCTCCCCCAGGGGGCAGTGGGAGGGAAGAATTAATGGTAGATGTGATTTGGATACTTTGCATAGATAAAACCAAATAATTTAAAGAGAAGCATGGCCAGCTTCCTCACAAAGGCCTCTCCCCGTTGGCCTCCTGGGCTCATTCTGAAGGGATTGGGTTTTCCCTCAAATTCCTGTAGGTCAAGACTTCATTTTGCCCTGACTGAGTAATGTATTTCTGTAATTGAACCTGGATTTTGTTTTTTCTGTTTTACTGCTTGCCAGAGTTTCTGCGTGCCTCTGCCCTACAGAATTTGCTTCGCATGCAGCACGCTTGTCTAAGACAGCAAACTTCAGACATCCGAAGGCTTTCTTTCCTTTAACTTTCTTGGCAACACTTGGTGATTGGACCTAGGACTTCCTGCGTGCTAGTTAAGTGCTCTATCTATGTGTTATGTACCCAGGTCTTTTAATTTTTATTTGAGACAGGGTCTCCCTAAGTTGCTCAGGCTGGCCTTTGAATTCACTTCCCTGCTTCAGCCTCAGGAGTAGCTAGGGTTGCAGGCCTACACCGCTGTGGCATCTGTTCAGTCTCTTACTCATCTACTCCATTCGATGTGAGTGGCCTCTTCACCTGCATGGATGTAGCACGCCACGTTCATGCCCAATCCCTGTGAAGATCAGAAGAGGACCACCTGGGAATGGAGTTACAGACCATTCTGAGCTGACATGTGGGAGCCAGTTCTCTGAATTGCTGAGCCACCTCTCCAGCCCCTAAGTTTCTTTATATTAGAAAAAGACAGTTTTGGCTCCTGAGGACTTCAGGCATTTATTTACTTTACACTTCCCAGAAGTTTAGAAATTTGTAAGCATGCACATGTATCTACTTTTTTCTTTTTTCCCTTTCTCTTTTTGTTTCTTTTCTAGTTTTCCTTTCTTTCCTCCATCCCTCCCTCCTTCCTTTCTTCCTTCTGCTCTTTCTTTCAAGACAGGGTTTCTCTGTTGTAACTCTGGCTGTCCTGGAATTCACTCTATAGACCAGGCTGGCCTCAAACTCACAGAGATCCACCTGCCTCTGCCTCCCTAGTGCTGGGATCAAAGGCATGTGCCATTGTGTCCGACTTCTTCATCTTTATTACCAAGTGGTTTTTATCTGGACAACAGGGTTCACTGTGAGGCTGCCTGTTCCAAGACACTTAATTCACAGACTTGCTGCTCCTAATCCAGCTCTGGGATCCAGGCCTTCCTGTTCAGTCCCCAGAGTCCATATTCCTGGACACAAAGTAAAACCACTTAACCACCAAGATCTTCTAGCATTTGAAATAAATGATTCCTTAGGCATAAAACCCCAAGCTAATGGATAGTCTGTCTTCAGCATGGTGGTAGCAGTCTGTCTATCTGGTGGACTTGTAAAGTTTGTAATTAACACACATTTAACAAGGCAGCAGCTAGACAAGTTTGTCCAGCACCTGCCTGTCTTCAGAGCTGGTGTGTTCTGATTGGACATTACTGAGCAATCACCCCAGCTGTATACTTAACCTTATGTTTCATTCCTTACATTAAATCTTTCCCATTGTTCTATGGAACCCTATTGAATGTCTGCTCATTAGGACTAACAATCCTCAGATGCTTTTATTTCATGCCAGAGACTGCATTTAATAATCCAGGGGATAGAGTCTTGTGTAATTATAGCCAGTTTCTAGAACCAAGAGCACTGTCCTCAGTTTACAGTTAGCTGAGCTAAAACGGCTCTTAACAGGCATATGTAGTGCCTCACTGCCCAGGAATTGTCTGCAGATGTGCTGGGCTTCAGACTGAACATAGAAGCTGTTATTGGAGCATGCATCCTATCCTGGACACAACAGGGTAGGTGGAAGATTCCTGCATCTCAGACTTACAAATGTTCTTTTAACCAGATTAAAGCAGGTAAGGGTGATGTTTATTTGTAATACAGATCAATAGAAACCATTTTTACAGCACTGGAAATACAACAAGATTGATTAGGTACTATTTTTGCCTGACTGGGATGCTGATGGCTGAGAAACTCATGGTCAATGCAGAGCTTTGGAGGTTAAGCTCCAGTCTCTTGGATCTTCACTCACATTCTGTCTCAGCCTCCTCCTGGGTGGATACCACGAATGGCTGGCTGCTTCTCAAGCCGTTTCCTCCGCTGTCAGTCGTGTCCACTTCCTGCACTGTCTGTTTGGACACAGCCCTTGCACATGGTTGAGACTCCATGGCACCTCGTTGCCAGTACGGGTTGGGCACCATGAGTCTGTGCTGTGCTGCTTCCCAACAGACCTCCGCTCTGCCTCTTCATGGCAGCTGACGACCTGCCTAGATGTTTGAGAAGAAAACAGAAAGCGTGCCTCTGTGCATGGCCCACACCCTGCTGTATCTGTCCTGGCCTCCCCTCTGGTTTAGGGCAGGAGATCCTGTTCTGACAGAGACCAGTTCTGAAGCTTGTACTCTGGATCCACCCCCATCCTCTTCCTGTTTGGGTGACATCATCTGCCCCATGGCACGCAGTCTTATCTTCATCTTCCCTTTATCTTAATGGCTTACCAAATGTAGCTGACCAGATTGTCTTTTCTCCCACCTTGTCTTTGTCTCACTCCTGGGGGTGTTCTTACCCAGATCTTCTTGACCTTCTTGACCTCACACTTGACTTCATCAGCTTTCAGTGCGGTTTACAGAGATGGAGATCCCTGTCGTTGGGCAGCCACTTCAGAATGGGGAGGCAGACTACATATAAGCAAGTGTTAGTGGTCAGAGGTGTTCCTTTTTTTGGCATCACAGATAACACTTGAAAGGAGAAATATATTTTTGGCTCATGGTTTCAGACCAAGCAAGGTGCACTGAACATCATGGTGGAATTACATGGAAGATCAAAGGGGATTACTTCTTGGTAGCCAGGAAGGGAGAGAGAGAAGGAAGGGAGGAGAGAGAGAGGAGGAGAGAAAATGAACCAGAGATCATGCCAAGGGTCCCAGAGACAAGGTTTGTCTTTGTCTTTGCAGGGCATACTCCTAGTCACCTAATTTTCCCACCAGTGCTCCTTCTAACACCTCTCAGTGACCCCATTCATTTATGAATCCATCACTGTGTCAATCCATTGATCAGGTCAGAGACTTCACAGTCCAATCGCTGGATAATTGACTCTTGCATCTGGGGCCAAGCCATGAGCCTTTTGCAGGGGGATACTTTGTATCCAAGCCATAACACTGGTTAGCAAGCCTCGCAGTATAGCATCCTGAAGGGCGTAGACTGACTGGGTCTGGACTGGGTAGCATGTCCAGTGGAGAAAGAGGCCAGTGCAGAGGCTGTGGGGGCCCTGAGTGTCTGGTGCCTTTTTGCTTGCCCATGTACCCTCAGGAACCTTGTGGACTCTCTTCCCTGCTAGGATCCTCAGCACTGACCCCTCCTCTCAGTGACTCCTTTATCTTGGGAGGATATAATCTCCTTGTAGTGTCAGGGATCCTGTGCTTAGCCCTGTACAGCTGCTGCTCTGTGACCTGATGGGTGATGGGTGGCTCTCACTATCATCTTAACTGGTTGGAGGAAGCTGCTGCATGGCAGTTCTGAAGGGAGCACCATGGTATTACCAAGCACTGGAGTGATTAACAAGTCTTCAAGTCTCGTTCAGCACCATTGCAAACTTCTGGATTCTTTTCTCTTAGCTCATTGCATATGGTCTCAGGAATGTGGGATGGATTGGACTCTGAAGTATTCTGGCCCTTCAAGCAAAGTTCCTAAGCTCTCAGCCTTCATGTCTCTGATAATATCCCAGAGTCTTTCACAGGTGCCTTCCCAGGGCTCCTGCTAACTCCACTGACTCTTCAGAACTGAACTCTTGGGCCTTGATTCCAGTTTTCTTCTGTCAGTTCCCTGGACCTCAGGGCCTGGGAGGGAACAGGAGATGTGCCCCCACAGAACCTGGTTTCACAAGCAAAGCTCTGAGATCCTCCTAGGAGTTTAAATTGTTAATTCCCAGGAGTTAACTCTGTGACCATTTGGAAGGCTTGTGCTCTCTTGGACAGGGTTTCCCAGTCTTCTAACAAAAGTTCCTAAATTGGGTTGGCTTCTCAGTGGCTGGAATGGTAGTTGAATTTCCCACCAATACTTTCCACCAATACTTAAATATAGACGAATGGCTGCTAATATCCACACTTACATTTCCAGGATGCTGATAGATCCTTTCCTTAGGGCCGTGGTGCTGGAGGGAACAGCTGTTTAGGCCCTGCCAGTGCAGGCTTGGGCTGTTCTGAGCTTCCTGTCCTGAGTCTGGCTTGTGACCTGCCTCTCACCCACACTGATAAGGATTCAGGCTTTTCTGGTTTGTCCCCCCACCCCCCAGAGAAAGCAATTTGCATGCTGCTTTTCAGGTTCTTACTGTGATTTGCCTGATGTTGTCTCACTGTCTCCTCTCTTTCTGTCCCTGTCTTTGTCGGTGTAACCCACCATCTGTGTGTGTGTGTGTGTGTGTGTGTGTGTGTGTGTGTGTGTGTGTGTGTAGCTGGAAGGGTCCTCTCACTGCACCTCCTGAGGAGGACGGTGACCTGGCCAAGACGATGCCATCAGTCACTTTCTCCACTGTCCTTTAGATGTTCCTCAGCTTTAAAGTGGAGTAAGGAGCTTCAGCGTTCATGGGTAGCTGCTTGTCCCTCTGAGTCCCCATGTAGGAATTATTAGTGGCAGACCCCACTCAAAAACACACCGAGCCCTTCATCCTAGAGAACAGATCATTCGAACAGACGTGTTTTCAATTCTGTTTCCTATTCCAAAAGCTGTAGTCACCGCCTTTTACTCCTTCTGGTGCTTTGTTGTAAGTGATTCCTCTGTTTCTGAAGTTTTAATTTCTTTGGGTGTTAGTTGCAAGGTTCACGCACATTGGACACGGGGGTGAACCACACTCTGCTCTTGGGGATGAGCTCTGTTCCCAGGATGCAAGCCAGGTTGGGGGAGGAGTACACTTCTGGGTGACCTGTGCTTTCGGAAGATGGCATGATGCCTGTTTTGTTTGATATTAGTAGTGACTCAGAGAGCATCAGCACTTGGAGCTGGTGTCCACTGAGAGGCTGACCCAATCCAAATGTTTCTTGTTGAAACAGGGTGTCACTATGTAGCCCTGGATGGCCTAGAACTTGCTGTGTAGACCAAGCTGGCCTCAAACTCATAGAGATCATCAGTTTCTGCCTCCCGAGTTTTGGGATTAAAGGTGTGTGCCACCACGCTTGGCCCAGTCCAGTTAAAAAATGTTTTTTTAAAGATAGAGTTTGTTTTTTTTTTTTTTTTTTAAGATAAAGTCAGTCATTATGTAGCCTGGGCTGGCTTTGAATGCCTTCCTCAGCCTCCCAAGAGTACTGAGTGCCTGGCCCAGTTTGTGTTTGGGGTACAGATAATTTTCACAAAGGTGTTACCTGCCAAGTCTTGACCTTGCTCACCTGGCTAGTGATGTAAGTGTCCAGCACTCCAGCATCCCAGCCACACCCTCAGAGGTTCCCAGGTGAACCCTGGTAGCATTGAGCTCTTTTTATCTCTCTAGGGACCGGAGGGGCAGATGGCAGATGAGGCTGCTTCCCTTGGGGTACAGACCTGAGGATTGATACTGTAAAATACCTCCGGAGTTGCTCACCAAAGTGTATGTGTGTGCATCAAGAATTTTTTTCAACTTGAAAAGGGAATGCAAATAGCATTTTTTTTTTCTAGTTGGAGGATAAAGGAAAGATTTTTAAGAGAAGGCTTGTTCTGTGAAAACTGTATTTGACCAAAAACCAGTGGGTTAGGCCTTCCACGACGCTGTGGCCGTGAGAGAGTGGAGTCTGGGCATGATGGCACTGTCCCTGGTCCCCAAGCCCCAGTCTCAGAGAAAGGAGAGAAGGGTCCAGATGAGAGAGATGGATAGATGAGCCTGGACTCACAGGTGTCTCCACCAGCCGTGGGGACCCTTTTCTGCTTTGGGCAGGCTCTCCCCTGAAGTTGGAGTCCCCAAGAAGGAGCACTGTGCTTTCCCACAAGAATACTGGGCTTATCCATGTGATGGGATGGTTTCCTTATATGAGATCCTACACGCACTGTATCCAGCACAGCCTGCACTGGGCTGGTGTCCGTAGCTAACACTCCTCCACAGCATCCCTGTTATGGAAATGCTTCAGTGTGGCATGTAAGTTAGGCAACCCTCTCTTTGGGTGGGGGTGGACCCAGGTCATGTTGCTTTCCTGTCCCCAGTCTTGCTGAACAGTGCATGTGACTACTCGGGCTTGCTAGCTATGCTGCAGGTTTATGGTAGACCTTTCCTTGTTGGAGAAGTCACTCCCTGCCGGTGGGTTCAGGGTGGCCTCAGATATGATGCATTGGGGGATGGGACCGTCATGTCACTGCTCTGGTGTTTTGCTCCCGAGTCCTCGTGTCCTTTCCTTTAATGGAGCTTGTCTCACCCAGGGAAGCCTAGGGTGCTGGTCAGACATTGCACTCCTTTGAAATCACATGGTTGTGGCTTGGTATTGAAAGCAAGTGCCTAGGAACATTCTGGGCAGACCCCACCTCCTGCTACTTGAGAGAAAGGTCCAAGAGAATACTCCAGACTGAACTGCTGAGAGCTGCACTGGGGCTGAGGACAGAGGGAGCTGGTTCCTTGTGGCTGAGGTGCACAACAGCGTCCTCATGGAACAGCTTGAGGAATGCCCTCTCCTCCATGTGTCTTGTGCCCGTTTATGTTTAGGGCCTGGCCAACTTCTGATATGGCCTGACATCCATGTGCTGAGACATGGCAACACCTATGGTATCGAGTCTTGGAAGCTGCCCCTCTTTAAAGTGCATCAGACGCTTTGAGTCTTTGACCGATTTCTACAGATGTCTTCTGCTTCCTGTGTCTGCCCCGACTCGGGTCACCTAGCTAAATCTGTTTATGTGGTGGATGGCTGTCTCTGTTTCAGGTCTTGACTAGTATCTCGTTGGGTGAGACTAGGAGCTGGGGTTTCTGAAATGCCAATCAGTGAGCATCTAAGTTAGATGGCTAAGTTTACCAATGCTAAGGATGGGATACGAGAAGAAAACCAGCCTGTGTCTGGTGATGTCACCCTGAGGGATGCCTCTTGCAAGCCTGTCAGTGTAAATGGCTCTCTGTTGGTGTCCCAACAGCTTATATGCAGTACTGGAGTGGTTGCCCAGCACGCCTCAGTAAGCTAGGCTCTACACAGCCCACCTCAGCAGGAAGCATTCCTTGGGTCTGAATGCTGGGCTATCAGCAGGGCTGGGTTCTCATGTCCCCATACGACCAAGAGAGACTGGTTAACCTTAATTGTCTTAACCTCCCAGGTTAAGACACCACCATCCTCAGGGCTTTGATACCAGCCTACTCTTCAAATATGGTTATATATTACAAGGGCTTCAGCACCTGAACTTGGGGATAGAGTTCAGCCTGAAG
Organism: Cricetomys ansorgei; assembly: GCA_026225945.1. Lineage (NCBI taxonomy): Eukaryota > Metazoa > Chordata > Mammalia > Rodentia > Nesomyidae > Cricetomys > Cricetomys ansorgei. The sequence continues at coordinate 2,867,942 of JAMJFZ010003960.1, forward strand.
AAGCACATGGTAAAGGAGGCTCTGTTAGACACTGTTCAAACACACAGTAAATTCCAAAGCAAAGACACTTTGTTTGATTTCTGCATTATCAAACAAATCATAGCATGTTTGACAAAATCTGAGAACATTCAGCATAGGATAGACTTTTTGTTTGTTTGTTTTGTTTTTTAATAGTGACACAAGTAATTCACCCACTGTTACATGTGCTCTGATGACTTGATCTCTTCTCCTAGGGCTCTGGCAGGGCAGAGGGACTTGGGCTAAGGCAGTAACGCCTTGTTTGGGTGTTTGTGCTGCGGTCCAGATGCACAGCATCTGGCTGATTGACCAGACAGATGTTGCTGTCTGTATCTGAAAGTGGATTGGGCCTTCCTGCTTAGTGAGGGTGGAGCCATGGCCTGTGACCAGAAGGGCCATGGCTCTTATAAGCAGACTTGCTACCTCCCTCGTCCTCCAGCTTGCATTTTTCCTGCAGCAAAATTAGGACTGGTTGCTGGGGTGGTGGGCAGGAGGCAAAGGAGCTGACAGGGTGTGTGCGTGGGTGAGGGGGTGTCCACTGTCTGCACAGCTGTCTCCTGCAGCGGAATCATAGCACACACCTGCACGCCACAACCCTCACAGACAGCTTTAAGTCCCCAAGCCAGCTCTTCCCTGACTTTCACTGTGTTGTGTTTTAAAGAACCAGATGAGACTGTTACAGCAGAAGCCATCTTCAGTCAATAGAGACTCCATGTGCTGCTCCGAGGCACCTGGAACTTCTGCAGAGTGGGAACCAAGGCTGGCACAGGGAACTGCTTACCATGAATGTCAGGCCCACTGGAGCATGGGAGGGTCTGAGTGGGCTTGGTGCCCCTTCCCCAGGTCAGTGACCTCTGTCCTCCCTGGATCGTCCCCCTGCCTGGGAGGAGGACGTGCTTTAACAGTTAAACAGTCCGTGCTCAGGGAAAAGAGGATTTCCCCAGCCTATTTTCAGCAGGGGATTAGGGACAGCAAACTTCAGCCCTGAGGAGTTCATCTAGGTTTTTGTGTGGTTTTTCAAGGTCTTGGAGATCACCTGAGCTTGAAGTTGGAAGTGAAATGGCAGGAGGGTCATTGATGTGACTTGAGGTCACGTCTCACCTACATTTGTCACTTTTAGATAAAATGATTTGCAAATAGAATCAAATTTTGTCTCTAAAAATCATCGACAGTTGTTATGGTTCAGATAAACATGAACCGTGAGAGCAGCGTGCATACCAGTAAGAGCAGCCTTGGTATAAACTAGGAAGCACCACGTGTATGAAGAAGGCCACCGTGAGGGTCAGAGACATTTCAGTGATCATTCCTGATCAATTTCTTGGATACCGAATACAAATAAAGCATCATTGGAGAGTATTTGCAGGCACCCTGTGAACTTCCCATGCAGAAACCACACGAGTCAGCCTTGACATTTGATGCTTCCCAAATAGTCTTTGAGTGCTTGTTGTATGCACTGCACATTCAGTGGAGCAAACTGGCGTCTGTGGTCACCACACCGACAAGAACTGAGTGAACACATGATGGGCTGGTTTAGAGAAGGAGGGACCTGGGACGGTGAGATGACCAGAGTTGAGTCCTCCAGGTCTGGGCCCGTGTGGCCTTGCAGCCAGCCTGTGGACTATCAAGCAGAGGAAACCTGAGACTCAGAGACTAGGTGCTGTGTTGTGGAGCTGTGTAGATTTAAGAATGGTCCCTGATGTGGCTGCCTTGGAGTTTCACATCTTAAAATAGGTATGTGTATTGCATTTTGAGAAAGGTTTTTTTTCCCCCATAGTCTGGGTTTGAAGCCCAGGATGTCTTCAAATGCAGTAGGCTTCGGCTCTGTGATGCTGGGGTTATCAGGATGTACTGCCATGGGCAGCTTTTTATGAACACTTTAATTCTATCTTGAAATAATATGGACAGAGAAATAAAATTACATAATAGAAAAAAATCAGGATAATACAAAAGATCAAATCTGTATTCACATTTTAGATGACCCGGTCTCCGAGTTTATGGGGCACAGCATGGTATTTTAGTGCTTGTAGATGACGTGATGGTCACCTCAAGTGACTGACATATGCACCCACATTACTTGATCAGTGTCTTCACTAACTTCACTGGTTATTTTGAAATCTTTCACTGACTGTTGTCAACTCCAGCCATCCCTGTCTCTAGCCTCTGTGCCCTGCTCTGTCCCAGACTCCTCCAGGCTCTGACGCTGCCGTTCTGCTCTTTCTTTAAGATCAGTTTCAGATTTCACATAAAAGTTGGACCGCACAGTGCTGTGCTTTTGTACCTGGCGCATTCACTTAAGGAGTAGTTTTCCTTCAGGAGCACACGTTATGCGTGTCTGCAGGGATATGCCACACCACACATGTGGAGGTCGGAGGACAACTTCTGGGAATCAGTTCTCTTTTTCACTGTGTTAGTCCTAGGGATCAAACTGGGATCATCAGGCTTGGTGACACGGCCTTTACCTGATAAGCCATCTTGTCAGCCCAAGAAATGATTTTTAATAGTATATGGACATGTTGATTTATTGGTAATGAACAATTTTTATTATGGTAAATGGTTCCCATGATACTAAATTTGCACTTAACTGTAATTTCCATGGCATCAGATAACACTGTGGTTTGCTACCATCAACACAGTCCATTTCTAGAAATTGCTCCAAATTGGAACTGATTTGTAGGCAATTTTAAATATGAAATTTATTCTACATTTGATATTATATACCTTGCCTTTTGAGGAAACACTTTTAAAAAAATCTATAAAACCTAAAAAGATGGCTGGGAGTAGGGGCAGAAACAAGTAGATCTCCAAGAGTTCAAGACCAGCCTGATCTACATATTGAGATCCAGGTTCGTGTGGCCTTTACACGCCGCTTAGGCCGAGGGAGGGACGGCTGATAGCCTGGGCAGCACAAATATCATAAAAGTAACATTAAGCAGGGACAGCCCGGGACAGTGGTGGCTGTCACTGCAGGGTTCCAGCAGGAGGTCCCTGTGTTTTTTTCTAAGCACACTTGTAGCAGTTGGCGCCGTGGCATTCTCTGCGATCTTCCTTCAAATCCCCTTTTTAGTCACCTTCTTTTTATACACATTTTTTTCTTTCTTATCTGAAACACTGATTCTTTTAGGATACAAAAAAAAAAAAACAGTAAGAAGTGGATTGATTACATTTAAAATTACATTTTCTAGTAAAATTGTTAGTTTTTTTAGAACAATGTCAGACTGCTTTTCTAAAGAGGAATTTGAGAATTTTGTTCTGGGTTGGCTTTTTCCTATTCTTTAGTTGAAGTCATTTTTCTCTAATGTTTTAACTTTGTTCCTTTTTAAAGGAAGATACTGTTTCAAAAGTTTTAAGTCCTCTTGTTCCAGCAAATTTTGTGTCTGTGTGTGTTTGTGTGTGTCTGGGGGGGGGGTAAATAAGAAACTTAATTTTAACATTGACTAATTGGGCCAGACACCATGTGACAGAAGAGTAAAGGTTACAATGTTACTTCTCTGGGTTGAAGTTCTCACCTTGTATAGTCCAGAAGTGAGCTGGTCTGATACACACTTTCCACAGTAGCCAGAGAAACACCATCACCCATGCCCAGCTGGGGGTGCTGTCACTGTGGGGCCAGCTGACCTGAACTTCGCTTAGTAACCGCTGCCATGTGCCGGGCACCTCAAGGCTGAGCTCTCAGAGAGAAGTTTGCATCACCACATCTGATTTTATTTCATTTCAACAGGCCAGGACTACATGAAGGTAGCAGAGGCTGGACTTCACAGCTCAACGGGCAGAACCAAGGGTTTAAGAAGGAAGTGATGGGACCCAGGACAGGGTAGGGAGTGTGTGGATACCAGCCTGCTCTGTTGGGGAGCCAGGCCTATCAGGCACAGGTCTGTGTAGAGCCTTGACCCTTCAGACTCCTTCAGAAGCTGGGGCTGTCCCCAAGGACGAGACTGCACATTGAGCCTGGGCTCTGTGTGCTGTGCAGCCCCACAGGAGTGTATCAGCGACGCTGTAGCTGGTCACAGGGTGCTGACTGTGGCCACTGTGCTGGCCCTTCTGCCCACCATCCACCACAGTTCCCTAGAGCTAAGATGGGGTTCCAGAGAGGGCCCGGATGAGCCTACTCACATAGCTCACAGCAGCGGCTTGGCAAAATGGGGGGGTAGAGTGGGCAGCTGGCACCTGCACCGTGACTGACCTCTGCAGATGTGTTCTAGAACTTTATTTGGGGTCATGCAGGAGACCATGCCCTCTAAGCCATGCCTACAGGCCTTATGGTCCCATGCTTAGCAGGAGCACATGGCCCAGCAGACTATATGTGAATGAACATCAAAGCAGGTATCTACCCTGAATGACTGGTGGAGTCTGTCTCTCAGGTGTGATTCCTGTTCTAAGTTTGGTCTGGTACAGGTACCTGGCCTTTCTGCCATCTTACCCACTCCCCGAAGACACAACACAGGTAGTCACCCCTGTGTCTGGTTGGTGCAAATTTGGCTTTTTCCTACAGGTATAATGATCGTGGATGAGGCAGGCACAGCCACTCCCTAGAAAATAACTGCGTGGGATTTTCCTGTCTCTTCACTGGGCCTGTGGGAGCTTCCACAGTACCGGAGGACTTCCCATCAACTCACGGCTATAATTTTAGAACCCGAAAGAGAATGGGCTTTGAGGGTGTGGCTAAGACATTGTCGGCATCTTTGATAGAAGTCTCAGCAGGAGGGGCAAGCAGGCCCTTAAGTGGGAGGCTTCTTCCAGCCTGCAGTTCAACTGCCCTGAGGTTACAGAAAGCCATGGCTCTGTGGTGAGGGAGGTTGTTCCCAGCTGGCCTCTGGCAGTGCCGGGGAAGTGCTGGGAATGGTTTTAAACACGTGGGCAGCCAGATCACAACTAAGTGCTGTCTCTCTGTAGTGTGACTCCCTGGAGGCCTCCAAGGCCCTGGTTACAGACCAGAGAGGCTTCTAGGGCTGTTCAAGCAGGGCCATGTGTCACTTGGAGGGAGTGCTACTGTGCACCTGGCTTGCGGTCTAGGGCTCTCTGAGCAGAGGTTAGAGCTGTCATTGTCTTACTTTTTCTGCTCCAAAGCCACTTAAAACTTGTGTTGTTGGAATTTAGACTTTAATATTTAGTACAGTCTTACAAACACGGCTTGAAGTGGTCAGGGGAAAATTGTTTCACATTGCTCCTTTGTAAGAAGAGCCTGCACAGGGCAAGGACAGGAAGAGACAGGCTTAGACCAGGGCAACCCTCCTGGCTTTGACTGGGGCGTCTTGGTACTTTCGGTTTGCAAATCAAGTAGTAACCCCAGTTTCCTAGAGAGTCAGGTCTTCAGAACTAGAGATGCCAAGCCACTTAGTGAAGCCAACTCGGCCTGCTATGAAGAGGTTGATGGTGAGGCCCCTCCCTCTCTCCTCTGCATCTGTGTGGAACCAAGGGAGCTGGGACTGTGACTCACTGTCAGGAGCTGGAGTGGTGTGAGGATGGAGGGTGCTTAGCTCACGTCGCAGCTCTGTGCATCCAGGTGCAGTCTGGGAGGTGCAAGTCCTTTATTGATGGTTCTAGAACCCGTGCGAATAGGTACTACCTTGGCTTGATCCAGATGCTCCCTGAATGCTTCCTTGAAGACTGCTTGGTGCAAGGGTCCTCATCCCACCCCAGCTACATTGGCCACCAGCACCTCTCACCTGCAGCCACCCATGCACTGCCTGGGGACAGACTGTCTCCAGTGCCTGAGCCCACCTAGGGTGCCTCCAGAGTAAAGTGCTTGAGGCAGGAGGCCCAGTGACTCAGGACCCTGATGGAGCGACAGCCTAGACCTGAGACCTGGGAAGCACACCAGCCCGCCAGTGCCAGGGGCAAAGGGTGGAGGTGACACGGGGCTTCTGTCTGTGAATGATGGACTGTGCTGGCTGAGTCTGAGGCCTAAGGAGAGACGATTGTCTGTAGTCCTGCCATGAGGAAGGGGGCCTGGAGAAAGGACCAGGAGAGATGCAGGAGCTCCCTCCTCACCAGCGGTGGTAGTGAGGGGCTCCCTGCTGCATTTCCAAGTGAGCACCATGCCTTTTCGTTTCCATCATCGTGGCAATTACAGTGAGTGCTCCAGAGGTGAAAGGAGTAAGTATCTCTAGGGGGCATTGTGTGTGTGTGTGTGTGTGTGTGTGTGTGTGTGTTCATTCTCTGTCTTCAGGGAGATGGACTGGAGGCTTTCTCTGCTAGGGAAGTTTGTGAGCTCTGGCTCTTTGCCTGCATTGAAGGGGCTAAGAGTCTTGTCAGAAAGACTGGAGACACTCATCTTTAGGGAGGAGGCAGGCCCTGCTGGAGGGAACCCCCCTAATAGTAATGGCTTCTGAGCTCTTGCAAGCAGATTCCGGGATCTGCCCAGTAAATGAGCACAGCTGGTCATTAGCCTGGCCCCTGGCCATAGCTCTTACCCTCTGTCTGCTGAGTTTGTGTGTCCCTAGTAACCATGAGCTTCCTGGTGCAAGGACTGCAGGGAACAGAGAAAACCAGCTGCCCTAGTTTTGTGTACTGGTAGAAGTATCGATTTCCTCAGGTGATTTGAAAGAGGAGCAGAGAATCTGGGGAAGATTCAAAGCTTACAGAGTCCGTATCCATACTACAAGCAAATCAGTCAGATAAGCAACTCTCAGCCATGAGCCTCTGGAACACAGGTCTCCAGACATATTCCTCAGACAGGATAAAGGAGGAAATTGAACATTTGCTATCACAAGCTCTGTGCTTCATACACAGCTTTAGAAATTTTGCATGAGTTCTCAATCCCTACAGTTACTTGGTGTAGGTGTAGCTGAGCCCGATGGTCCCCAGTGACAGCTCTGTTCTTTTGGCAAGCTTGACTGTTGTAGATGTAGATGTTGGTTTGGTGCAAAGGCTTTTTATTGTTTGTTTAATTGAATCACTGGTTCTAACCGGGAGCCTGGAGTCCTGGAACCCTAGAGCCCTGGAGCCCTGGAGTCCTGGAGCCCTGGAGCCCTGGAGCTCTGGAGCCCTGGAGCCCTGGAGCCCTGGAGCCCTGGAACCCTAGAGCCCTGGAGTCCTGGAGCCCTGGAGCCCTGGAGCCCTGGAGCCCTGGAGCCCTGGAGCCCTGGAGCCCTGGAGCCCTGGAGCCCTGGAGCCCTGGAGCCCTGAGCCGTGGAGTGTTTTGTCTTCTTTACCATCTACTCTTAATCCTTGAACTGGAAGGCTTCAGCCTTCTAGAACAGTTAAGTGCTAGTCTGGACCTAGAAGGCTTCAGCCGTAGCCTCCTCCGAGACCTACCACCGATTGAGCCACTCTGACTAGCTCCTTCTGAACTCTGACTCTTCTGGTTCAACTCATTCCTCCCATCTGATACTGACTTCTGCTGAACTCTGCGTGTCTCTGTGACTCTCTCTGCGAGCTCTCACTGCTCCATTCTGCCTCTGTAACTGACTCCATAACTGACTTTGTAATTCTCTGGCTGTGTCTGTAACTCCTCTTCCAGTTCTGAACTAAGACCCCCCCCCCCTTTTCTATTGTGAGAATTGGGTTTGTCTTCACTCTGACTCCCTCTGCTAACTCTTGCTCTGATTAGTCAGTTTGCCTGCCATGTGCTGAACTCATCTCAGCCATCACTTCCTATGTCACACTGTCTCCTGAGCTCTGCTTCCTGTGTCTGCTTCTGGCAGATTCTGTTTTTCTTAGGGATTAAAGGTGCGGGCCACCACTGCCTTCTGAATACTGGGATTAAAGGTGTGTCTACATTCCACCCAGACCACACAGACCTTTGAATGTAGACCCCTGAAATACAGACCCTAGCTTTCACACAGGCCTATTCCTCTATAGACTGTACTTTGTTAGTAGCTATCAAGCTTCCTCTCAGGGTCAAGTATGGTACCAGGCACCAGAAATATAGACAATGAAGCAGGAAAGTCAGCTCTTCTTGCTAGAATTTAAAATCTAGTGAGGGAATCCCATAGCTGCCTTAAACAGCTGTGATGAGCAACAGACCCTTGTCACTGCAGGTGGCAGACTGGGGCACCTGCAGGCAAGGGCCTGAGCAGTGTGTGCATCTGTACATTGGGCGTGCGGGGAGGCCTCCTTTATCTCCCCAGACGCTGACTTCCTTAAGGCCACCTGCCTGGGGGAGAGTCCCATGACTTGAGGTTGCCCTTATCTGTCTCTAGTCTGAAACCCGGCACATTGGCAGGTCACATTCGGAGCTTAAGCAACCAGGGATGGGACCTCTAATTAAAGGGTGTGTCTGCAGTCCTCACATTCCTTGGGGAAGGAGTCCTTATTCTGCAGACAGGGCTCTCTCGCCACAGTGAAGGTCAGAGTCCTTTCCCCTCTTCTGAAAGGAGGGTGCTGTGGCCTGGAACCCCCATCTATGCTGGTGCAGCTACAGGCCAGGTATGAGGTGTGTGGTAGCCCCAAGCCAAAAAGCCTGTTTACAAAGCAGTTGGCTGACTGTCCAGAGGGGCTGGGCTGCATGTCACCTTGGGCCTTGTCACTGCCTTCCTGGCCCTTGCTGGCCTCCGTGGTCCTTCCATCTTTTTCCACCTTGTTGTGTTGGTTGAACGAATGATGGGCAGTTATTGAATGCATAAACACACAGGCAAATGAGGATGTACAGTACCATGTCTGCCCTCTGGCTACAGTCTATTGCTCTGATGTGACCCATGGTGGCAGTGTTTGGAATGCTGTCCCCTACTCAGGTTGGTTCAGGATAGGGGTCCATGCATCATTAGAACTCAGGTGACAGTTCTTGGAAGTTTGGAAGACACTATTAGTACAGCATTGGGGCCTCCGGCGCACCCGCTGGGCAATCTCCAATCTCTGTTGGGCACAGCTTTGCATCATCTCTGTGACTCCTCTGTGAGGCTGTGCTTACCTCCTTGTGTTTTCCCCAGTCAGCTCCTCTTTACATTGCCTCAGAGAGGTTAGGGTGTCCACGTGTGAACAGTGTCAGAAAGGTTTGTACCAGTGCTCTGCTATCTTTAGCTTATCTTCCCTGACAAGGCCAGTAACTGCCGCGTCTAACAAGAAGTCTAAGGAAAGGCAGTGCTGGCCTTGGTTCTTCCAGTGCCAACAGGAAAGACAGGGGCTGTTTGGAGGTGCTTGTACATGGTCGTCTTGGTCAGATGACCAAATCTGGAAGCAGATTTTGGGAACTGATTACTTTTAGATAGCTCATAATAACAGTTTTGTAACAAATAAACATCAGCATATAATTTTATAATAACCATGGTTTACTGCTAGATTGGGGACTGAAGATCATGTCACTTCTCACCCCTGTTCATCTGTGTGTCCTGAGGACTGTGTAGCAGCCCGCTTCTCTGTGGGAAACTTCAGTGGAAGTAATCATAAATCATGGGCGCAGTAGGTCCTTGGCCAGCTGCCCTGTGGAGGACATCACGGAGTAAATGACAGGTGCTGGGCAGAGGAGCTAGTCTGGGACATCCCTGCACTCTCAGCAGGTCAGAGACAAGGATGGCCACCTGTTGCCCAGGAGCAGTTGTCCTGCTCAGGCTTGCGGGGATCTGCACACGCCGCTCTCAGCACGGCCGCAGGGTCAGTGTTGTGCTGATGGCGGAGATTCAGGGATAATAGTTTACCTCCGTGTCTAGTAGTGCTGAAGGGGCTGGGCACTCAGCCCTGCCCAGAGCAGCAGGCTGAGAGCCACTGGAGCCTCCATGAGTTAGGGTGACTGGGATTATCGGAGGCATTCACAGGGAATTGAAGAGGTTGTGGAGGGAAGGTGGGGTGACTAATGGTGTCATAGAGATGTGTTTACAGTGGAAGGTTTTGCAGGTGGGTTTCAGTAGGTTATAGAGCTGGCTGGCTGAGGTACATAGGTTATGGTAGTCAAGGGTTAAACTAGTGGCTTCTTTTAGAGTCTTAGAGGTTGTTCATGGTGGTGTGGTCTTCTCAGGCTCCCATCTGGGAAATGGCTATCTCCATTCCCAGAGTAGACTGTAAATTAATAGACCTTAAAGTTTAAACACTTAGAGATCTTTCAGGTTTCTCCCTCTTTCTCTCTCTCTCTCTCTCTCTCTCTCTCTGTGCGTGTGTGTGTTACTGTCCAAAATCTCCCTACACCCTGCCCTTGATCTGCTCTGGCAGGATGAGAACATGTCTGAAGCCATCATGGGACCTCATGGAGCACCTTTCGAGACAGCAACCTGGACTGCTGAACACTGTTCTGAGCGTGCCTCAGTTCTGAAATCCAGCATTCAGTGGTGGCTTCATGGCTTGGAGGACCCAGCTGATGACAAGGAACATAAATTTTAGTTAGGAGTCATGGCTTGCCTCTTTCCAGGAGTGATTTGAAGTTGCTTATGTAATTAAATGGGACATAGGAGTGGGAGGGGAGGAAAGCAAAACAACAAAGAACAGAAAGCAAACAAGCAGATACTAGCAAACCTTTGAGATGAATTTAGCTTCTGTTCTGCTAGTTAAACTGAAAAAAGGAGATTCCCTTCTCTGTCAAATGAAAGACATTCCATACATTTGTCTGGGGAAATAAACTTTTTTCATTTAAGGGGGACTGCATTATAAAAAGACACTGGGACTGGGAAGTTCAAGTACTATAAGCTGTGGTTTTGCTAATGTTTATAAAATGTTCAGAGTAAGTTTCTCTTTCTTTAAATAGCGAGTGGATTTCTCTGAATCCCCTGAAAGTGGTATCCCACGCAGCCTGGCTGTGGCATTCTTTCCTGTGGGAGGGGGCTCAGGTTTTCGGCCTGTGGTGAACATCACAGGTGCCAAGGCCGGAGAGGAGGTCAAGATCCTGGTGTGTTATGGGCAAGTGTCCAGGCAGAGGCCACAGGTGGGATGCTGGCCTCTGCGGGGAGGCCACCAGGTGCCAACTCTTCGCCCTTCCTCATTTCACATGAGGACCAGAGGACCATTACATCAACTCCTACAAGGCGAGCCTGCGTTCCTGTGTGCCGACTTGAGCTTCTCTTAAGGTTGATTTCACAGATAGCTTCTTGTCCACTCCATAGCAGACATAAAAGGCTCCTGCTCTCCTTCCCTCTTGCTGGCTCCAGCATCATTTTTCTGGTAGCAGGCCATTGTGCTTGTTGGTGTCCTGCCAGCACTCTGCCTGGCTTCTTGTCCCTCCTCTCCAGTGAGTTGGCACCGCCTCCTCTCCAAGACCCCCTACCTTCTCAGGTCCAGCTCTCTGCCAGAAGCTCTGCTGCCTCCAGATGTGCCTCCTTTGTACTTTACATTCTTTCCCACTCTAAGCATCCTTCTTCGTGGAAGTGAGTGTGTCCTTCATCCACAGGAAGAGAAACGCAGGACCTGGGCTACAGAGGTACCATGCCTGATCCATGGCATCACTCTGCCAGGCACACTGTGTAGACCTACACCTCAGACTTGGTATCTTTAAAGCTCACACTCTACACTGGAGGCTCCTCCAGGGTAGGCTGTGTCCGACACCTTGAACTTGCTGAGGATGGCCTTCCATGCTTTCTGCTGCTCGGTCTACTAGTCCTTGTTGCAGACTTACTAGGATGGCCAACATACAGAGTGCTCAGTGAATGGCTGGTAGAATACACAGGTGCTTATGGCTGCACAGAGCCAGCTGACCCCCTTAGGGGTCACATGACCCCAATAATGGTGACCCTCTGAGCATGCCACCCAGGTGCTTCCTGCTCTTGCAGGAGAGGCCCATGGCACTTCTGTGGATGCTGTCCAGCCCCCCGAGTCTGGGCTGTGTTTAAAAGCAACATTGCCAGTATGGATCGCATCCCACCCAGCCTTCTGTTGTGATGCCGTAGCCAGTTCCTTTTTATTTTTCCAAGAAAGCGTTTGTGTTATTTTTAACATTTAGTTTGAAAGCCTTTCACTATTGAAGAACTAACCCTTAGATTAACAGTGTACTTACAAAATGTACCTAGCTTTGACCAAAGTTACTGAGTATTTACAGGGAGCTGCAATTTTTTACTAAAAGCCCCGGAGGTAAAAATAAGCAAAGGAGATACACAGAGTCAGAAGGAGAAGTCAAGCGTGATGCGAGTTACAGTGGAGGCAGGCAGGGTGGCTTCAGAGGTGGGTCTGCTCTGGAGAGGAAAGCGGGGTCATCTGCATCTGCCCGGGCACACATGAGTGACAGCCAGCTCTCAGGACCTGGCGTCAACCCTGTGACCTGTGTCTCAGGCTGCTTTCTGCATAAGGATCTCCCTTGGGAGGGTGCCAAGGGCACAGTCGGGTGGAAAAGGCAGTGCCCATCTTCAAGAGCTGATTTTGCCTCTGGGCTGCATTTGTGCAACTCCCCCATTTTACAGTAGATACATTCATAGAGTAGGTAGTTCTGTGCGCTCAATCTGCACAGCATCTCTGGGGATAGAGTGGCATCACCATTTCTCAGATGTGAATCAAGGCACGAACAGTAGAGAGTTGCCCGTCACAGAGTACTGGACCTTGGCAGTGGGGCCCCAGCTCCCAACCTTCCTGCTGTGAAGGCTAGTTCTTCACTAATGGAGACTCCCCGTTCCCTTTTCTGACCTGGCCACTCCTCCTCCAGCAAAACGAAAACGTGCCCTCTGTGGACATATTCACCCAGAGCACCGGTGAGAGGCTCTACTATGCCACACCCACCCAGGGTGTTCTGTGTGGATCTGTTGCTTTTGTCTGGTTAGTCTCCCCAGCACTGCTGGTGAGGTAGCTGCATACCCTTCACAGCCCTGCATGTAAATATATCAGGTGCCCCTTCCTTCTGGCTTCTAGGTGGCATGCGATGTCATGTTGGTGTGAAATGGCATGTCCATGGTTGGGAGTATGTTGGGCATCCAGTTTTACTGTGTCTGTGAGCATCTGTAAGTGTGCCTTACGCTGTCTGTGAGCACCTGTGAGTGTGCCTTACGCCGTCTGTGAGCACCTGTGAGTGTGCCTTATGCTGTCTGTGAGCATCTGTGAGTGTGCCTTATACTGTGAGCATCTGTGAGTGTGCCTTACACTGTGAGCATCTGTGAGTGTGCCTTACACTGTCTGTGAGCATCTGTGAGTGTGCCTTACACTGTGAGCATCTGTGAGTGTGCCTTACACTGTCTGTGAGCATCTGTGAGTGTGCCTTACACTGTGAGCATCTGTGAGTGTGCCTTACACTGTGAGCATCTGTGAGTGTGCCTTACACTGTGTGAGCATCTGTGAGTGTGCCTTACACTGTGAGCATCTGTGAGTGTGCCTTACACTGTCTGTGAGCATCTGTGAGTGTGCCTTACACTGTGAGCATCTGTGAGTGTGCCTTACACTGTGAGCATCTGTGAGTGTGCCTTACACTGTCTGTGAGCATCTGTGAGTGTGCCTTACACTGTCTGTGAGCATCTGTGAGTGTGCCTTACACTGTGAGCATCTGTGAGTGTGCCTTACACTGTCTGTGAGCATCTGTGAGTGTGCCTTACACTGTGAGCATCTGTGAGTGTGCCTTACACTGTGAGCATCTGTGAATGGCTCACATGTTCTCTTCATTGTTGAGGTTTGTTTTTCATGTTAAAGAAGTGGACTCTTGAGTAATTTGAGTGTTATAAGTAGTTCTGCAGCCTTTTGTCTTAGTGTTTGAGCATGCAGCATATACTGGTGTCTAGAGGGCATGGGCCTGGGCTGTTCCCAGCCTATGACAGAGCAGTGTGGGAGAGAAGGGCTTCCTGGGGCTGGATGGACGCCCCCAAGTTAGTAGTGATTGAGCCCTGACTCTCTTTGAGGTTCCCTCTACAGGTCAGGAGGATGAAGTGGCAGGTGAGGACATTTATCTGGTGGCAACCCAGTCTTCTCTTGTGAGTCCTGATAATGAGAGTTGGATGCCTTCAAAGGAAAAGTGAAGATTAGAAATTTGTTAATTTAGCAGCACCACATTAAGCAATTTACTGGCCTGATTCATTGCATGCTAATTACATGTTTCAAACAATAACATTTTATTTTATTTTTAAGAGATATTGCAGGCTGGAGAGATGGCTCAGTGGTTAAGAGCGCTTGCCGTTGTTGCAGAGGACCTGGGTTCAGTCCCAGCACCCGTGAGGCATGTGGGGCACAACCGTCCCTAATTCCCACTCCAGGGATCAGATGCTCTCTCTGGCCTCCTTGGGCACCAGACAGCATGTGGTGCACATACATGTAAAATAAGTAAATCTAAAACAATAAAAATGTATTCTGTATTTTGTGTGTTTTGTGTGAGTTCATGCGCATGTATGGCCGCACATACCGCAGCGTGCGTGTAGAAGTCGGAGTCTGTCCTCTCTCTCCACCCTGTGGGTCTGAGCAACGAACTCAGGTTGTCAGGATTGGCAGCAGGTGTTTTCACCCGCTGAACCATCTTGCCAGCCCAACAGACACATCTTAAAACTTAGTTCTGTGTGGATTTACTCCACAACGTGAGCACCCGCTGCATGTGAGACAGCACACTGAGTGCCAGCCGCTTATTTGCGGAGGATGCAAAGTTATGACTGAAAGTATTTGAAACGTTGGAAACCTAGAGCACCCCTAAGTCCCTGTCCACCAGAGAAGTGGGGCTGGGAGTAATGCAGGGCAAAGCGCTGTGAGTCCCTGTGTCCCGCACAGTGGGGACGGCTCGGGAGGCTGTCACTCCGAGAGCACACAGGGTACAGAGCACCCAGTGTGCTTCGCTGGTGTTTTCTGAGTGCCAAGCCACCCTTGCCCTCAGCTTTTCTTTGTGGCTATCTTAGTTTGCCTTGTGGATTATTATGAAAACTGGAAGGTGTGTTCAGATCAAAGCCAGGTTCTTGTGTTTGATTTGATGTTTTCCCAGCTGAAGCTGCATTTTTCCAGTTTTCCACAAAGGAAACCTGATCTGAATCAGGAAGTCTCAGATTCCCCTTTGGAGTGGACTGCCACTCTCTACCTATTGCCCTAAGAGCATTCCACCACCGTGACAGAGCACCTGAGATAATCTGCCTAATAAGAAGCGGCTTATTTTGGCTCGTGATCACCTTGGAAGTTTCGGTCCATAGTTGTTTGGCCCTCTTGCTTGGGCCCTTTCTTACAGATGTGCCACTGTGCACTGTGCCACTATGGACACGTAGCCAGCTGCCATGTGCCCAGTAGTCTCAGGTCCATTACTGAAAATTAAATTACATAAATGAATAGCTAAGCACGTTATATTAAGAGCAAAGGTAATAAAGATGTAAATGCCCTAACCCTGTCTCTGTACTCTGTTGTGACTTTTGCTTTGGGAGATGCAGCTTGTGCCTTTGAGAGCCTGGTGTGAAGCGTGTTTGACATTGCCTGGGCAGTGGTTCCAGAAGTAAGCCCCATGGTGCAGGTCAGGTTCTGATCAGAACAGATGTGGCCCATATTGCTCGGCTTTCATTTAATCCCAGCGTTGTCTTTTCACCTGAAGATACCAAAAATAAATTGAGCATATTGTACGCACTTCCTAGATCTGCTAGGCTGCCAACCAGAGAGCTGCTCCATAATGCCTGCAGCAATGCCCACTGTCACATACACTGCAGTGTTTGCAGGATGCCTGTGTAGTTGAAGGTCCTTGTGCAGGGTGCTGTGTGTGTTGAAGGTGCCTGTGCAGGGTGCCGTGTGTGTTGAAGGTGCCTGTGCAGGGTGCCGTGTGTGTTGAAGGTGCCTGTGCAGGGTGCCGTGTGTGTTGAAGGTCCTTGTTCAGGGTGCTGTGTGTGTTGAAGGTCCTTGTGCAGGGTGCTGTGTGTGTTGAAGGTCCTTGTGCAGGGTGCCGTGTGTGTTGAAGGTCCTTGTGCAGGGTGCTGTGTGTGTTGAAGGTGCCTGTGCAGGGTGCCGTGTGTGTTGAAGGTGCCTGTGCAGGGTGCCGTGTGTGTTGAAGGTCCTTGTTCAGGGTGCTGTGTGTGTTGAAGGTCCTTGTGCAGGGTGCTGTGTGTGTTGAAGGTCCTTGTGCAGGGTGCTGTGTGTGTTGAAGGTGCCTGTGCAGGGTGCCGTGTGTGTTGAAGGTGCCTGTGCAGGGTGCCGTGTGTGTTGAAGGTGCCTGTGCAGGGTGCCGTGTGTGTTGAAGGTCCTTGTTCAGGGTGCTGTGTGTGTTGAAGGTCCTTGTGCAGGGTGCTGTGTGTGTTGAAGGTCCTTGTGCAGGGTGCTGTGTGTGTTGAAGGTGCCTGTGCAGGGTGCCGTGTGTGTTGAAGGTGCCTGTGCAGGGTGCTGTGTGTGTTGAAGGTCCTTGTGCAGGGTGCCGTGTGTGTTGAAGGTGCCTAGGTCCTTGTGCAGGGTGCTGTGTGTGTTGAAGGTGCCTGTGCAGGGTGCCGGTGTAGGTAGAGTGGTATATTACTTAAGGATTGTTTGCTCAGTGGGTTTTGCCACCTTGGGATATGCCTGGAAACAGCCCCTTTCTCTGGGCACAGACAGGCTCTTACATGAGTGTCTGATTTCACAAGTGCACAGTGATTCAGTGCAGCAGTTGGAGTCGCTCTGAATGAACAATTCAGCAGTGAGCATTCGAGTCTGCTGCTGTGGGGACACCTGCTCTGATACAAAGTGACAGCACCATTTCCACGCCTAGCAGAGGAGCAAGCCTCCATTGTCTTCACCTTCAGACATCTTCGTCCTCATAGCCACACAGCTGGCTGAGAGGTCCACCTTGGTGTGGAGGACTTTCTGCTTCCAGCAGTATTCCCAGACATGCAGGAACTCAGTTCTGTTGATAGCCACTCCCTGCGGCAGCCTCCCCCACCCCCACAGCTTTCTTATTGCTCAGGTGCAGTCATTTAAACTTGACTCCGTCCTGCTCTGAGGCCGAGGCTTTTAGCTGGGAGCATTTCTGACCCATCCCTCTCGCCCCCAGGATACTCTATGGTGCCTGGACATTTTGATGGGCACTGTGGGGCGGTCAGCATCCATGGAAGACAGTCTGTGCACTGTTGGTGCTGCCTATGACTCTGAGCCTCTGCCCTCCCCCAGCGGACTCCTACACGTGTTCCTGACACGATCCTTGCACCCCAGCAGCCAGTGGGGCGAGACCTGCCTCTTACCCTGTGCTGAGTTCATTGAATTCAGAAGTACAGTCTCTACCATCAGAAGTATATTTACCAAGGGAAATTGCAGACAGACACTCTCGCTTGTTCTGTTAAAGATGTTTTCAGTGTCAGCTGGAAGGTTTGCAGTAAGTTTTCTAAGCTTTTTTCTTTTTCCCTTCTCCCCCCATGCCTCCCCCACATTAAACAGATCTTTTTTATCCTTTATTTTTTCCAACTAGACAAAAGGAAGTCAGTTCTAAAGTGGAGTCTAAATGCATAACCCATGTTAATTTAACAAGCTCCTCTCAGAGAACCATCGTGATCTGCCTGCTTCATTTCAGCTTAGGAACTTTTTATGGGAGTTGGTTTTCACTTTTAAAAAAGAAAGAAAAACACAGAAAAACCGCAGCCTTGCCCAATCAGTGCACATGCTAATTCCTGTCACTGTTGATTTGTAGGAACTGCAGCCAGCCCCTCTGTTCCTCAGCGTGACTTACGAGACGGATGCAGGGGTGTAGACTTAGTGGACTGGCTCCGCACACCTCCTGTGCAGGGCTGCTCAGGACACAGATGGCAGAGGATGCCACAGTGAGAGCTCAGGCCTCCCGTTTCTCAGTCTCATCCACGGAACCAACCCAGACACCAAGGAGACATCCCTGCTTTCCTCTTAAGATGTAAAGCCCATGGGCTTTGTCCTTAGATGAAGGACTGGCCCCTAGACAAGGGTTGTCATCTTTCCACAGTGCAAATGCAGAGCCTGCTGTAGGGGTGTGGCACATGAAGGGCCCTGTTCCATCCCCAGGTGCCCAGGACTGGGCGCAGAGGCACCAGTAAGGGGGATTTCAGCTGGGCTCAGCAGGAGGAGAGAGGAACATGTCCAGACACCATGAGCACTGCCTGTTCAGCCAGCATCTAAGGTTCTCCTCTGAACACGTCTGTTGAGAGGGTTCTATCTCAACTCTAACTCAGCTGGCCAATTATTATAGCCAGCTCACACAGGTGCTGTCTGACAGTGGCTCATGAGCTGGGCATTATTTCTTGCTTGGAGGCTGGAGCCCATGTATTCATTTGTTGAGATATGATTATGAGTCAGACTGCCAATGAATATTGTTTGCTTTGACCTGAGTTTGATAAAAATCCAGCTGAGGTTTGAAATATGGTGGCCTATGAAAAATGAGAAGTGATTTCCCCCAGAATAATGTGTTCTTTCTAAAGAGTGCTGGGCATGGGTATGAAGCAGCCTGTTTGTACTCACTCAGTGAGGCCACAGCAGATCCTGTGGCCTGCTCTGGCTCTGTAGAGCCATGTGACACGGTGGGCCTGCAGCAGCCGAGGTCACTCCTGACAGATTGGCCTTCAGCCTACAGCTGACCCAGTGAGCGACTCAGGGTCATAGGATGACCTTCCACCTACTGTTCCTTCTGTAGGAACCTGTCTGCCACGCCTTGGTGGCCAAGATCCTGAAGAGATGGAGAGTCTGGCAGATAGGATCCCTGTTGTCCATGGTCTCATCTGATGGAGGCCATGAGCACTCTCCTCTTCCAGCATCTTAGTGTTGGATTCCAGCCTCTTATCTGTCACATGTGAGGTGTCTCTGACCCTTCAGTTCTGGTAAAGGAGGGGATCAGGATCCAGACCGCACTATTAACAGATCACTTACCACGTGGTTCCTTCGTTGATCAGCTCAGGTGATGGGGCAGTCAGCTGACCAGACAACCACCAGATCCACAGCTCCTGGGAATGAGAAGTTGGTCATGTTCCCATTAGAACTATCAAGGTTATCAGACGAGTTTTCAGAAACACTGGTAATTCCAAGTCATCACATGTGAAACTATATGATAAGGCTCCAAAAACTACTGTGCTGTCCTCGTGATAGCCTGACTTCTGTAGCATCCTGCCTGTAAAGAAAGGTAGACACTTCTGTGAGAAAAAAAGAAACCAAGCAGAAAAAGTGAGGGCTAAGGAGACGGCTCCACTGGGAAAGTCTGCTGTACGAGAAAGAAGACTGGAATTTACTCCCCCAGCCCATGTGGCAAGCCAGGCCTGAAGTGCGCGCCTGTCCCCCCACTGTTGCAGAGGCAGACAGGAGGGTCCCTGAGGCATGCTGGCCAGCCAGTGCAAATAGGCAAGTTCTCTAGGTTCAGAGAGACTCTGTCTCAAAAATTATAGTGGATCCCTTGACCTCCACAGCATGCAAACACGTGTTTATACGTGTAAACATGTGGCACGAATCGTGAGTGAATGGAAGAGAGCCCACATTGGTAAGAGCTAATCAGCCAGAGAGTGAAAAGCCATACAGGACAGCAGGCAGGCTTGCCTGGGTCAACGGTAAAGGTGGCAAGTCTCCTGGTGAGTGTAGGGGCCAGGCTCTGGCCCTGCTTGGAGGTGTATGGAGAACACCTTGCCCTGTACCTCACAGACCTAAGGTTATAAGCCTGCAGCTGTTACCTAGTGATGCCTGGAGACCTCAGTACACAGCACTGTTTGTAAAGGGGGAAGTTCAAAACAAGGCGGGGAAAAGGTCTCTTAAGATTGTGTAAACAAATCGTCTGTTGATTCTGTGGAACACTGGACTGAGGTTGACAGGAACAGCTTGTGTGCTTAACAATACAGATAAGCTGTTATCTCACTTCTGTTGATATGGATGTGATACTTATTGACATCATCTACCGTGCGCACAGACAGTGCCAAGTGAGGCTGAGTGGGTGGTTAGGGTGTAGACACATCCCAGCGCTCTAGACAGACATGGCTGTAACAGCGTGCTGTGGCCCACTGGGACTGCAGGACGCCGGAGCTTTGTCGATGTGGAAGACTGGAAACAGAGGGACCATGGGACTGCAGCTTCCTCTGCTGTGTTGTAATTATTATTTTAAAATTTTGATTATACTTACTATGAGTGTGCACATGTGGAGGTCAGAGGTCAACTGGCAGGAGTCATTCCCCATGTGGGTGGGCCCTGGAGAATGAACTCCAGTCATCAGGCTTGGTGGCAGGCACCTGACCCACTGAGCCATCTCGCTGGCCTGTGTTGGTTGTTCTTAAAACGCCAAATCAAGGCAGCCGCAGCACAGACCTGTAATCCACGCTCTTAAAAATTGTGAGATGAGGCCAGGCGTGGCTGTGTAATAAGACCCCTTCTCCGGCATCCCCTGCCAGCACCAAAACGAGACGCCAGACGGTGTTAGCATTTGTGGCTCTGTGAGCTGAGGTGTGGGAGTTCATACCTGCTGATGCTTTTTTCCTTCACTAAGGACCTGTGATATTACTTCAGCCCCTGGGTCATGGGGAGGCCTGGGCCTTTCCTCTCTCTATTTTGACTGTGTGCCATCCTGGCAGAGGTGGCAGTATCTTTGTTCCTGTCTTGAAGTCTTCCTTTTGCTGTCCAGGTTCTTATGCTGTGTGCTACCCCCTCCTTGCTATGCTCTCTGTGTTTCCAAGTGTTGAAGTAGAAGACTTCCCAGTCCCGGGACAGACAGCCAGTAGATGCTTTCAGACAGGCCTGTTGCCTGGCAACGTTTGCAAGCTTGTGTGCAGATGCTGGGCCTCAGTGGGTGTTTTTCTACCACTGCTGAAGTTGGGCAGTGGTCACCCGAGTTGAAGGGCAGCTTCTGAGACTGGGTGCTGAACTATGGGAGGCTAGCCTCAGAGCAGCGGCTGCTGGATCTTCCTGCCACTGTGTGACGGGTCGTCCCCAGGGCCACCGTGTGACAGGTCGTCCCCAGGGCCACCGTGTGACAGGTCGTCCTCAGGGCCACTGTGTGACAGGTCTTTCCCAAGGCCACTGTGTGATGGGTCGTCCTCAGGGCCACTGTGTGATGGGCCTGTGGAGCTGATCTGCCCTCTGTACCAGGTGCTGGAGAGCTTACCTCCATCTGCAGCAGAAGCTCCAAGTCTGCTGGAAGAACTGTCAGATATGCCTCTACTTCCATCTGAGATGAAAGAAAGCTGCTGATTGGGTGTCACACCCGCCAGAAACAGCCAGAGTGGCCATGGCCATGTGTCCGTGCTGGCAGAGTCCCCATCCCTGTAAAACAGTGACCTCCAGCCCTAGCTGTGTTCAAAGGATGGAACCATCACAAGCAAAAGGCACTTGCTGACTGTGCTCCAGCAGGCTAGTTTATGGAGGAGTCTTCCCGAAGGTTGATGCGGCTCAGACCCTGAGACCTGCAGCCTCCCTGGGGCCCAGCCCTCTTCCAGTTCCCTGGCCTAGGCTGGCTCTCCTGAGATTGGGACAAGAGGCCTGTTTGAAGAGCTCTCACTGCCCTGTCCTTGCTCTGGCACCTCTGCCATGTCCTCCCTGGAGCCATGAGCATCCCCACCATGACTGGCCTCCTCTGAGAGCAAGGCTGATTTGTGTGCTGTGCATGGTTGGGGGGGGCAGGAAGTGAGGATGGCACACCTCAGTAGCTTCTTGGGGAAACAGCCTTCACTTTTGTCCATTATGAACCTGTGACAATCAGTTCCTCCCATCTCTTCTCCCAACCCCTAATTGAGAGACTGGACCCAGTGCTCATATTCTAGGCGGATGCCCTGCCCTGAGCTGCATTCCTTGCTGCTTTTCCCTTTCTGTTTTGAGACAATCTCATTACGTTGCCCAGGCCAGCACTGAAGTCACACTGTAGCCCAGCTTCTCCTCCTCCTCCCCAGCCTTCTGCTTCTGACAGGTTTGCACCACCAGGCCCAGCTAGGCCTGTAATCTCAAAGAACCAAACGGAACACCTTAGAAAAACTCTTGGGAACCTTTAACTTGGTTACTAAGGACAGAAGCCACCCTCAGCTGTAAGGATGAAGCCTAAGGACAGAGGCTGGCCACACCCTCAGGAACAGATGCCAGACAGCTCCAGTAGGGTCAGCAGCTAAGTTGTGATTGCTTCCTGAATCCCTGAGCCTTTCTAGCCCTATGTCCTCCACAGTGAAAGACAGACTTTAATCCAAACACCCAAACCCCATGGATCAGCAAGTGCGGACTTACCTAGGCCTGAGCCAAGGCTGAGAGATGGCAAGCAGGGTGGAACGTCTGTTACCTTCATATCTCTGTTCCCAGGCTGAGGATTGTCAGTGTACAAATGGCAGGAGAAAGATGCACTGGGGATGAGTTTGATCTTGTGGCTGTATTTTCTACTTTAGTTAAAACCTTTCCGAGTCGTGTTTCAATAGGGTGAACCCAGTTGTATTCATGCAGGAATGTCTAGCATCCCTACAAAGATTGAAGCCTTAAATTACCCATGCTTGCCTGTTTCCATGGAGACAGTCTCACAGGCCTAGCTGCCCTCCAAACCTGTTCTGCTGGGACATACCTCTAACCCTCTTAGTGATCTATCCTCCAGGTCCTCTTGCCTTGTGGCAGGAGTCCTGCATATGCTGAGACCACTGAAAAAGACTCACAGGAAGGACTCTGGAGGGACTCAGAGCCATTTTTCTCTTGTATTTTTGGTTGTGAGCCTGGCCTTTAACAGCTGAGCCATCTCTCCAGCCCTCCAGCCATTTTCATTTACTCCTATTCACTATGGGCGCCTGAAGGAGAGGTAGGGACAGGAATGCTAGTCAGCAGAGCACCCTGTACTTCTGCCACCTAGCAGGGGCTGGGAGCCAAGTGCTGATGGTCCACTGCGCAAGCCAGGACAGCTGTGCCCAGGCGTGTGGAGCTCTGATGCTCAGGCATTTTAATGGCATCTCACAGTGCTAAGCACAGTTTATGAGCTGAGAGTCATCCCTACATAGAATTGTACTGAGCCTGTAGCCCGAGTCCACAGATAAAGTAGAAGTCCAATTCAGGTTTTCATGTGCAGTGTGTTCCCAGGGACATTGCTGTAGCAGACATACTGTTCCCATTCCTGGTGTGACTGTGCAGTCACATGGTCCTGTCCTGGTGTGGCTGTGCAGTCACATGATCCCAGTTCTGAGCATGCCTAACAGCCTGGAACGGGTGTATCATTGTCCATCTCAGGCTGTGCATTAAGTCATTCTAACCCAGAAAGAGCCTGGCTTCCTCCTGCTTCTATCTGCCTGGAGCATGTGGGAGATGAAACAGCCTCAGGTCCGTGTTGAAGGCTGACAATGACAAGGGTCCCAGGAGTGTTTACATATGGTATTCTCCCATCCTAGCTGTTTCCATAGAAGGCCACCCATTCCTGGGCCCAGCTCCCATTTGTCCTTCAGATGAGGCAGCTACTCCCCAGTGGCAGGTGACAGTGACCACACTCTATTCGGGAGCCAGACAAGCCAGAGACTCCACTTATGAAGGAGAAGAGAAGCAGGTGGTGGTGTGGGGCCGCCTATAACAACAGAAGCCCCAACTAGGAAACTGTCAGGACAAGGTCCGGAGCAGGAAGGACTTACAGACCACAGCTGGTTCCTCTGTGGTGCCCTGTGGAGCCCTAAAGAGCTCCTAGCAGGGACTGAGTTTCTGGATGCCACCCTCCACTGACCTTATCCTTGACCACTGCAGTCTTAACCGGATCACCTGTACCCAGTGGGCAGTGTTACATGTCAGGTGAGGGATGGCACACCTGTTTGGGCCCAGCTCCAGCAGGTGGGGCTCACGTTGGCCCCCTGTTCTTCTGACCTTCTTGCTGACCTCCTCTCTCCAGTGGCCCCAGCCCTAGACGGCCCAGCCATCTCCACTCTGCTCAGCAGAGGCACCCTCAGTGGGTCCCTGTCCACTCCAGGCCTATATGGGGTTGCTGCTGGTTTCTAGTTGTGAGGCGGCCTCAGCATCAGGACAGGTATACTTGGATCTGTGGATGGGTGATGTGGGTGGGTCTGGGGGGAGGGGTTCTGGGGGATCTGTCCTCCAACCTCCACTGTGAGGTAGGCCCACCCATTGTCTTCTTGCCCATAGGCTACTGGGGACAACAGGAGTGCGGAGGTTGCCTTAATACGGAAGGTAGCCCTTCCCCACACTGTTACGTGTGTTCTGCTGGGGCTGAGACTTGTGTGCCCTTGGCCTCCTAGCAGGACAGTCACTGCAAATCCACCATTTTCAGGGTAGCTGGCCAGGGAGTTTCATCTGAACTGGGGGCCCATCAGCTAAGGAACAGCTGCCTTTCAGCTCCCCCTTTGGAAGGAAGAGTCTGTCACCGTCTCACCTGCTTTTCCACATTAAGCAAGTCTTGGCCCAGACACCATCTTGCCAGTCAGCAGAGAGACCAGGCAGAGCCCAAGGGTAGAGAAGGCTTGTGTGGGAACTGCGGCACCTTTTGCTTCCCCACCCTCGCCTGCTTCTCCAGGATGAAGCCACTGCGTAGAAGAGGTGTGTATGCAGTGTGAATGCTTTCTGCTCTGTGAGTGTGTCTGGCTGTGGTCTCTCCTCCAACTGGCCTAGAACTCGCTTGGCAAAGAGCTAGCCGTAGAGCCACATAAGCTGAACCAGCTCCAGGAGCGGTGGCACCTTAGTGGAGGGGTCAGCTTGGGAAATGCAAGCCGCCAGGGGACCTCAGGGCACGATCTGTCTTGGTAGTCCCTTGCCATGGTCTGTGGCTGTCCTGGCCCAGAATTTAGGCTCTCTGGGGTGTTTCTTCTGTCTCCCCCATTTTCCAGTCCCCTTCATCAACTCATTTGGCCTCTTCCTTATTTGATTGGCATTCCTTAGAGTGTGCTTGTGTGATAGAGTCAAGATTAAGAAATAGTCCAGAGAATGAAGAGGCAAATGCTGGCATTTCTTAAGTGAATTTCAAACACAGGAAGAGATGTTTGACCATATTTTCATGGTAAAGAAACACTTCATTATATTTTCATGGTGAATCATAGGCTTTGAGAGTAAAGACCTCTCATACTGACTGAAACAGGAACTTGCTTCAGTGCAGACCCACGTGACCAACTCCGCTGGGTGCTGCCAGGTTCCAGAGCATGAGATGTGAGCATAACCTTTCCCCTCATGTTTAAGGAGTGTGTATAAAATGCCCCTGCCTCAGCTGAACCATGACTTTGAAAACCCTTCCAGGACAGCAGTGTGTCCCCAAATGAACAGCACCTCAGACATGAGCAGGGGCTTTAGAGATGGACTGTGGGGGTTTGTAGACACTGACGGGACTTCTGAAGTCTCAGGGTCTTGAAAAGGCAGTGGTAGGCATAGCTGTCTCTTCTGTCCAGGGTCTCCCTGATGAGTGCCCTTTGTCTCCTTAGAGGGAGAACACTGTTGCCATGAGGCCCTCTTGTGTCAGCCCTCCCCTCCCACGGGACAGTATGCAGAGGGATGTGGTCTGTGCCTGGAGGTCAGAGACTTGGGAGTGTGCTTTCCCTGAGTCTCTCTGTGATAAGGGTGGATGTGGGAGTGGAAGGAGGCAAGACACAGGCCTTTACCTCTGGCCTTCCTGACACAGTGTACTGAGCCTTGACTCTGATGTATGGGGACAGGTAAGACAGATGAAACAAAAGTACATGCCAGCTAGTGTCCTCTGAGAAGTGAAGGGATGTTGGCTGTGATTCTGTTGACACAAAGGCCCACATTAAAAGGCCTTTTCGATAGTCCCATGGGTGAATGTTTCAAAGTCTGGGACCAGACCCTACAGGGAAGATATATCACTGTAAGCAGTCTGGTCTTTTGGAGAGAGTCCAGAGAGTCCTCACTTAGCCCACCACAGCCCTGGTACCCATGTGGGACTTCTGGTACTGTAGAATCTTTCTTGTTGAGTGAACTGCCACCAGCCTTATCTGCTATTTGAGTGTCCTCACACCACAGTTAAGGGTACAGTAAATGTAGATGAACTTCAGCATGTCCTAAACACTACCACACCACGCTACCAACGTTAAGTAACTGCCAGGGGTCCTTTGCACTCTTTTTTTCTTGGCAAGAATCCAAGTCCAGCATGGTTCTTGCATGCAGACCACTGCCCACCTGCCAGCCTGGGGTCTAATGAGTGATGCCAAGGTCACTCTCTCCTTGAGTGCTACCTTCCTTCTGAGTTCTGGCTTCCCTGGTCATCACATCCCACATCTATCTCACCGCATAGGTTTGGGAAGGGATTTTAAGTGTGTGTTTGCTTAACTGGACTGTGGTTTCTGCACTCAGAGAGCCCTCTTGTGCCACCATTGGTCTCTTCATGTGAGCATGAAGGGTCTAGACCTGACTCGGTAACATGCAGCCTGGAGGAAAACATGTGAGTGCACAGGACTGGGTGCCAGGATGCTGGGGACTGGATCTGAAAAGGAGCAGGGCTCCCTCTGCAGAGGCGATCCAGGACACAGACACTGTCGGTGTCCTTCAGGCATGAGCACATGGCCTGAGATGGCCTTGGGCTGTGCTGGGTCATCACCAGGTCTTTGCTCTCTGGGGCAACACCTTCTAAGCTTGGATCTGCTTTGCAGTTTCTCTCCAAGTGTGTTTGGGAGGCTCCCTTTTCCTCTTACAGCTTTTTATTCCAACCCGAAGACAGAGCTTTCCCCAGAGCCTCTGCAGGGTCAGTGACAGGAGCTGCACGAACCTGGCAAGAGTCCCATGTACTCAGCCTGGCTTGCAGCCTGTTGGGTGCCCATCAAGGCTGCATGGTGGCAACCCTCGAAGCTGAGGCTCCGTCCCAGTTCCAATACACGGTGTCCCCAGGGTGGAATCTTAGCTCTGCCTTCTCAGGGCTTTGTTTGCAGTTCCTGAGCTGTCTCCAGCTGAACTGTGCTTTCTGGAGTCACTGTGTGTGTGTTGTTATCCAGTTTGTCTGTGTTTGCACCACACAGTGTTTCATAATTACCGGCGCAGCTCTGCACTTGTCTTGATTAATGTACATTCAGTATTTTGCAAATATGCCCACAGCACAGTTGGAAGGTATATAACTTCAGTTTCTTAAAACTCACATGTGTATATACAATGCTTTTGTTTTTGAATTTGGATACATTTGCTGAGCTTTCTGGCTCGTCCATCTTTAGTAAGAGGGAATCGTTTTGGGAAATAAATATAGAAGGAACCTGGTTTTTCATGCCTGGCCAGTTGTGACCGGTTTGGCGTGGCTTTGGGAGATAAGGGGCTGGATGCCAGTATGGGTTATCTGTCTCCACCTGACCAGGTTTGCTGCTTTCAGAGCCACGTTGCCTGCCAGCCCCAACACCAGGCCTTTTCTCTCTGTGCCAAGACCCATGGGCTTCGCCTTGCTTTTCTGTCAGGAAGTGATTGGAGTTATGTTGTAAGTTTAACAAGTAAGGACACAGACCTGCGTCTGTCATGTTGAGAGGCACATGGGCAGGTTTGCACATGGACCACTGGTGACTCTTCGTCCTTACGCGGCCACCTGTGTCCTTGCTTTCTTCCCCCGTCAAGCACCGGAACCACCCATGCCTGCAGGCGGTGTATTGGCCTATGCTTCTGGCCACAGACAAGGGCACTGCCAGCACTGACCCAGGCTCCAGCCCCATCTCTGATGTGAGGCAGGGAGGACAGAGGCCATGGCACCATGCCCCAGGGCTGGAGGCCCAGTCGGTTTGCCAGTGACCCAGGCTCTAGGGGTACAGTAATGGTGAATGGCAACAGGACCAGCATCCCTGTCATCTATAGCTAATCAGGCGTCGTGGCCTCCAAACAATGTCTTCCCCTTTGACCAGTGTCAATCCAGTCTCTTCTGATTCTGGAGGGTGGAGACTGGCCTCAGAGCTGACTCCGTAGTCCTGAGTTCGTAGTCCTCCAGCGTCCCTCCCTGCTCCACCCAGCACGAAGCGCAGCAGAGTGAAGTCTGTCCGTAGGTCTGGGGAGAGCGGGTCTCTGTGAGGCACACAAGTCATATGGACATGCTACTGGAAACATGCTTATCATAGGCACGTGGCCCAGAGACTCAGTCATCCTCATGGTGAAGACTGACACGCTTGCAATTACTGTTAACTCTTCTGTCAGCAATGGTGGCGATCCTGTCACGGTTCTGTAGAAGCAGTGGTTAAGCCTCCAGCGCTTTTTACCGTGAGTCACTTGAAGCCCGTGATTCTGTCCAGGGCAGCCTGTCCATTTCCTGTCATCCTCACAGCTTCCCATCCGAGGTTGGAGGGCAGCTGCAGTCGGTTTGTACAGGAACAGTCAGGGTCTCAGTCTGTCCACATGGGGTCACTCTCAGGAAGTGGCTGGTTGACTTCCTAGCACGTCTCCCTGGAGCTGTGCTCTTGTGTGTACGTGTACAGTCCCAGCATGCTTAAACTCTGTACACTTCCTACAGTCACCAGCTCTCCCTCACCCACCCGCTCACTCCCAACACTACCAGAACCCTCAGGAGTTTAGTGCCTCTCGCTGCTGCTGCTGCTGCTGCGCATGGTTAGGCAGGCCCAGGGCAAGCCAAAGTCATTTGTGGTTACAGTTTCTATTTCTAATTTGGTTCTGGATCCGGGAAGTTACAGCTTAGGCAGTGAGTGTTTAATGGTTTTCAGATGGACTGTTTCCAAATCAGGTCAATATCGTATGTGATCTAAATGACTTTGTGTTTAAAAATCATGTTCACGGCAGAGGAATACCCCATAGCCTGCAGGTAGCCAGAGGGGAAAGTTGGTACCAATGAGCAGGCAGGGTACTTAGGGGTTTCTATCCTGTTTCCACAATGAAGAAGTACATAGAAGCAGAGGGACAGACTTGTCGGGATCCCCACCCTGAGAGCTTTGGGCCTTAAACAGGCTTGTTGAGGTTCCCTCCTCACTGAGCACCTTGGACCTTGGCCACAAATCTAGACATGAAAAAGCTGGCAGGAGATGCCGGGCCAGGGCAGGACGGGATGCCGGCCAGGGCAGGGGATGGAGCTGCTGAGCCAGGGCAGGAGATGCTGGACCAGGGCACTGGGCTTCCTCAAAGCTGCTGAACGCTGCATTTTTACTTACTGTACGTGTGGGAGCCCTAAGGCTCCAGAGTGAAGGACTCCCTCTTCCCATGTAGAAGGGAGAGACATACTCTGGGAGACAGGGGATACACTGAGGGGAGGGATCAGCACAGACTGTGACTGTGGGGAAACAGGAGCTGGCAGGACAGCTCTTTGACCCAAGTGTGTGCTGTCTTGGGGCTCCTGAACAGGGGATTTTCCATTTACAGCCATAAGCAGACACCACAGCAGACTCCGTCACCGGATACCAAGCCTTGTCCCCAGGAGGAGCTGCCTCTGTTGAATCGATCAGGGATTGAGCTCAGTGACATGTTTGTCCTGTCACCACAGTGTAATTTGGTTAGTGGGTTTCACTTGTTTCAGCTGAAATTCGAAGCTTCCATTAGATGACTAACACTGTCCAAGACTGCCTTCCTGTGTATTATTTAAAACTATCCCTTGTGCTAACCTCTCTAGCTGGACGGGGCAGCGGGTGACTGACTGGTGAGGGGCTGCAGACAGAGCGGGACTTCGTGACCGGGCCGTTCCCTGGTTGAGTTCGGAGTTCCCTGCATGTTGTCCCTCCTGGGGCAGCAAGACCGTCATCTCACGTGCTTACAGAGGCCACACGAACATCTGTGCCACCACCACCCCATGCCACCCACCCTGTAGCTGCCTGGCCTCACTGCCCCTCCCTACTTCAGCATCTCCTTGGGGTCCCACTGAAAACTAGACTTTGGGGGCTTGGAGGGCTGGCTCACTAGTCCCAGTCTTGTAGAGGACCTGAGTTCAAGTTCGCAGCGCCACACTGGGCAGTACGCAGTCACCTGTGACCCCACTCCAGGAGACGCTGCACTCACATGCACGAGCTCCCATAGAAACACATAATTAAAAATAATTTAAAAACAGACAGCTAGCCCCAAACTCCCCTTAAACTTTAAGAATGTTGCTTGTTTTTCCTAAAACTGAGAGAAGACGGTCTTTTAGAAGTCCAGCTTCCTTTCTTCCAGGGAAAGTGTGTCCATAGCCTGGGGGACAGAGCAGAAGCCCTCAGAACAGCCATTTTCAACCTGTGGGTCACGACCCCTTTGGGGGTCAAACAACCCTTTCACAGGGTCACCTAAGACCATCTGCATATCAGATATTTACGTTATAATTCATAACAGTAGCAAAATTACAGTTATGAAGTGGCAGTGGAAATAATTTTATGTTCTGGGGTCACTGTTGTGGAAGTTATATATAAAATGTTTTAGTTATGTATAAAATGTTTTATGCACTGTTGGTGAGGGGCTAGCCTAGGCTGTGGCGTGTTGTATTGTTTGCAGGTGTTGGATTTCTGTGGGGGTTGTTTAATTGCTGATGATCTGCATGTGCTATCAGTAGAACATCTGAGGAGTTCTGAAAGAATAAAAACACCTTAGCTGAGATGCTCGAGGTTCCATCATCCAGGTTGGTGCTTGCCGTGGCGGTGGTTCTCTCTGCTGAGGCCTGGCAGGGTTTGCAGTTATGAAATACACGTCTTTATCTCCCTTGCAGAGCCACCACAGCAGCCTAACAACTACAGGTCACCACAACATGAGGAACTGTATTAAAGGGTCGCAGCACTAGGAAGGTTGAGAACCACTGCCTTGGGGTCAGGCTACACCTATTTAGAATCATGACCTTACTTGGAACCAGTGATCCTGTGGGCAAGCTTTGTTGAAATGGGATGAGTATGTCCAAAGACCGCCTGTCTGAGTACAGTTCAGTGGCTTTTGTGAATTCACCAAGTTATGCAACTGTAACCACAATCTAATTATACTTTCATCTCCAAAGGAAGTCTCCCCTTTACCCTCTCACTTCCCCATGTCCACCTTATCCTGGGCAGCCATTCCTGCATGTGAAGCTTTGCCTGCTTCCTGTTAGTGGATCCACACTTCCCACTTTGGTTTGTGCCTCCTCCGAGTGCCTGTTGGCCCTCTGTGACTGGCTTGCCAGCCTGAACACTGGGGTCCAGCAGGTGACAAGGACATTCTAGTTCTTTCCTCCCTGGAGCTCCTGGTCATGACACACTTGTGTGTATGTGCTGCCTGCAGCCTGCAGGGAATGGAATCTGGTATGTCAGTGTGTTAGCTGTTCCGTCTTCTACAGTGTAAATAAACTCTGTCCTGCTTTGCTCCCTCAAGGTCTTGGTCCACTTAGACTCTGATGGCCACAGGTCCAGTCTGCCTGCATGACCCATGTGGGTGCAGCCATTCCCTGCAAGGAGTGAGCTCTGTTCCTTTCTCTGCCCAGTGTGGGTCATAAGTGAGGGTTGTTTTGGCATGCCCTTTCCTCTGGGGTCTGGTCAGTCACCCTCCTTGCTAAGAGCTGTTTGTCCTGGGTCAGGTCCAGTGATCAGAACAGCAACTCTGGTTGTTTCCCCGGAACAGGATTCTGCAGGGGTGGGGGAAGAGGTGGGTGGAGAAGGAGGGGGCAGTTGAGAGATCTAAAGTGAGCTGAATCCATTCTCCATTTAAAACTTGGACACATTGTCTGCCCTTGAAATGCTGATGTGCATAACTCCTCCCTGAAGTTGTATGGAGGACGGTGCACTCAGAAAATTGGGCTAGTAATAGTCTTGCTTGCCAACATAGCTCCCCGTTCATCATTTAAAGAGGATCCAGAGTCTTTGCTGTCTCTTGATAGGGCAGACTCAGCCAGCAATTGCATAGAAGATCAAAGACTCCCAAGGAACAGGGTACAGGCAATTCAATGTTGTCTTCCAGTGGAACCTTCATAAGTAAGTTTCACTTGACTGAGGATCCTTGATCTTTCTTTACTTTTCATAAATGCTGATGACTGGTTCTCTCTCATCAGCCTGAAAATTGGAAGGCAGATTCTTCATCCTGAACTCCAGGTGTTTCTGGGCTCAGAAGCAAGCAGACCCTGTGGTGAGCCGACTTCTCTAAGAGATGCCTTGAGATGACACGGTCCCCAGGCTGTGTTCAGAAGCACACACAGACACAGTTGCCCTATGGTTGGGGAAGCTGTGAATCCGGTGTGTACATAGCAGAGGCTTATGTGGTACCAAGTCCATCTCTGTTCCTGGAGAGCTGCCCTTTGTGGTCTGCAAGTCAGCTTACAGATCCCTGCCTTGGGACTGTAGTGGGTGGCCTCCATCCTGAACTCTCCTTCCCAGAAGTAACAAGACTAGCAGGGTTTGCCAGGGGCTCCACACCTGCTTTCTGGATCGCTGCTGCTCATGATCCTTCTGGAATAAGGGTGTAGGGAGGTTTGTGTGTAAAACACCCGCCTTGTGCCTTGGAACATTGCATCCTGAAGAAGAGGGGTCATAGGAACCTCTTCAGCCCTGCTTGAGTGACACCCTTTGGGTGCTGGGAATACCCAGATTTCGAGTGGCCTCAAGCTTGAGGCCAGTGGAAGAGAATGGGCAGGGCTCCTCGTGTTCTCCCACAGCAGGCCAAAGGTGGGTGAAGAACTGCCTTTCTGTCACTCAGCCTCACCAAACATAAGTCCCTTTCTGTAGCAATTTGGCACTGGGATGTCGACTGAATGTGTGATTGAGAGCTCTGCTCACATCTTTCTTCAAGGTGGGGGAGCCTGCTGGAACCCACTGTCTCCAGTCTTCACCAGACCTGCTGAAGGAACTAACCAGGGTCTGTGTGGAGACTCAGAGTCACCAGTAGAGGAGCTGTCCCCTGAAGGGCAGTTTACAGACAGCACAACTCCTGCCCAGACCACGGACATGTAGGAAAACCTGCAGAGTGCCATGTTCAGCCTCCAGCAGCCCTGTCTGTAATGTGACCGTGTGATAAAGATGTGTAGTCAGTCCACAGTTAGCTGGGCGCACACCTGGGGTCCAGAACATTCCATCTCAGGCGAGGAGAGAACCCCATAGGCTTTAGAGGGACATAGTGTTTGGCTGGGTCCAGCTAAAGCTGCAGGGTCCCATCAGCATGGGGACACAGTGACATGATGAAGCGATGCAGTCTAGGCCGGTAAGGGGGTGGCAAGTTGTCCCTCTGCCCTTCCAGTGTCTCTGAATGGCCACAGGACGATGAGTCTGCCTGTCAGAGTGGCCTTGGCTTTAGTGCACTCTAGCACATTTCCTGTCCTGCTCGTGTGAGCTGTACCTGTTGAGTCCTCCCTGCTTGGAGCGTGAGTGACGGGTAGAGGGTGGGCAGAGGGGGTCTCCTCCTGACCTTACAGTGTTCTGGGCCCAGCGTATTTGGAAGTACAGCATTCCAGGATGCCAGGCCTCTCAGCAAGCGAGGTCACC
Source organism: Cricetomys ansorgei (assembly GCA_026225945.1). Classification (NCBI taxonomy): domain Eukaryota; kingdom Metazoa; phylum Chordata; class Mammalia; order Rodentia; family Nesomyidae; genus Cricetomys; species Cricetomys ansorgei. Next base: position 2,900,881 of record JAMJFZ010003960.1, read on the forward strand.
ACAGCCTTCTGTTTCCTCATCCACTGCCCGCAGCGAAGAGGGGCAAATGGCTGCTTGAAAAATGTGTATTTTAATTATTTCCTTAAAAGTTCATCTGACACCAATATGGCAAAAAGAAAAGAAAAGAAAATGTGTGAGTGGTTATTTCTATACTCCAGAGTTTTGTGTTGGAGTTGTTTTATAGTATTTCTCTCCTACAATCTGAGTGGAGTTGCAGGCTGTGCTTAGGGACAGTTAGGGTGGGTAGGTCTTGGGCAGGACACTAGCCCATTGCCTGGGCAAAGGCAGTTGGGGCTGATTCAGTGCCACCTGTGCAGGGTCCCCACGTCTGAGAGATGCGCTCTCCGGGCTGGCTGCTGGCTGCTCTGGTAGAAAAGTCTGTGGCTTCATGAGCTCTAGTTCTGGTGGTCCCTTGCTGAGCCCCTGAAGTGCTGGCTGACCTTTGTGGGCTCAGGCACTGTACCCACAGCCTGCTTTCCTCCTGTTCCAGGGCCTTTGCCTGATTCTACATTGACCTGTGTCACAGTGTCTTCCTGCCGACTTGTCAGTTCCCTCTGTCAGCGCCCATGCTACACACGAGGAGCCTGGATCCTTTACTTTATTCATGGAAGTGCTGTCTGCTTCACTGTCCTCTCTGATTTATTGATCTGTTCTTTTTAGTACTTTTTTAATTAGTCATGTGAACAAGGTCCTGTGGCTGGTCTAGACTCCTGTTGCTAAGTGTCTGTTTGCTCTGGTTGGGGCCGAACCCTAATAGCCTTCCTGCAGCCTGAAAGTCTTTTGCCAATCTAAAGCCCTGCTGTGGTCCAGGCCTCTGGTGATCAACCTGATTCGGCATCTCTCAGGGACAAGTGCTTGTAGGCTTTATTAAAAAAAAAAAAACACCCAGGCAGTCAAATGCTTCATAAGCAGCTCCTGCTTCTGGCCTTGGTCAGGAGGAGCAGGAATTAATATTTAACTGTCTGTGTTAGCACACAGAGAACAGATCCTGGCCTTCAGTGCCTCAGCCCATACTGCCCTGTGGTTAACCCTTCCCTGGAGAGCTTCCCACAGCTCAGTTAGAGCCTTCCCCTGCCATAAGCACAGTTCCAGGCATAGGAATGAGACTTTTCAGGAAGTGTGTGACCCAGATGTGAGAAGAGCCTCAAGAAGAGGCACGAAGGAACCAAGCTACCCCAGCAGCTGCATTTGGGTGATCACGGAAGGTGTTACCACCCCAAAGCCTCTCTCCTCCTGAAGGATAGATAGAAAAGTGCCAGCTCCCCTCTAAGTGGCCCTCGGGCGATGATGTGACTTCAGCCTCAGTCTCTAGGGGGCTCATGACTAGTGAAGCCCAACTACTGCTTTTGCGCAATGGTTTCTGAAAGTGTCAGCAGGCACTTAAGATATTTGTGCCTTCTTTTCTTTGTGTGTTTACGATACTCATCTCAGTTCAGCCCTGACCCTGAGAGGATGAGAAGCCTCCCTGAGTGGGGGGTGGAGCCCTCCAGGCTTTCCTGGCAGACATCTGATGTGTGGCTCCAAAGAGGCCTTGGTCAGCATCCCTACATGAGCTTTCCCACAAAAGAGAGTTTCGTGGAAAGGCTACCCATGAAATCATCTCTAACTAGGAGGACTGCTGAGCCTTTGCTCTGACTAAGATAGTGCCTGCCAGGCGGCCACTGTGCCGTCAAGGGTCCAGAGCAGTTGGTATGGTTTAGTTGGAAGGTCCCTTTGAGGAGCCAGATCCTGAGATTCTGATGAGGGAATGCTCTTTTGGCTCACTGTGAGCTGAGACCAGTCACTGCCCTGGGAGTGGCCATATTGCATCTGGGGTCAGGTGCAATATGGCTGGGAAGCTGGCGGCTGTGGCAGTGGTATTCATTCTGCCTGGCTCAGTTTGAGCTGTTTATTTAGACTGCTGCACCAAGAACGCTGGGCCCTAAAAAGGAAAAGTGCAAGTGGAGGCATGCACAGAGGCGACACAAAACCCCACTGCGGACCATTGTTGGGGGCCGATGATACCCAGGCTGTGGACATAACCAGCTTGACAAGGATCCTGGTTTTTCCCTTAGCTAGGAGTCTGAAGCCCACCAACTGCTTTGCCCCTTTCTCATCTTTACTGTATGGTGACAAAAGCCTCTCATTAATAATATTGTCTATTTTGGCCTTATAGTTAAACTCAAATCAATTCCTGGGCTGGCTGGGAGAGGAACACTGCCATCTCAACTCTTAGTAATTGTAACAGTCTTACTGGCCTTCAAGTTTTTGGCATGTGTGAATACTATTCATGCTTTCTGTAGATATATAAAAAAATTATTCTTGGTAAAACTGACCTTCCCATAGAGACAAAGCCATAGTCAAGATCAGAAATGAAGTCTAGACAGTATGTCAGCAAGCTTAAAAAAGCAAATAGATAATTCACCCCTGAATGCCTGCCCCCCTTTATTGTAGCAAGTGTGCAGACCTAAAATTCAGCTACTCACTAATAGACTATTGTGTTAAGACTACCCACTAAAATTAACCTTGGAGATTAGAAGCCTGCAGCTAGGAGGGGATGAACACTCTTGCATTGTTGTATGCCCGAACACCTGCATTCTGTTAGATAAGAAGTTAGCAGTCTTGCTATTTCAGTCAGGACAGCTTTCTGTCTGGAGGGGAGTCTTGTAATTTTTCCCCAGTGTGTACACATTGTTAATTTTTCTATCTTAACTTTTCTTACTTCTAATTTCTTTATTTTTATTATTAAAGAAAACGCTCTTCCGTGTCATAATCATCATAAAGTGTATTCTATGTGTCTCATTAAAGCGCGTAAGCGTATCAACTAAAGGGTCCCATAAAAGAGTGAGGTGCTGTGCTCAGTTGTCATAACTTTGTTGTTTATCCCCCTTTGTGGAGGCCAAGGAGCCCAGTGTGGACTAGAGCTGGACTCGACTCCCGCAGACCGTAGCATTATTAGTTTTGCAGCATAGAATACTGGAGGAGGGGCAGATGAGGGACTGGTCACATAAAGGGCTAGCGAGCCAGGAGGGATGTGTGACTGCGGCAGGTGTACAGGTGCCAGGCTGTTTGGCAGTGCCTCTACTGGCCGTGAACTGGGGACTTCCCAAGCAGCAAAGGTTATCCAGAGGGGAAGCCATCCCAGGCCCTCCCTGTTGTCTGGGCCCAGCACCTGACTGTGTATTTTGTGCCCCGTTTTACTATTTGAACTGCACAGTCCCCCTGCTTCCTGCTGTTTCTGTCAGTACCTAGTGTTAGTACTTGGGCCTCTCTGTCAGCACAGATATCCACTCACTGTCAGTGTCTGCCTGGGGAACTGGCTGCAGAACTGAAGCCCCTCACCTATAGGGCTAAGCCAGTCATGTGTCCAGGCTAGGCGGGGAACCTTGGAGCCTCATGTGACCCTCCACATCGTTGGAATGTGCTCAGGCTGGGGGTAGGATGGGACTGTGGCCTCCATGTTGGCAGGATGGTTTCTGTTTCAATGTGAGAGCATTGTGGGGAGGATCTGCACTCCGGACTCCAGGCACATGCCAACAATGCTCTTCTCTCCGCAGTGTGCAGGAGAAGAGAACTGGGTGGACAGTAGGACCATCTACGTGGGACACAAGGAGCCCCCTCCGGGTGCAGAGGCCTACATTCCACAGAGATACCCTGACAACAGAATTGTCTCCTCTAAGGTAATCTCACCTCCTGCTCTGAGCTGCTACCTGAGGCAGGCTGCTGCAGGGGACAGCACCTTCTGAGCAGCGTTGGTGCTCCCGCGTAGCTGTTGTAGGAGTCACTGCTCTCCCAGCAGCCTTGCTCCTGCCCTGCTGTCCCTGTGCCTCGCAGCATCATTACGCTCCTACAAGGATGTCAGGCGTGCATACATCTTCTTAGAGGTGTACTTGAAGTCCAAGGCGCGAGTCTCATCTCGATGCTGCCCCTACCCATACACTGCCTGGGTATGTGTCTGACAACCAGGCCTGCCAGCTGGGTGCAACAGTCAGCGAGGAGGAAATGCAACACTGCATTTGTGTAGCATGTGTATGTACACTGTGTGTGCATTGCATGTGTTGCATGTGTGTACTGTTTTTGTTTGGGGGGGCAGGTGCAGATGTGTAAGTCACACACAGATGTTCTAAGACAGACTTGTGTGGTAGGCCTAAGTCACATAAAACTCCCAAGAAGGAGGTGTATATAATTTACCATGGGTGTTCTGACATGCACAGCTCTCTGGAGTGCTGGGAGTGGTGCAGGGGCACAGCAGCCAGCATGGGAGCTTCAGGAGGCAGCCTACTGTTCAGCAAGGCAACAGCAGGTTTTTACCTTGGCCTTCTGGGGGATTGTCTCCTGAATGCCCTTTGCTACTGCTGAGCCTTATTATGCTTGTTGCTACCTGGCCTCCCTGTCTCTCTTGTGGTATGAAAGTTCTGTGGGGGTCTCTAACCCTCACTGGGCAGTGTTACTGCACACATAACAATGAAGATGATTTTCCCTCTAGCAGTGCCACTTGGGCAAGACAGTGCCACTCAGTTGAACTGGTGACTCTATTGAAACTCCAGAAAGAATAACTAAAAAACCTGTATAACTAAGAACAGTCAGTGTTTTTCACACATAGTTACAGGGTTAAATTGCGATGTTTTGTCAGCTGCCTTAGAATCAGTAACTTAAGAAGAAAACATATTTTTGCTAGGGACTTGTTTGGTCAGGGTTAGGAAAGCTAGAACAAAGAAAGCTTTAGGAGAATCTGCTGTACAGCTCTTTATCCCCAAGGCATACCTCAAACTTATCAATAACCTTTTGATTATAGAGACCAGGAAAGAGTCAATTTTACTTGTGGTCCAGGAAGTTCAAGCACAACAATGGGCACCGAAACTCATTTGTTACTACTTGATCATGGGTCTGTTTTTCGTAGGTGAAACTCATGGGCTCTAGCAATTAAGCTTTCTTTGTTACAAATTGTGATATGCAGGTGGTCTTAGGTGACCTCTGTGAAAAGGTTGTTCAATCCCTAAAGGGATTGTGACCCTCAGGTTGAAGACAACTGACTTAGAGGATCAGGGACAGAAACTAGTCTTCATGGAAGATGTATCAAAGGCCTGGCCACTGACAAGCCCTGTGCTCCTGGCACCTTCCTCTCAGCCTGGGGGTGTGGGGGGTTTACAGCCCCTGGCCAGCAGCTCTGGTCTGACTGGTCAGGATGTCTGTGAAGAGCAGAACATCCTGACTGGGCTCTGTAGCTGGCAGGAGCCCCAGCAGTGTTTGGGGAAGCAGGGAGCTCTACCCTCACCCTCCTTTGCTGTTAGCTGTTAGGGGCCTATTGCCTGCGGTGACTGAGAGGCTTTTTCTTCTGTCTTTGTCCCTGGGGAACAGGAACCAACACAACCTCCTTGATTTCTGGAAAGGAAATCCACAGGGAGGTTGTATGGGAATTGCAGATCCCAGAGGTGTTCAAAAGCAATTTCTCCTAGTGAGGCTCCTTCATACCAGAAAGCTTTTGAGCAGGAACCAACAGAATTAAGTCAACACTCTTGGCAGAGAACAGCCTGAGGGGAGACAGGCCAGGAATGGGCAGAGGCACTTCAGCTTCCCAGCAGGCTCTCAGCGTGAGGAGTGAGCACCTGTTGAGGTGCATCAGTTCTTTCCCTCAGTGATGTCACAGGGGGGAAATATGCACAACCTGGCCCTGTACCAGTCAACTCAGGAAGGAAGGGCAGGCCCTTGCACAAGAGGCAGGGCCCTGGACCTCAGCTGACACTGCACACTGCAGCGCAGTCTGTGAGGCCTAGTCAGGAATTTATCAGTGCTTTTGCTTAAATAACAGTCCAGGTGTGTGGAAAGTCCTAATCTGTTCAACAGGTATGCAGAGGTTTTGTAGGATGTCTATAGTACGTGTCGGTGTGTGCAAGGGAATTTTCATGTCTACCTTAGCAATGTCAGAGAATGCCTCAGAGTCTAGTAGCTTGATTAAACCAGGGAACTGTGGCAGTGTTTGTCCCTTGAAGACTCAGAGGAGAGCCTCAACATGCCTGTCGTTGCATTAAGTCCCAACCTGCATGGCAGGGGTGTCGTTGCTGGTAGTCAGTAATTGACCAGAGTTCCCATTTCATCCGAGGGGACTCAGTGTCTCGTGGAAGAAGAGATGAAATGATTGCCTGCGAGGCTCCACCTGGCCTCCAGCCACCCAGAAGTCCCCACGGCCCTGGGGAGACTCTAGTCTCAAGAATGGTGCCTTGTGCAGAGTGGCCTTCGGGGCATGAGACTCACAGGGGTCCTTGCTTTGCCTTCAGGAGGCTGCCACAGTAAACGCTGCTCCCCTACCCCACGTCCCGTGTGTTCAGGGAAGCCGCACTATTAATTATCGTGAAGCTGCTTATCTCCTCTGCCCGTCTGGATACGGTATTTTATTGATGGCTACTTATACAGGCGACTTCTGTGTTTACCATGTCACATAAACACAGAGTGACCTTCGGAGGCTACAACTTACTTATGAGGAAACTAAGGCTTAGGTCAATGGCCATAGGAGATAAGTGACCTTCAGCCATACTGTTTGTTGATCATGGAGTTCCTTCTGTAGGGCCATTGTCCCCCAGTCCTTCCTGGACCCTTCATGATGTACCCTCATCTCCCAGCACCAGCACAGCACTGAGATTTCCCGTCCTGAGCGGCCCTTTCCCAGTCACAAAGGGAAGTGATGCCTTGACGCCACATGACTACGTTACAGACCGGTAGCTTGTTCTGGTGCTGTCGTAGGGCAGTCAAGTTCAGACCTGTGGACCCATTTCAAGGGAACAGTGACTGGAGTGTTGGGACCTTTGTCTTATTCACTGGCTGTTGGCAGAACCAGAGATGCCTGTTTCCTCTCGGTGTGTCCCACTGACTTGTGACAGCACGTAGAGTTGGTGGGACATCTGTGAGCCGTCCTCACACAGAGCCAGACGGGCACACCCAGGGGAAGGAGGCTGTGTGGACATGAAACTCACATGCAGTGGGGGTGCCCACTGTTCAGTGGGAGAACACAGCGAGGCCAGCGCGCATCCTGTTCAATGTGAACACAGAGAGTCTGCCATCCAACCGGCATCCGCTCAGTGTAAGAATAGAGAGCCAGTGGGCATCTGCTGCAGACCGACCCAGCCGGGTCCCCTAAGTCCGGGGAGAATCAGGAATCTGGTACTCAGGTGGGCAAGGAGTGACAAACAGACACAGACACAAGAATGTGTTGAATCTGAGTGTAAGTTGCAGCAGTGAGCATCAGACTTATATATTATTTTTAATACAGGGAAACATAATCATACAAGAATGTGAATAGTGTCAAAATACGTCAGGCCTCTTTTGTGAATTGTCTCAAAATACATACGTCAGGCCTCTTTCAGGGAAATGTGGTTAAAGGATACAATATGTGAAAACAGATCACACCTTACAATGTGTAAGGCAACGTGGTTACTGTTGGCATACAATGTGGTTACGGTTGGCATATCAGTAAGTATACTGTGGTTAATAATTTTTTAGAAGCCAGTTACTGTACTGGTTTGTAATAGAGGGTACCTACTTTTTGAAACTGAGATCAGGATCAAAGTCAGGAGTTACAATTTCAGGGGCTTTTGGAGTTTGCTCGACATTTTTTACATCCATCTTAGGTGGGTGGAGACTGGAGAGCATTGCAGCCACGCTCCATAGAATAGAATAAAGAGAAGGAAAACGATAGCTATCAGACCACAGCCAACAATCGTAACTAGGGCACGACAGGAAAACATCCCTCTGTTTCTAGGGGCGCCAGCCAAACTTTCCAGGAGACCAGCTTCCGTGAAGCCTTAGCCTCTATCCGTGGAGCAGGAGTTTATCCCTGTCGCGGACTCCACTGAGTTGGCTTTAGTCTCAATCCACGGAGCAGGAGTTTAGGCCTGTCACTCGGACTCCACTGGAGTCGGCGTGACAGGCATCCTCGGCTTACTGTGAACACAGAGAGGCCAGCAGGCACCCTGATCTCGGTATGGGAACAAAGAGAAGCCATACTCTGCTCAAGATGAGGACAGACAGCCCAGCAGACACTGGCACAGTCTCCATGGTGTCCAGGAGCAGGGCTTGTTAACTGTCCCTTGGGTTCATCTTCATGCTGTGCCCTCGTTTTCCCAGCTCCTTTATGGGTGAAGTAGCCACTTTACACCCCTCCTCCCCCGTCATTGATAACAGAATTTCCAGGCTGGGTTACTTTCCACTGCTGATGTCAGAGAAGCATAGAACTTGATACCTGAGTGTGGATGACAGTGGACATTGTGTGTGGCCACATGTCTCCACAAATACGGAGATTTTTACAGATCAGCAAAGATAAAGGATGTGTGGTAAACCTGCCACACACTTTGCCAGTATCAGCTCTCAGTATCAGTATCAACAAAATGTCCAGTTGTTGTGTGTGTGTGTGTGTGTGTGTGTGTGTGTGCATGTACGTGCCCGCACGTGCACACACACATGCTCACAGGCAGGGAAGATGCACATGTGCACATCCGTGCACATCATGTGAAAGCCAGGGTCAAAGGTGTCTTCCTTAATGACTCTCAGCCTTGTTTGTTTGTTTATAGAGACAGAGTCTGTCCCTGGATCTGGAGCTTACTAATTGGTTAGATTGGCTGGTCATCGAGCCCAGGTATCTCTGTGTCCACCTCCTCACTGGGGTTATGACACTCACTTCTCTACCTTGGTTTTACTGGGGGCTGGGAGTCTGAACTCTGGTCCTCACGCATGTGTGGCAAGCATGGCAAGCATTTTATTGATTAGGCCATCTCTCCAGCCCCTTGTTTTACCTGTTACAGAGGTGTCATTCATGGACATTTAAATTATTTCATTGTCTTTCTATAGTATACACTCAACAGTAATAATTGATTATCATTTTGTGAAGCACGGGATTGCAAAGCTAATGGTTCTCAGCCATGGTAGGGTCTACAGTGATAGGACTGCATAGCAGTCCTTGGTACATGGTACGGTTTCAGTACGAGAACAGGGACATTCGGGCAGCACAGGTCCAGGTGTGCACATGGCCCCTGCGTGGAAATGCACTGAGCACACAAGCGTCACCTGTTGTGTCCCACCGGGGTGAGCTGAGTGGTTCCATTCACTGCTCCAGGAGCCTCCCACAGAGCCAGTTCAGCCGCACAGTGGGTCCGTCTGGAGGACTGTTCCATGCAGCTACGACCACACAGTGGCTGAAGACCGTTCCATATAGCAGCTACAGCACAACCAACTATGACCTTAACCCACTTGTGCCCTCTGCAGTGCAGCCCAGGAGTTTCCTTACACAGTGGCCTGCCCTAGTGTCTCAGTAACAAGTTGTCCCTGGCACACCAGGAAGTCTTGGTTTGTTGAGAACTGTTGAGCTCTCAACAAGTGACCGAGACTGCAAGGGTGATGATTTTTCTTCAGGGAACCCTCTTTATATCTGGGATTCTGATGTGTAAAGTGAAATAGCCTTTGTTGTGACACTCAATAAAAGAGCTTTTGAGAGGCTGCTCAGGGTGCAGTTCTTTGAGATTGTTGGCACCCTGCTCTTGTTAAAAGCTATGCATCTTGGTGTGCGTTCCCACAAGTGACTTAGTTTACCAATGTTACTGGGACCCACAAGTTTCTAGATGCACCAGAGACCTGTGGTCTCTTCCAGATTTTGATCTTTGTCTGTATTCCCAAATCAATCTTTTTCATTGGCTATAACTATCAGTGTGTTTGGAAAGATCCCGCCTGAACTTCCCAGTAGAAAACATTTGTTTACTTTCTTATTATAAAGCTGGGGTTTGAACCCAAGGCTCTCATGCTAGGCAGGTGCCTTGCCAGGAGCTGTGCCCCACTGAGCTGTGCCCCAGCCTCACCCATTTCTTTAAATTTTATAAAAACAGAAACATAATAAAGCGCTCTCCATCCCAGCGAGTGGTTTGGTAGTCCATATTGGATCGTTGCCACCTGCTGCACCAGTCCCTCCCTTTAACCTCTGACCTAGTCCTCATTTTGAAGGAAATCCTGATGCCAGATGATTGTCTGTAAATATTTCAACAGAGGAAACATTGTATATTAAGTAAGAACCGTCCATCAGTATAGTGTGTTGTAACATGAAAATCTGGGGAAATTTTTTCTTTTTACTTTTATTTATTTATTTCTATTTAATATAAATATTATATTTATTTATATAGGACCTCTCTACGTGGCCCTTACTGTCCCAGAATTCACTGTGTAGAGCAAGCTGGCCTCAAACTTAAAAGAGATCTGCCTGCCTCTGCCTCCTGAGTGCTGAGATGATGTGTGTGTGTAGGGAAATGCTCACCTGTGGTGACCTGGTCTAGTTAAGGAGAAATATGTATTTCACCAAAATCTGAAGAGAATGATTGCATGTGCGACGTGAGTCGAGTTCTGGAATTTGAGCCTTTATCCTGTCTGAGTGCCTGCTTTTGCCAGGGCTCTGAGCTTCACTAAGTCCGTCCCAGCATGTATGTCACAGACAAGAACCCTAAAACTCACCAGAAAACCTGCACAACTCCCATAAGAGAAATGGAAGACCCTCTGAGCAGAGAGGAGATACCCGTGCTCACGGGCAGGAAGACGGTGTTAAGATGTTGATCCTACTGACATGGTCTGCGGAGTCCCCGCCAGTGACTTTGAGGGCCTCCTTCTGAGTGAAAAGGCAGACGGCCCGAGTTAGCAGCACAACATGAAGGACATTCAGGGGCAGCCGCTGTTCTCAGTGAGCAGTCAGTCACTAGTGGTCAGTCTGGAGAATGTGGATATGGAAATCGCCTTCTTTCCTCACCCGAAAAACAAAACAGATGCAGCACCCTCAGTATGGCCACCACCCCCTGCCATCAGGGTAGGTGCCCCCAGGTAGCTCAGACTCCTCTCTTCTGCTGCAGCTTTCAGTTGTACTGAACAATGGAGAGGCAACTCTGGACAAGAGGTGTGCCAAGTCTCCATTGGGCCCCTGAGTGATGAAGAGCTCTGCACATGTACTGCACATGTCTGCTGCAGACAGCTTTGTTCTCTGCCTTGACTGGCTGGCTGGCTGGGCATTTGGACACCATTGCTTCGGAGGGTACGGCCTTAGCAGCTCATCTTAGGGCATTGTTAAAAATATAAATAAATAAAGACAAAATGTCAATCATCTAAATGTTGGTGAGTTTGCATCTAGAACTAAACATTTAACCCTGCACTCCTCCCTGCTCTTCCGTAGTAGAACACCACAACATGAAGTGACCCATTTTTCCTTTTGTTTTATACAGTATACATTTTGGAACTTCATACCCAAGAACTTATTTGAGCAGTTCAGAAGAATAGCCAACTTTTATTTCCTCATCATCTTCCTGGTACAGGTACGGACTGCCCTGGCTTTGGTTCTCAAGTAAGTGACAGCACTCACTAAAATCAGCAAGGGCTTAGCGCCCCTCATCCGCTATTCGTCTCTGAGGCTTAGCTCGACTGAACACCCTCCAGATCCTTCTGTTTAAGTGAACCTTCCTGTGACCACTTCCCAGCCCCAGAGAAGGCAGGGCAAGATCTGCAGCCAGGCCCGGCATCTGCACTTACTCTTTCTCGATATTCAGAGAAAATGCAAAACAGTTGTACATCCAGAGAGACAGAGACCCGGACGCAGCAAGGGTGTGGGCAGGGAGCAGCATGTAGGTTACACTCTGAAAGCAGTGTAACATTTTTCTAAATTATTCTAAGTGTGGCTGTTGGCGGCTATAACATTTCCCTGCATGAACTGTCAGAACCTTCTTAAGTGTAACACCTTCAGAACGGCCCAAATGAAACAATGTATCCAGTGTGCGTGTCCAGACCCTGCCCTCGCCCCATACTGACTTGGTTTCCTTCAGCACACCCCTTAATTAAGGCGCCTCCCTCAGCACTACAGTCACTAGGACAGGGTGGTGTCCCCCTTGTCCAGGTTGCAGGGCAAGGAGGAAGCCAGCAAAGTGCTTTGAGGTAGGTAGAGGCCAGCGTGGGAGTTGGCCGCTAGCAGGCGTTTTCACGGCGATTCCATGGCTCTCTTCACAGTTGATCATCGACACACCCACAAGCCCAGTGACGAGCGGGCTCCCACTCTTCTTCGTCATCACTGTCACGGCCATCAAGCAGGTGAGACTCTCCCGGCTCGAGCCTGGCCTGTGAGATCCCGAACAACGTGATGTCTTTGTTTGTTTTCATAATTAGTTTGGTGTTACATTTTTGAGAGGGTGACTACAGATGTGCAATGCCATTTTTTAAAACCAAAAGCTCTCAATTTGACTTACCATGAGGATGTCAATCAAACTCCATTATGTCCTGCGATACATTTGCCATGTTTCCTTACTGTATAGTCATCTTTGCCCCTCCCCCTTTCATATTCTGTGCTTTGGATGCAAGTTCCAGGCACAATCTAACAGTTAAGAGTGAAACTTACGCCTCGCCTCCTTCATAGCCAAGCATGGAGATAGTTCAGACTCATTTTCAGGGATGATTTGTCTGATGGTTTGCTAGTATGGATTTTTATATATTTATTTTAAACTTTGGACTATAATCTAATAATGCTTCATAGCTTAAATTGTTCTTGCTTTATCCATTACTAGTTCATTCCATTGGATCCCTTATTCCTTTAACATGCCCCCACAGAGGGTTATTTATTTATTTATCATGTGTGTGTGTGTGTGCGCGCCTTAAGACAGCACAGTAAAGATTGAGACATAACTTAAATGCCTTAAAACTTATCCTGTTATTTCTTCAAAAGTTTTGTAATTTTAGTTGTTTAGGTAATGTTTTATGTTAACTTTAAATATGATATAACATCTAAGCTAGATTGTTTGTTTATTCTGTATGTAGCCATTGACAGTTGGTTAAAAGACTGTATTCTCCCCATGTTAAGGGTGTGTCTGTACTGAGTCCTGTTCAGCTGATACAGCTCTGTCACTAGGTTTCTCATGCACTGTTTTCGGTGTTTTAGGTCTATAGTAAAATCTTGAATGGGTAAGTGGAATGACTGCGACTTTGGGCTTTGACCTTTTCCATTTCCACATAAACTTTGGCATCAATTTATTAATTTTTTAAAATATTTGTACAGTTTTCTAATTAAGTTAATTTTTTAAATAAACAGCAATCTTACAGGCAGTAAGGCCACAAGGGGTCGCCTCCATTCGAGGTGGGCAGTCTGGTTTTCAGCTAATTTGTAGGGAAGTTAAGACTATTAGAGTCGGTTTTGCTTCAGGTTGAAACGAGTTAGAATCAGTCGGTCACTGGTTTGGTGCCTTTGAACTGCAGAAGCAAGTGAGTCTGCGTGCTGAACCAGCCGGAGCGGCTGGAGCCCAGTATGGTGTCCAGCCTCCGAGGCCTGGCTCCCTTACCCTAGACTGCTTCTGCCAAGGCCTGGTCTGCTGGCCCTTGTGAGCTAAGGCAGTGTTTTCTTGGACTTGATAAACTTAGTCAGTGACTGTATCTACGTAGCTGTCTCGAACACACCGTCCTTTCTAACTGGTCTTCGTCAGGTAGCATCATGTTCTCAAGGTTTACTCACACGGTAGCATGTCAGAGCTCCGGTCCATGTCCCAGTGAGAAGTACTCTGGAGAGAGCGTGCTCAGACCCCGTTAGTTTATCACGAAGTCTGTCCCTGGGCATTGACACTCAGTTCATCTAAATGCTGGTGACGCACACTGCTCAGAGCGTTTGTGTGGACACTGATCTGCTCTTTGTTCCTGGTTCTTTATCTGTTTATTTATTTTGATTTTCCCTTTCCTCACTCCTATGTATTTATTTTAATTAACAAAAAGTAGTTGTGTATATTTTGTCTGTGGATGAACACAGACAGGTGAATGTATGTCCTTTTTTTTTTTCTTTTAATGACTGGAAAGACAGCGTGGGTGCCGGGAACAAAGGTAGAATGACCCCAAGCTTCTGCGGAACTGGCCAGGGGTCTCCCTGAACAACTGCCCCTGGTCTGCAGGCTCTGCCGCTGGTGTGTGATGCTATCAGCTCATCATGGCCATCTCCGAGTGTGCCTGGTAGTGTCTTGATTCACATTCCCCTCACAGCCAGTGAGGTTGGGGATCTTTCCATGGGCTGACAAGCTGTTTGTAAATTGTTGTGGAAGTTGATTTTTAGCTGTATATAAAATAATTGTTTTGTTCACTGTTGGGTGAGGGGCTGCCTAAGGTTTGGCATTTTGTGTTGTCTGCAGGTGTTGGATTTCTGTGGGGGATGTTTGATTGCACATGATCTGCACGTGCTATCAGTAGAACACCTGAGGAGTTCTGGATCAATTAGAACACCTGAGCAGAGACACTCAGGGTTCCGCTGTCCGGTATGGCACTGGCCATGACAGTTCCCTCTGCTGAGGTCTGGCAGAGTTTACACCTATGAATATGCCTCCTTGATGTCTTTACTGAGCCACCACAGTAGGTGTAACAACCAGTAAATCTTTAGAGGAGTATCATTTGCCTGCTTCACATGTTCTGTCCTTCTGCTGCAGAGCAGTAAGTGGTGTGGATTTGCATTTCAGTATTTAGGATTCATTTTTTCATTTGAGGCATCTGGATAATTTGCAGAAGAATGTCAGCCTCTAAGTAAATTCTTTCCTGAGAAAGAACATTGCAGTCGCTCAACAGCAGGCGCTGCAAGTGGCTGGCTTTGGAACTCACTCAGGAGTCTGGCAGGTGTGGGAGTCTCCGTGTGTGTGTGTGTGTGTGTGTACACGTGTGTGCGCACATGCGCCTGTGTATTGGAAGCCTGGTTCTTGCCATAAGATAGTATGGGATTTGTTGGGTTTATTATTATTATTAATTATTATTTGTTTTTGGATTTTTAAACAATACAAGACTGAGGAATGCTTAAATGTTACTTACTGTAACATTTAAATCGTAATGATGCACCCTCACATTTCAAGAAGCAGAGGCAGGAGGAACTCTGAGTTCAAGGCCAGTGTAGTCTTCAAAGTGAGTTCCAGACCAGCTCAAATACATAATGAGACTGTCTTAGCTTTGAATTGCTGTGTTAAATACCATGAGCAAAAGCAGCCTGGGGAGGAAAGGGTCTGTGGAGGCCATGGAGGGGTGCTGCTTACTGGCTTATTCCCCCTGGCATGCTCAGCCTGCTTTCTTATACAACTCAGGACTACCTGCCCAGGAGCCGCACCACCTAGCGTGAGCTGGGCCCTTCTCCGTCAATCGCTAATCAAGAAAAGGCCCAACAGACTTGCCTATAGGCCAATATTATGGAAGATTTTCTTGATGACTCTAGCTTGTGTTAAGTTGGCATAAAAACAACCAGGACAGAGATCTTATTGAAAATAATAATAATAACAATAGGAGTAAAGTTACTGTTGGTTTATCTTTCATTTCTCACTTGGTAGTCATTCAGGTTTGAAACAGTGCGCCTCTATTTCAGATCCATTAGGTCAGTTTTTGAGAGTGTGCGGAGCAGGTGGGGTGAGTGTAGTTGGCAGACACTGCCTGTACCTGGTACTGCTGAGGCCCACAGAGCCTTTATGTCACTGTAGAAGCCCGGAGCCTGGCTCATTGTTGGACTGAGATGTTTCCTGTTGAGGTACTTGCCCAAGAACAGGTCTTGGGTATGTATGGAAGTTTAGAAGCCGAAAGCAGCCCAGATTTTGATGTGAGAATGCCAGCTGTAAGGACCAGGGAGATGCGAGAGCCCCCAGACTAGACCGTGCTTAGCTTTAAACACACCGCTCTGTCTCTCTGGTTTTAGGGTTATGAAGACTGGCTTCGCCACAAAGCGGACAATGCCATGAACCAGTGTCCTGTGCATTTCATTCAGCATGGCAAGCTGGTCCGGAAGCAGAGTCGGAAGCTGAGAGTAAGTGACACATGCATTTGCCTGATTTACCAGTGTGTTTCCAGAATCATTTCTAAAGCAACTTTGAAAGCAAGTTCGGCTATTAATGTACCTGCGGTTGGATGGCCACCCCTGTCTCATTTAGCTGAATGTGGGAATGGTTTGAGTTGTCGCTGCGGCTTGCTTTCTGTACTGGCTACTGGAAAGCACTTGAGTGTGTGCAGACTGGCTTTGAAAGCTTGTCTCTGGGTCACAGCCCAGCCCCAACTTCAGTCATCACCTGACTGTAAACTTGGACTCATTCTCCTCCTGCCTCTCTCCCTCCTGGGACCCCTCCTGTGCTCAGGCCTCACCCCACTGCTCCTCCCTCCCACTTAGACAGCTCTGTTGTCTGTCCTGACCATTTTTCTAATAGCAGTTTGCCCTAGTCAGGGAATCCAGCCCTGATCTAGGATGAATCTTCCTAGCCTGTCACCAGCCAGCTGTTCAGCTTGGGGTCAGAGGGTCTGAGAATGTGGCCAGCCAGCACGCCCTCCCCAAGACATAGATCACAGATGCATACGCGTGTTTGCTAGCCCCATCCCACTATTAATCTATTGATGCATGACTGTGTACATGTTTATTTTAAACGTATTTGGTGTATAAATGCTCTTTTGTGTGCCACTGCTTTCAGGAGAGCCTTCCCTTCTGAGACACGAACTTGGATGTTTTCCTAGAGTCATGATTCAGAAGGCTGGGGCTCAGGGCAGATAGGGCCAGGGCTAGGGAAGACTGCCAGGCACCACATCCACACTGACATACTCAGATCCTAGCTTAAGTGCAGTAATGATGGGTTTTCCCCTACAGAGTCTCCCTTAAAAGGACATCATTCCTTTTAAAAGGCAGACCTAAATAGTGTCTGTTGTAGAAGAGTGAGTCTGTGATGTAGTAGCTCCTGGGGAGAATTGCTTGCTCAGTATCTGAAATCCAGGATTTAGAACCGAATAGCTCTAAACTGGTTTCTTGGGACAAACCGGGCAGGCCCAAGGTTTCCCTGTGATCGCTATTCCAGCTTGCTAGCCCATGATGCCTTTGTCTTGGAAGGTACAAGAGACTCCTGAGAAATTAGCCCCGTTCTTTGTTTTTTTGTTTTTGTTGTTCTGTTCTTACTTGAATCATTGTAGAGCCACATGTGTCATAAGCAGCAGTGAGACCTTCTTTGTACCTGCCCCAGTCTGTTTGATGCTCGGGTTTGGTCACTTCAAGAAGGGTGTGTCCTCTTGGGAGGGATCTCTTCACCCAGTCCAGCTCCCTAGTCTTGTCGGCTTCTGCATGGTGGGCACCTGCAGGTCCATCTTCCTGGCCCCTGAGCAGAACCCTTGGTGTGTGCTCTACACAGTGAGACACGTAGCTGCTTCCAGCCTTAGCCACAAAGCCGCTGTGAACTTTTGTGTGCAGTACTTTGTGATGTAAAAACTCAGCTGCTGGTTGAATGGCAGCACTGTTTGCGGTCCCGGAGACTTCCCGACACTGTCCAGAGTGGCTCCCCATTTCCTCCCAGCCTGTGAGTGCCCATCCTGGGGACCCCCAGCTGCAGGGCGCACCTGTTTCTCCTTTAGCTGCTCTGTCATCCTGAGTGGTTGAGTTCACGCCTCCCTGTGGCCATGTATGTCTGAGCTTATTTTCTATCTGGAATTCTTTTATATGAAGCAACAGTTCTGTCTCCTGCTGGTTTTCAGTGGGGTTAGTTGTGGCTCATTTTACACACCCTGTCTTTTTAAGAGTACTTAGTCTGGTGCCAGATTTTTTTTCCCCAAACAAGAATTTGCAAGTGAGAAGTCCCCACTGCTCCGTTTCCTCTTTAGAGATCTTGTTTTTGGTGTAATGATGGAATACTCTGTGCCCAGCCCTGGAGCCCAAGAATTTGCCCCTGAGTTTTCATTTAAGCCCTCTGAGGGTTTTGTTTTTGTTTCTGGATTTTGTTGTTGTTTGTTTTGTTTTGTTTGAAGTTCAGGTCAGAAGTTCATTTTTGGCTGTCTACTTTCCTCCTGCATGGGGTTTCCTGTGCCCTTGTATTAGTGAAGTGTGTGTGTGTGTTGTGTTGATCTGAGTGTGAGCCCCACAGTCCCACTTGGGATCCCACACCACAGCACCTCAGCCGTCCATGGTTGGGATGATCAGATTACTGCTTTCACTCCCTCAAGGTGGTTCTAGTGTTCTGGAGCCTGTCCTTCCTACTCAGTTTTCAGTTAGCCACTGTATTTGTCAGATCCGTTGCTATGATGAGATGTGGTTTTCACTAAGCCAAGGGGTCCATTTGGGAAGAGTAACTCTGTCTTCGAGTCTCAGAAATCACTGTGAGCATGATTGGGTTATTTGTCAAACTCTCATTTGTGGATTGATGGGCTTGGGATGCTCTGACTCTGAGAGGGCTATACAGGGGACAGTAATGCTGTCCAGCAGCAGGGAGGCCCTGCAGCCACCACAGACCACCCTGTCTGCTGCACGGTCTTCATGATTGGCAGAGGGCTCTTCCCAGCTGGCATAGAGATGCCTGCATTGTTGAAGAAATAAAGGAGATACAGATATAAAACTAGGTGACTGCTTTAATTGTCACATAATAGGCTAACCTGCAGTTGACCCCTTTGTCTTGGTGACCTGACCATGTCAGCTCAGGTGGGGCCAGTGCTGAGAACTCTGAGTAAGCTTGGAAAGCAGCAGTCTGATTGGAGCCCTCCCAAAGGATACTTCACTCTCGATCACTTTAACTAAATTTGGACCTTTTGGTCTGAATTGTGATAATATTGTTAGAAATATTTGTCTTTGTTCCCACTGCAAAAATTACTGTCCTGGTGTGCAGTGGGGCTACTCTGGTCTGCAGTGACCCACAGAGGCCCAGAGTAGCCTCCTTGTTGCAACAGAAAACTTGGGAGTGGGTCTTCCCTAGAATCCGGTCATCATCCTGTAAGACACAGTGTCTTAGCATACTCTGGATACAATAGGAGAGTGAGTCCCAGCCCAAGATGGCCTCTCAGTGACTGTTGTCTCTCTGTGTTTTGCAGGTTGGGGACATTGTCATGGTGAAGGAAGATGAGACCTTTCCCTGTGACCTGATATTTCTCTCCAGCAACCGGGCAGATGGGACCTGCCATGTCACCACAGCCAGCTTAGACGGAGAGTCGAGCCATAAAGTAATGTGCCTGGTTTGGGGAGCAGCTCAGGGTCTCAGCCAGACCAGGCTTTGGCAGCAGATCCAACATCCTGGGTGCAGACTAAGCATTGCTGTGGTCTCGGAGCTCACTCAGGGTCATGCCCTCTGACCTTTCCCCTTACTCTTGTTGTTTACTATTTTCAGCTCTTTTTCCCCCTATTTTAATGTTTGTGACAACCACCATCTAAGGTGGACGACTGTGCCTGCCATTATCCCAGCTTATTTAACTTATTTAACTGGTATAACAAGTGAAAGATTTAAGTAGATTGTTAGAATATTAATTTTTTCACCTTCTTAGTAAAAACGCATGTCTTTCCCAGTTTAGAATTGTGTGAAAGTCAAGCAGAATTTACTGATATTTCAGTGGCTCGTTAAACTATCTTAAGATAATTCTGGAACTATAGTTAGTTGACTGAACTCTGGATGAAATTCTAGACTGCATTTAAAAACTTTAACAATCATGCAAAAAAAGATATAGCACTGTTAATTTACAAGTTTGAGTTTTTCTAACTTAAAAATCTGGAAGGAGGGACTTTTATGAAAGCCAGCACAATGAAACCAACTGATGCTTCTGGCAGCTCCTGGGAGCACTAGAGTGGAGTCGGTCTCTAAAACAGCTGTGAATGATCCCTGTGGGTGCAGACGGCCTGTGCCGTGAGAGGCAATGTGACAATCTTCGGGGCTCCTCCATGGCATTCTTGTGTAAAGGCAACAATGGGCACGTTGTTGTTGTCCGTGGGCAACTTTGTATTTTTTAGGAATATATCCCATGAGACTTAGCATCCTTCCCCAGGCACTTGTAAACAACAGTCCTTTTGGAGAGAGGGGCTTCTGGTTGACTTGAGGCGTTGTTATACCTAGGCAGGGCTCACAGTCTAACCATCCTAAGACCTTGTAAGCCACTCACAACTCTGTTGGCCAGAGCCTGCTATGTGGACCCCACTGCTGGCAGGCTCCATTCTGGGGAGACTGTGACTGCTCAGATGGAATCCAGGGGTTAGCTCTGCCCTGGGCAGTGTGCTGCAGCCACAGCTGTCAATCTGAGAAATGCTAGCGCCACTGCTGCGCACCAGCCTTTCGTGCGCTCGCACGATCCTATGCCATTTCTGTACATTTGGTTTGGCTCTGGGGGCTGGGGTTATAGGAACTCTCCTTGAAGGAAGTGATTATGGGAAGGCTTTGGCCAACCTCAGGGAGTCTTACACTACTCACATGACCTCAGCCTGGCTTTTTGACCTTTCTGGACTTTTTACATCTGTGTAGTTAAGCTTATGATTACAAACTTTCCCCAAATTCTCAATACATGGCAAGTGCTCAAATGATAGAAAGGGTGATATGGTTATCATCTGTTCCCTTGCTCCAAGTTATGACAGTCACTCTAACACTTACGTTAGGAAGAAACACAAGGTGGCGCAGGCCTTCGTCCCTGCACTCGGGAGGCAGAGGCAGGTGAATATCTGAGTTAGAGGCTAGCCTGATCGATAGAGTTCCAGGACAGTCGGGGCTACAGAGAGAAACCTTGTCTCGAAAAGACGGAAGGAGGAAGGGAGGGAGGCAGGCAGAGATGCAGGGACGTGCTGACCAGCTTCTGAAATGTCTCCTCTCTACTCCAGTCTCCACCCTGGATATAGGAGGTGCACCCCTGTGTTTATCCATGGTCCCCAAATGTGCTCGCTCAGCCATGTGGCCCTGGCCAGCAGCACAGTGCCAGCTGGTATCTACTTAGGAATGCAGTTCTTGGGCCTCCCGCTCAGACCTTCTACCTTGAGGTCTGAAGGGTGGCCTAACAGCATGGCCTAGCTGTCTCCTGGGGACTTTGATGCCCACTGAGGTCAGATGTGATGGACCTTCTGGTCCACACAGCTGAACAGTGGCACAGAAGCAGTGACAACAGGACATTTAGTAGCAGAATGCGGAAAATATACCAACTGGTGCGTCCAGCACCTCCCAGGGACAATATCCTTTACCTAAAAGAGGGACACGTTAGCCCTTGAATCTGTTTCCTGATCGATAGCTCTTACCAGGGCAGGGGCATCAAATATTAGATCTGAAGAAGGTCCAGGCTTGCCCTCGTCCTGATGGTTATAAGCTGGGGATTCTGGGTGAGCACAGAGAGTCAGAGCTCTCCACTTACCCAGTAGGCCAGTAGCAGAGTCTCCTTTAGAGCTTTTTGCACCCAGACTCACAGTAGGGCTTACGGACGTGCGGGAAGACCAGCCTCTGGGGTGGGTGCCAGCGACCAGGCAGAGTGAGGTTGGGGCGTAGCTCATGCTTCCTCTCCAACTGCAGACTCACTACGCAGTGCAGGACACCAAGGGCTTCCACACAGAGGCGGACGTTGACGGATTGCACGCCACCATCGAGTGTGAACAGCCACAGCCCGACCTCTACAAGTAAGCCGAGCACACTGACTGGGAAGACTGGGCACTGATGAGAAGGTCACGTCTGTTGCCATTGACTGGCGCCACGCAGACTCTCCGCAGAAGGAAGCCTAAGTGCCCTTCATTCTGAGGAAGTCATTTGTAACTGGGTTAAGGAATGACACCACAGGTGAAGAAGCACAGAAAGTAAGATGAGAAGGAAGAGTCGAGTGGCCCAGCCACCCCGGCCATGCTGCGGCGTGGGCTGAGCTAGCCATGGTGCAGACTTGGGGGCCCACTGGTACTGTAAGTTATTAAGTGAGCTTTTCCATTGCCAGGTTTGTGGGGCGCATCAATGTTTACAACGACCTGAATGACCCTGTGGTAAGGTGAGTCGCTTGGGAATACAGGCCTTTGTCGTCTTCGCTAGACGAACGTTCACTCTTTGGTGAGTTCCACCGTGCCATTTGGTTTAGAAGGCTTCACTCTTTGGTGGGTTCATGGGTTCTCCCATGCCGTTTGGTTTAGAAGGCAGGACTCTGCCTCATAAGCACTGTTCCCCTCTCCCCTGTTGAAATTGAAGTCATGCCGTGTGTGTGTGTGTGTGTGTGTGTGTGTGTGTGTGTGTGTGTGCGCGCGCGCGCGCCGTGCATATTGATGTGATGAGGATCCTGGGTCCCTCCCCATGACAATGCTAGTGCGTAGCCTCTCCAGCTGGGCCAGGTCAGAAGCAGGCTGGTTCTTAGTGAGGGCAGGGCCTAAACCCGCTGTGAGAGGCACCTGGCTTTATATTTCCAATGCAAAGGCTTGAGAGAGGAGATTAGCCTGCCTGAGGCCATCATTGAGTTGAGATGCTCAGGGTCTGTCTCAGGCCCAACGAGGAAGATGGGACCTGCTGCCTGTGAGGAGGCACGTGTGCTGGTGAGCGTCCTGTTCCGTCATCGCCACCTCGGTGCCCCGATGCACATCCACTAAGAGCGCAGCCACCAGGTGCACTGGTGAGCCCGAGAGCCAGCCTGTAGTGGCCCTTGGTGCCACCTCCCACGTCCCCATCTGAACGCTACATGCCACCATGCTTCCCCAGATGTTCAGTTAGAGAGCTGCCTGCCTTAAACAGTGTATGGCTGGCGTGTTTGATGAGGAAGTGTTTGCTTTATTGCTTATGAAATTGGCTTTCAGTAGGTTTTGAAGTTATGTCTTTATATAAACCTTACTTGGAGATGATCTATTCTTACAATTTAGGCAGTTTCCAGCTTATTGCTATCCTGGTATCATTGTGTGCTAAAGGAAACATTTGCCCAGAAGTAGAGGCAGGCTTACTGGGGAAGTACCACAGGCGAACAGCCACTGAGCTATCCGTATCTGGCCGGTCTCTCCTGGGACTCGGTGAACACGGCTTTAAGGAGACGGGCCGTGTCCTTCTTAGTGTGTTTTTAGTGGCTATTGTCATTTGCTTATGTTTCTTATCTTTGAGACCTTGTCTTGCTGTCAGCTAGAAAGGCCTTACGCCGTTGTCGTCCAGCCTGGGCCTCCCGCCACCATTCCAGCTCTTACTCTGGTTTCGTGGTTGTCATCCAGCAGCAGGGCAGTAGGGTGATAACGCGCAGGCAGGGCGGAGGCGTTGCTGCTGTTTTCAGAGAAGAGTTCCTCACTGCCCTGAGACGGACGGTGTGGAGAACTGGCTTGTTGAGGATGAAGAACAGATGAGATGTGCTCTCATTCCCTGCCTGTGAAACCGAGGGAGGTGTAGTACAGACTCGGGCTTCACAAGGGCTGAGGCGAGGGCCTGAGCTGGGGACTGCGGTCCTAACGCGTGTGTTCTGATGCTAGCTTTAGCTTAGCCTTTAAATATCAAGACTGTTCTGTTTGTCATTTGGATTTTTAAGATGTTTATAAATATTGGAAGTAAGATAAACAGGAGGGAAGTGTTTGCTTCTATCAGTGCCTCATCCGAATTCCCAGTCCACTCAATTATGTTTCTCTTTTCATCTGTCCACACTAAAAGCAAAGTATTTTGTCAAGAAAGTTATTTTTAGAGCTATCAGAGACCCATTTAAGGTGGGGCCGTTTATTTTCATTAATGCTTGTGACATGAATTATTGTAAGCAAGTTGCTAACAGAAGCTGACAGCCCTGTACTGTCAGGAGCTGTGTTGTCAGTGGCTGTCAGACCAAAGGAGTCGCCGTGCGGGCCACCTCAGTGAGGTGTCTGAGCAGCTTGCAGCCCTTCCTCCCTGGCCTCCTGCAGGGTTCAGTCTGGACCATCCTGGCCAAACACACTGGCCCCCCCGAGGGTGTCATGTTCTGAGCATTTGCAGCTGTCAGAGGGCAGATCAGTAAGCAGGTAAATTAAAGCAGACGGGCTCTTCTCCGACACACCATGGTCATTAGGAGAATGCATATTTGATTCTGCTTCTTTGGATTGTCCTTCACTGCTTAGAAGAAAGGCTTATAGCCATGACCTGCAAATAGTCTCTTCATGTTGGACTTCCATTACAGAGGCTCCAGAGTCCCAGCCTCCCTTCTCACTCGAAAATGCGATTAGATTAAGTAAGAGTCTCCAAGTCCTGACGATGGGAGAGAAACAGATGGATGAGTGAACTCAGAGTTTTAGCCTTTTCCGAACACTCTGAGTCCCCCAGCATAGACACCCTCACATTGGAGGTGTGTTGGGGGAGGCGTGCTGGCCCTGCCTTCGGCTCTCTTTTGTAGTAGGTCTAAGTGACATTTCTGATGTCTCTAGATGTTGTGGGTGCTGCAGATAGGGACCCCATCTGAGGACTCTACCTGTGGCCTCTGGTGGAAATGTCATTGAAACATTCCGGCTTCTGGTTATTTGTGGGTAGGGTGTCCTGCTTCCTTGAGGCCTCTCAGATGCCACTGTGAGTGACAGACCAGAAAAACAGAGGACCAGAGATGGTCCAGCAGGAGATGTCTCCACCTCAGAGGAGTCCAGCACTTGCGCAGATGGACTTTGGTAATCTCCATATAGGCAAACTCTACACTGGCGCCACTTCACCTTAGGGTGACTGAACTGATTTTCAGTCTTGCACCTACCACTGCATCACACTGCTCTGGTCTCCTTATCTTCCAGGCCGTTGGGATCAGAAAACCTGCTTCTCAGAGGAGCCACACTCAAAAACACCGAGAAGATCTTTGGTAAACATTTTAATTTACAAATCATTAGTAATCATTTTTAAAATCAAGACCATACTCAGCAAGCTAAACTGCTCCACAGTGCCCTGAGGGCACTGGATGCCCCAAGTGCTGCAGACTTGGTGCAGGGCAATGTTTGCTAAGAGGTGAATGCTGTTGTGTAACCTGAGCCACAGAGCCAGGACCATGAAGACTATAGTTTGCTTAATAAATGGGAACATGAGCTGTGTCCAGGAGGAATTCACAAAGCACTGTAATGCAGGAGGCTTCTCTAAGTTTGCGTGTCACTGCTAGGACCTCCCGGTGGCAGGGTGCTTCTTCTGTTTTAAAGTATACACTGTGCCCTGCTGCCAGATCAACCAATATATTGACATCTGGACTGAAGAATATAAGGTGCAGGTTAGGCCGTCTTCAGGAAAAGACCTTAGTGTGAGGATTGCAGTCATATGACTCGGGAAGCTCGCCTGCTGGTTATGTTAGTGTGAGCTTCCTTTTCTCCAAGGCGTGGACGTCTCACAGACTCTTCTGTTCCCAGGTGTGGCTATCTACACAGGCATGGAGACCAAGATGGCCCTGAACTATCAGTCCAAGTCCCAAAAGAGATCGGCAGTGGAAAAGTAAGACCACTTCCCCGCTTGTACTTCCAGCCATCACTGATCCTGTAGATGCAGCCCTGTTCTCTGGGTCAAATGTTTTCTCAGGGGTCCACTCCTCCAGGGACTAGAGCTGCTTACTGCAGAGCCCATTACCCTGGGGATTTGCCTTCTTTCCTCCTGGGAAGATAAACAGCTACACCCCTCCTATCTCTGTGAACACAACCTGTAAGTCATTTCCCCAAGTTTGAGTTCCCAGGTCAGTCACAGATGCCTCACGTTCTTACTGATCTGGGCACGTCCCAGAGTCGGGTAGCACTCAGCCACTTTAACCGGAGGACTTGATGGGAGCCCAGTGTGTTCCATGTGGTTTTACTGAGGTCACTGTGAGCACAGTGAATATTTGTCATCAGACAGTGAAGCCTTGACAGCTGTTAGGATGGTGGTTAGACTTATGGGAAGGTGGAGTCTGAGGTTTTGTCACCTTTGCCCTTCAGAGTTGTCCTGCCTGATGTGGACGGCCTCCATGTGACAGAGGGAAGCACTGGGAGCTAGTTAGTCGTGTGCAAGATGCTGTCCCTGGGCCAGTCGGGGCTGTGTTAGGTGTGAAATGGAGCTGGGCCTTCCATGAGCCAGTTGCTCTGCTTACAGATTCTGCTTGTGATAAGTGAGCTTCAGAAGCAGACCCCAAAACGAACCTCTCCCCGAACCTGCCTTACCTTGACTCAACACGGACCTGTTCCAACCTCTTGAGACTTCCCTAGAGTGACAGTCACTAAAGTCTAAGTTGGTGGTTCTCAACCTGTGGGTCACGACCCCTTTGGGGGTGAAATGACCCTTTCACAGGGGTCACCTAAGACCATCTGCAGATCACATATTTATGTTACAGTTCACAACAGTAGCAAAATTACAGTTGTGAAGTAGCAACGGACATAACTTTACGGCTGGTTGTCACCAGAACACGAAGAAGTGTACTAGAGGGTTGCAGTGTTAGGAAGTTCAGACCACTGCCCTAAGCTCATTTGGTGGTGCCTGATGGTAGAAGAAGCCAGCTCTGGCTACTGCTGTTCTTTAAGCAGGAGAGTTCCGTGACCCAGAGGCCCATCAGCCACATGGCTCTGGTCCCGAGTCCTGAGCCTTGGCCGAGGTGGCTGTGAATGAGCTGGAGTTGCATGTCACTCTGCTGCCCCTTCGTGGTGAGGAAGGACAGGGAGCAGCCTCTGAAGGCTGGCTGTCTCGCCCTAGGTCAATGAATGCATTCCTGATTGTATACCTGTGTATCCTGGTGAGCAAGGCCCTGATCAACACAGTACTGAAGTATGTGTGGCAGAGTGAGCCCTTCCGAGATGAGCCGTGGTACAACCAGAAGACTGAGTCCGAGCGCCAGAGGAATCTGGTATGGAAGCACTTCCCTGTGTGAAGGAGGTGACCCTCAGGTCACTGTCACAAAAGAGATGCTGCCAGAAAACCACAAAGGCGAATAAATCTGCTTTAGGCAGGATGAAGGCCTGCCTGAGCCTAGGACAGATGTCCTCATTGGCATGTGGTGTGGGCAGATGTGAGCTTCCTGCTGCCTGTGGCTACTAGAATGTACAAGTCTGGAGAATACTCCTTTCCACAAGCAATGTATAAGAACCAAAGTCATTTTGATGTTTCTGAAACTCAATACAACACCATTGAGATAAATACTGCTTTTTGTGGTAACTAGGTGAGCAAAAGGCTCTGACCTCACAGCAGGGCCATGTGTAAACCTAGCCCTGTGTACAAGCACAGACTCTGCATGAAGCTGTGCTCCACCTGCCAGATGACCTGTCCCTAACAGCTTCAAAGGTAGGGATAAACTATACAGAAAAGTCATTCTGAGCTGAGTGTGGTGGTGTGCCTCTAATCCCAGGCAAAGCTGAGACGGGGTGGGCCGTGGAGTGTGTCGTGAGTTTGAAGCCGGAGTCACTATATAGCAAGATCTCATCTCTTCTAAGTTAGGTTGTTAGTTAGAGGGGCATCCTGAATACCCAGAAGTAGCATTCCCATTGGGCCCTGGTTAGCGCGGTCTCCTTATGCCTCTGGCAGTGTGGCTAGCGTGAGCCCTTGTCCCTGACCCTCCCCGTCTCTCCACCAGCACAGCCATGTTGTTCCTCTCGTGGCCTTACCGAGGCATGACCGACAAGGGCTTCACAGTCCCCAGGTCTTTGTCTGTGGGTTGGAACACGTGTTTTGCTTATCTGCCTGGGTAACAGACGACAGCGCCGAGGTCTCTCCTCACCGTGTGACCTGCAGCCTCCTCATGCCACCAATGCTCTCAGTTTCTCAGGGCCTTCACCGACTTCCTGGCCTTCATGGTCCTCTTCAATTACATCATCCCGGTGTCCATGTACGTCACAGTAGAGATGCAGAAATTCCTTGGTTCCTACTTCATCACCTGGGATGAAGACATGTTTGATGAGGAAATGGGGGAAGGGCCTCTGGTCAACACGTCTGATCTAAACGAGGAGTTGGGACAGGTCAGTATCTAGAGACTCTGAATGATTTCCTAGCCCTGCTCACTCCGCTGTGTCTTAGGGGCCTGGGTTGTCTTTGAGTTCTGTTAATTCATCCAGGTCATGCACTGGTGTGTAGATAATGCCACAATGGTAAAAATTCATAGTGAAAGTCAGAAGCAAGGGTAGCAGTGCAGATACACTGACAGCTTACTCTGTTGTTTTATTTTTCCTGGGTGTATCTTTTTTAACTTGATTTACACGATAAGAGTCAATGCTTTTTTTGTTTTGTTTTTAACTTTTATAATGTAAAAAATTGGTTGCATTAGCTGATTTAAGTAAGCTCATCCCTGGGCTTCCTTAACTTATTTTGGGTCATGGCGAAAGAGGGAGGGGCCTGATGAGGCCACTCTCCCACCACTTGCTTTCAGGCATTGCTTCTTTTATAGACGACATTTGATCTTGCAGTGAGCTAGATGGACAAACTTCAGGCAGTGTGAGGTGGTGTGTCGCAGAGTTAATGAATGTGTGGTCTACAGAACCATATAGGGTGCCATGGTCTGTAGACTTGCCTTTCCAGACTGGTGCAGAATGAGATAACAGATGTGAGGCGACAGTCAGAACATCTGGGACAGCCATCAGGGACCCCACCTTTTGAGGAAGGGCTAATGTACACCATACCTGCTGCCCTGTGCTCCTTTTGAGCCCTCCAGGGTCCCAAAGTGTAAGACAGGGCTGATATGCACCCACATCTGCTTACTCCAGACCTCAGTGCTGCTGCAAAGAAAAGAATACCCCAGAAAGACCTCAGGGGAGCCTCTGACCTTTTCCCAGGCTATGTCACAGGAAGAGTCATTTAGCAAATGGCAGTTCATTAAATAAATAACCCATGTTGAAGTGGACACTACAGCCTGCCTTGTGGTTGCCTAGCAACAGCATGTAAACAGTCCATAGACTGACAGGCACATGTTCCACACCTGCCTTGTGGGAAGCCTTTGTTATTGAAGAGGACACTGTCCGTCAAGGCTCCAACTTTGTGATGCATTCCTAGGGTATCTCGTGCCCCACCTCCTGTGTAACAAGTGTGGTCTGTTTCAGGTCTTCTCTAGAAGTCAGTTAGGAAGTGTTTTGTAGGAGGAATGTCAAGGGATGCTCTGGGGTAGGATGTCTCCCCACGTAGAGTCCACCACAGAATCTGACTCGCCTTTCCTGGGCACAGCAGGCTGAAGCCTGTGTTCAGTGAATTGGGCCACTGAGGCCAGGACTAGGTGGTGAATCCACAAAGCAGTGTAGGTCAGCAGTGCCTCTCCATTTGTTCAGCAGAGCAAGATGGCAGTTCTGTCTATGAGACAGGAACCTCCCACCAGCGACGTCTGTGTCTGAAGCAGGCGTGACTGCCTTCTAAGTAGACCTCATTCAGGTGCTTCAGCATTTCCCTGTGATGTCAGCACTCACACCCATGTTGTATGGAGGAGAAATTGAGGCTTGAAGGCTTTTCCAGCTGTCTTAGGAGTCAAGTGTGGAGCCCCTGCTGTCATGGAAGACGCATCGTCTCTGACTGCAGCCCTGCCTGTGGAGTGTGCTACAGGCTGTGGAGTGAGCAGTCTGTGCCTAGCAGTGCAGCTGGTGCCTTTCCAAGTGCCAAAGACGATCACCAGTGTCCTTGGTGGTCACTGATGCAAATCCCCTCGACAAACGACAAGCTAGCAACAGCTCAGGAAAGGTCACTTGATGTGATCCAGTAGGGCGAATCCCTGAGGTGCCAGATTAGCAAACAGTGCCCACATGGCAATGCAGGAGCGCACAAGCCAGATGATCATCTCTAGGCGCAGAGAAGGCGTGAACAAAGTTTCGTGGCAAGTTAGGGGTAGAAGGCACATCCTAGCACAGCACGGGCCATGTGTATCAGCCTCATAGCCAGCACTGTGCTCCTTGGAGAAGTGTTGAACTTCCTCTAAGGTCAGGAGTGGCAGAGGACTCCTGCTCTTCCACAGCCATTCCATTAGATGCTGCAGGAGAGAGGGACGGAGGAAGAAAGGAGAGAGAGGAGAGGAGACATCCAAGCAGGGAAGGAAGTTAAATTGTTCCTGTTTGCAGGCAACTGTATAAAACCCTGAAGACCAACAAAGAGTTATTAGAACTTATAAATTCAGTAAAATTGAAGAATGTAAGCTCAAACACATAAAACCAGAGTCTAACATTAATATCAGACTACTGGATAAATAGATCAAAGACACTGTTCCTGTCTGGAATAGTGATAACCATGTTTCCTTCATGTCTCCATCCAACAGAAACAGTTGGATTAGCAGCAGGAGTCTTTGGCTGGAGAAATGGCTCAGCAGTTAAGAGCACTTAACTGCTTTTGCAGAAGTCCAGAGTTGGTTACCAATACCCATGTAGGGCAGCATACCACCGCTTGTAATTCCAGCTCCTGGGGATCCAACACCCTCTCTGGCTTCCACAGTCACTGGACTCATGTATGCACACCCACACACCCATGTAGCTGTACACCTACTATGGTGGCTCACCAAAGAAGACATGGAAGAATATTCATAAATGTAAACTCTGCAGATCTCAGCAGAGGGAACCTCCATCATGACAAATGCCATCTTGGTCAGTAGAACCCTGAGCATCTGAGCTCAGGTGTGTTTCTTGATTCAGAACTCCTCAGGTGTTCTACATAAAGGCAACACTTGCAGACAATACAAAATACCAAGGCACAGACCCTAGAAATCAGCTACTGCTGGGTTCTTAGGGATGTAGCCAGCATGCCTTTCCTGGCTGGGTGATTGGAAGAGGCTCCCTTGGGTTTTGGGGCTGGTGTTTAGATAGCAGGGTTGTTTTTGCATACAGCATCTCTCTGTGCTTGTGGTTTACAGTTAAGCACATGCAGGAAGGGCATCTTCTGCTAGGCTTTATAAGAGCATGTTCCCAGAAAGACCCTTATAAAGCCATATCTGACACTCCCTCTGCACCCCACCCATACCCCCAGTGTGCTTGATTCCTACATCGAACCCACCCCCGCTGCAGAGCTGTGTGCTTGGCTTGGAACCCCATCTCTTGTGTTCAGCACCCATGATGGGTGTGTAACCTGTGACTCACTTCCATTTAGAGTTTAAAGCTGGAGGCATCTTTAGCGCTTTGCGATTTTCTTCCTGAAGTGTGTTTTGTCCTTTCACTTGTGTGTATCCTGTCTTCTGAACCTCATCTCGCCCTGCGACTCTTGACCTTTCAGACTCTAGAGGAAGTTCTTCCTTCACCCATCTGTGCTGTCTTGCTTAAGAGAGTCGGGGCTTCCCCACATCCTGCTCTTCACAGACACATGGAGCCCTGGCTCCCTGGAGGCCAAGTTCTACAAGGCCACATTGTATGCTGTTTCATATCTGTCACCAGTGTGAGGAGCGTAGGGCCTGTTCCCCCAAAATTGCACCTGTCTGGGCATTGGGGGGTGCGGTGGGTACCCACACATGACACTGGATCTGTCTGGACAGACTCTCAGAAGTCGCTGCCCCACTAGGGGTGTAATAGGCTTAGGCTAAAATGTGCACCTTCCTAAATCTGGCTTCACCTGAGTGTGTGGTGCCCTCAGGTGGAGTACATCTTTACAGACAAGACGGGCACCCTCACAGAGAACAACATGGCCTTCAAGGAATGCTGCATCGAGGGCCACGTCTACGTACCCCATGTCATCTGCAATGGGCAGGTCCTGCCTGACTCTTCTGGCATTGACATGATCGACTCTTCCCCAGGTGTCAGTGGAAGGGTAGGTTGCAGCTCCTCGGGGTGGAGGGTGTGTCTGTGCACACGATCAAGGGTGCAGTGGGGGTGCTTTCACTCCCAGAAGTTGCCCCATCCAGTCCTTTGTAGAACTTCCATGGGTTATGGTTAGAATCCACTGTGACGCTGTGTCCCCTGCCGAGGAGCGCAGATCTCGACAGTGATCCCTCTGCTAGAATTAACCTGGGGGAGGGGCAAGTGGGACAGGCAGCATGCTGAGTGTAACATGAATATGCAGTTTGCATGTGTACAAAGCTGCATGAGCATCCAGATGTGCACACACACACACACATGTATTCACATGCTCACAGATACATCTACACATACTGCACTGTGCGTATGCACGCGTGTGTATATGCGCGCACACTCACGCACACACACAAGTGCTGTGGCCTCAGGCATAGTATCTCTGCTCAGGGTTAATACCAGCACCAGTTGTATTGGAGAGTAAGAGAATATGTCATGACTACAGAACCCGGGGGTTCCACTGAGAGCCAGAAGTGGCCTGTTAATGTTCAATGAGTTGTTGACAGTCAGAACACTGGCTCCTCCAGCGTGAGCTCCGACTGGTGTCATTTCCGCACAGAGGGGCAGGTGACATCCAGAGGCAGCCATAGCAGCCGCACACCCGCCTGTTGCCACCCCAGCTTCCAATGACCACATTGGTTGCCAGGGAAACCTATCATGGCCACTGTGCTGCCTAGTGACTGAGGACCTCAGTAATCTTCAAACTCTGACTGCAGGGTGCAGCCAGCACTGAGTATGCTGAGCTCAGATCTGGGTCAGCCTATTGTGACCTCATATGCACCTCTTCCGCAGCAGCATGGGGCTCCTAGCTTCTGCTTCCAGAGCTGTGTTAAGATTGCGCTTCAGGCTGCAGGCTCACGGCTGGAGGTTAGGGCAGCGTCCTTTTCTGGAAGTAGACTGCCACCGCCCATAGGCACCATGGCCAGAAACAGGAATGTAGGGTGTTCAGCATAGGTGGCCCATTTTCCCCACGACATGACCATTCCTGAGTGTGCTAAAAGCCACACCTTCCTGGTTCCTAGGAGTGTCACTATGAGCAGAAACCTTTTTTTCAGTCTTCACTGCCTATTAATACTTACATAAGTTGCCATGGCAACTCTGAAGCATGAAGGAGTCACATGTGGCTTCTCCTTTGTATCTGCTGAGACAAGCTAATGACAGTTCACCCCCATGAGGTCTTGGCCCCTGCTTTGCGGGCCTGTCCACTCTGTTGTCTCATTCACATTCTTCTCATCACAGGCAGAGTCGTCACATTTTTCCCTGTCTCCACAGGAACGGGAGGAGCTGTTTTTCAGGGCTATTTGCCTGTGCCACACCGTGCAGGTGAAGGACGGTGACCATGGGGATGACGTGGACGGTCCCCAGAAGTCTCCAGACTCAAAGTCCTGTGTGTATATATCATCCTCCCCTGATGAGGTTGCACTGGTTGAAGGTGTACAGAGGTGAGTCAGCCTGCTGGGCTAGGTCTCAGACAGCTAGGGACCCTGTACTGTGCCCTCTGTGACCTCAGGCCCCTTGCACTCTTTGTGGCTCTGGCTCTCCTAGCCAGCGACATGAGCCCCTGTTGCTGTGTTTTCTGAGCTTGCAGCTGTCTGGATAGACGCCCCCTCCCCAAGCTTTCCCTCTGATCCTAAGACACCAAAGCCCGCTGCCTACGGCTCTCCCTGAACCCTGACCTGGAGAGCCAGCAGCTGGATGCAAGACTCTACCTGGCACTGCTTTTTCTTTGTGTTGGGTCATTCCGTCTGGGAAATACACTGAACAGGAGTCCTCTGGAGTCCTTTCTGCTGTGTGAGGTAAACAGACCTCAGAAAAACACTCCAAACATGTGACTCCAATTTCATGTCAGGGACATCTCTGAGACTCCCAGTCACAGTTCTTATGGAACAGTAAACCCCCAGTGTCCCCTCTCTGCTGCCACTAACAAATGTGTGCAGCCTCCAGAGATTGTGAGGACAGTGGGAGAACATTCTTGTGCTTCTCCCCTCTCACAGAAGTGCTGTGTTGTGACTAAGCAGATCTGCTTTTCCTGTGCAGCTTGGGTAGTGGCAAAGATGTGTGAATGATGTTGCTCTCAGTGTCAAAGCCTCCCCAACACACACATACACACACACACAGCCCTTGAGGCTAAGTTTGGAAGCATTCATAAGGTGAATCTGTGCCTGCTTCAGATAGTGAAAGTCAGGTTAAGCTGTCCCATCATCCCTGTAGCTCTTCTCTCCCCAAGGGTCTTTGTCTTAGCTGAAGCCAGCTCCTACTGGGGCAGGTGGCCGCCATCACCCACACTTCTAGCACCTACCTGCTATGACAGCCAGTGCTTGATTGGCGGTGTGTTCTGTCCCATCTTTTGGTAAACCGCGCAAGGCCAGACCTTCTTCACTCTCTGGCAGGTGCCCCGTGGCTGCAGGTGCCCCGTGGCTGCAGCAGAGGGAGGGCATCATTGCAGACAGCCACCATGTGCCCATGTCCTGTCAGATAACTAGGTTGACTGAGCAGACTGTCTTCATTGCATAATTTGTAAAACAGAAATACAACAAACCCAGAATGTGTTTCTCACAGTTTGAAGGCTGGGAGGTCCAGGGTTACGGCACCAGCATCTCAGAGGGTTTCTTGCTGTGCCCTAAAATTGTGGCCGCATTGAGAGAGAATGAGAGGACAGAGTAATTCTGGGTATGAGGAGCCCTCTCCTGCAGTGGCCATTTTGGTCATTTCATGAGGGTTAAAGCACTCTGGCCAAGCACTCTTGACTCTTGCACTAGGGTTCAGTTTCTAGCCCGGGGACTCTGGTGCCTGAACTGTGGCAGATAACACGTGAGGGTTCTCTTTCTACCAAAGCCCACTAATCAGTTACAGAAGCAAGGAGTGCAGTCCGGGCATGGGGTGTTGACTCTACCGGCCGCCATACCCACAGAGTGCACCTCTTCACTGCAGGAGGGCAAGCACTTGGGTCATTGCCTGAGCTGGTAAATAAAGCGAATCCCTGTGTCCTGGCTTTTCAGTGCACTGAACAGCTGCCCTCTGGGAAGGACCGGCTCACTCTAAGATGAGAGCTCCATGGAAGAGGCCTATCTGCATTTCAGATTAAGCACTGGGCTTGCCTTCTCTTCCCCACTGCAGGCTTGGCTTCACATACCTGAGACTGAAGGACAATTACATGGAGATACTGAACAGGGAGAATGACATCGAGAGGTGAGGAGCTGTCTGCATGAAGCTGTGTCACCGGGAAAGAACTGAGCCCGTCCTTTGCAGTGAGAATGCCCAGTGTGAGAGGCAGGTCTGCATACTGTCTGAGCTGGGCCCGGCACTCAATGGCAACTCCAGCTCTGGAGCCACAGCAAGTCAACTGAGAGGTTTTCAGACTTGGCCTGAGAGCTGTGGGCTCTTCTGATATTCCAAATGAGACATGAGTCTTCTGGAGGAGTCGGAGCCGGGCTTCCATCACAACTCTTAGGCACTAACCCAGCACAGGGGTGGACCTGGGCATTCTCTGCGGCCCAGACACCCAAGGGGGTATCCGCACGGGATGGCCAGGGCACAGGGAGAGGTGAATTTGTAGAATTTGGCAATCCCTGAAACTCAGCGCCCACTTGGCAGCAGAGAAAATATGTCCCACTTTTCTGTTTCAGATTTGAATTGCTAGAAGTTCTGAGTTTTGACTCTGTGCGGAGAAGAATGAGTGTGATTGTAAAATCTGCTACAGGTAAATTTTCTCCTAACATTACATGGCGGTGGATTTATTCTGATGCAAAATTATGTAGGATCTTTAAGGGTTTAGGATGTAAGACCTATTTACTGCACTTTTGTGTATGAGCATGTATGTACATGCATGTGAGTGTGTATAGGCCAGAGGACGACCTTGGGTGTCGGCTCCTCAGGCACTGACCTCCTTTTCTGACCTTAGATGTGGTCTCCCACTGGCTTGGAACTCACTGAGTAAGCCAGACTGTCTGGGCAGCAAGCCCTAGAAACCCTCCTGTCCCTGCCTCCCCAGCACTGGGATTACAAATGCATGCTACATGCCTAGCTTTCTAACATGGGTTCTGGGAATCGACCCAGGTCCTCATGCTGGCAGGCAGATTCTTTACTACCTAGACTACCTCCCCATCCCCACTGATTCCATGTTTAAAAAGCATAGGTAGAGGGGCTAGGCCTCCTGCACTCTCCATCATCTATGACGTCCTACTACTGGGCTCCACACACACCCGAGTGACAGCGCATGCTTCTGACTGTATGTAAGGGCATAGATGTTCTGTACCAGGATTCCAAATGCTAACTAAACACAGTGGCTGCGTTGACGGTAGAGCCGCACATTCTGGTTTGTGGTTAGTGTGGGTAGTAAAAGAGTGGGTGCGCTGGAACTCCTGGACCAGGTGGTTCTGGTTGACCCCCACATGCGATCACCATGTGGGTTGGCATTGACTCTTCCTGGCCATGCGGCTCTGGGGCTGTTCCTTCCCTGTCGGCATCCTGTCTAGAAGGCGTCCTCTCCCGCCCTCACACCGGGCTGGCTGCTCCCAGGCGCTCGCAGGGCTCCTCATACATCCGCACAGCCCTGGTGTCAGGCTGTTACCACTGGTCCTGGCGTTTGACCAGCGCAGACTGTGGGTGTATCCCCAGGTTGCGTTTTCAGGCTCTGTCTTTGCCTACCATCTCCTTGCCACCACAGGCCACTTGCCCACCTGTGTCCCTGACTGGATCATGTTGTGACGTGGCAGCCCCACCGGAGCTGCCTACTGTGGACTGCCCTCCTGAGAGACCCCGTCACCGACCTCCAGACACTGGAGACACGGCTGAGCAGCAGCCATGGCTCTGTTGTCCACACTTTCCTGTTCGTGCACCTCAGCATTAGTACTTCCTACAGTTTGGACACAGGACAAGTGGGTGCCTGTCCAATAGCTGTGCTTGAAGATTTGATCCCAGTCCCCAGCACAGAAGAGTGCCCCTCCTTCCTCCCACCCTGGACAGTAGTTGACTAAACCGCCAGCCTCTTGAGTCCTCTAGATTTAGTCTCCACATACTCCCAGGCATCCTCAGTGTTAGGGGCATAGGATCCTATCTCTACAGGGACACTGGGCATCCCACCTTCCTTCTTCTGTGGCCCTGCTGCCATTGGGATGCACAGTGTTATTATTGTTGCTGTGGTTATTGACAAGGTTTCTCTGTGTAACCTGGCTGTCCTGGAACTCCCTCAGTAGACCAGACTGGCCTTGAACTTCGGGATCTGCCTGATTCTGCCTCCTGAAAGCTGGGATTAAAGGTGTGCACCATGCCACCAGACTCAGTTTGCTGTGATGTTTCTGTAGATACACCCAAACACTCTATCGCAGAATGGCTGAGTGTGGGGCCTGAGATTGTGTCCTTCACAGAGTAGGGCCACTGAGGGTTGGGCCTGAGACTGTCCTTCACAGAGTAGGGCCACTGAGGGTTGGGCCTGAGATTGTGTCCTTCACAGAGTAGGGCCACTGAGGGTTGGGCCTGAGACTGTCCTTCACAGAGTAGGGCCACTGAGGGTTGGGCCTGAGATTGTGTCCTTCACAGAGTAGGGCCACTGAGGGTTGGGCCTGAGATTGTGTCCTTCACAGAGTAGGGTGGCTGAGGGTCAGGCCTGAGATTGTATCCTTCACAGAGTAGGGCAGCTAAGGGTCGGGCCTGAGGCTGTTTGCAGAGAGGCTGGGCTGAGCAAGTCGTGTTAGAGCCAGTTTCTCAATGAGGCCACTTGTTTGCTGTTTGCTCATGTCTCTTACCTGGAAGAAAAAAATCTTTAATGTTGAGAAAAGGAGCATGCATATCCAGCACAAAGGTGCTCAGAGTTTTGAGAACAGGACTAGAGATGTGATGGAAGATAGAGTTTCCCATGATGCTTTGTAATACAAAGGACAGCCTGTCCATGGAAGACCCACTTTCGGGAGGATTGAACACTTACCTTCTGGTATTTCATGAAGTTTGAGCACTCCTTTTAGGTCGGCAGCATACCCTTTGTTCTGTTGTGCTCAACCCCAGTCCCAGGAAACATGTTGCTCCTCACAGGGAGTCTGAGCACCAAAGCCCTCTTTGTTCCTGGCTCCTGACTGTCTTGGGAGCTCCAGGTTGTAGGGATTAAATGAGGCCCTGGAGTATTCCATAGGTTGCACTTCTTCCAGATCAACTTCTTCCGAGTGCCAACTGGTCCTTTAAGGTGTCTTTTAAAAATGTGTCCACACTTCGATCACTTGTTTCATTAATAGCAAGTTGAAATGTAAATTTGTCTCCTTAAATCGTAATTGAATTTAATATTAACTGCCCCCTTCCTTTTCCAGGAGAAATTTATCTGTTTTGCAAAGGAGCAGATTCTTCAATATTTCCCCGAGTGATAGAAGGCAAAGTAGATCAGGTCCGGTCCAGAGTGGAGCGCAACGCAGTGGTAAGATGCCGACCCTTCCTGGCCCCTCTCCCTCCTACAGACCACGGGTTCCAGCTCCACATTCAGCAACGGTGCTTTCTGATATTAGCGGTTGCTCTGCTTTCCTGTGTGTTGGCAGTTGGTAGGGAGAGTTCTTCCTCCCGTTCGCTCCATAAGCTGTTCTCTCGTGAAGGGAGCTCGTCTCATCTCGGCAGTTCCTCCCATGACTAAGGAGCCAGAGACACCCTATGCTTGCAGCTAGGTGGCTTTCTGCTGTGTAAGGACCGTCACATTCCCTGAGAGAAAGTTCCCATATGTGCTACAGAAGCCGTGTGCTGGGTGTCAGCTAGCTTATCAGAGCAAACTTCTTAAAGCCCGGATGTTAACTTTAATTTCAAGTGGGTAAATTGGGGACTCTGACCCCTTCCGCCAGGGTCACCTCCCGGAGAGCCACTGGAGACACTGGAGACAGTTTGTATTAGCACACTGACAAAGTCCATACCTCATTTGTCTGGGGATTCTCCCCCACCTGAGAATATTTTCCTTAAGAGAATAATATTTTAATTATGATTAAAGTACACCTTTTTAAAAGGTTTTATTGAGCTTTAATCAGTACACATAGTGTGTTTATATTGAGGATAAAACTAGGTAAGTTTTGATTTACACCTCTGAAAACACTGCTCCCACAATGTCCTCAGAACCAGTTTTCCCCTCCTGTCAACTCTCCCGTAAACACTGCTGTTTGCCTGCTGTGGGCGGGTTCCTCCCGCTGGAGTGTTCTTACCAGCAGACTCAGTCTGTTTCCTTACCAGGCTTCTCTCACTGCGCACACCACTCTGAGATTCATGCACACGGGTGCCTCTCACAGCCCGGTGTTCCTTTCCTGCTGAGCAACCCACTGGTGCTGATGCCCAGCTTTTTCATCTGTTCACCTGTCAGTGGACATTTGAGACTGAACCCCAGTGTGACTGTGGTCCTGACTTAGATGCCCCGTCCCTGGGAAGCTGTGGCTATGCTTGCTCTCCGCATTCGTCTCCTCTCTCTCTGTTGCTCTCCCATGGATGTTTCTGGTTGTGGTGAGTCTGGGATAGTAATTCTCATACTTTTTCTGTTCATGAGTCTGAAGTGGTCTGTGGGGATTCACCAAGGTTGGACATTGTTCGGTAATGCGTTGGTAATGATGTGAGTCCCCTCCACCGCCTCTCACTTGGCCTGCCATCACTGGCGGGTTAACTTGCCCCTCTGTGTGTGGACTCCATCACAGCTGTCATCACCCACTTCCTGCATCTAGAATCTTATTTGGAGAAATGGTCAAACTCCTCAGAAGCAGCTTGTTCCTTTGAGTAATAGCTTCATGTGGTTTGGTGGATGGAACAGCATTTTGCCTGGTGCCCTTGGGAATGCTGGGAACACACTGTCCTCAGGAGCCTCTTGATGGTTTCTGCTGGCCTCTGGCCTGTCAGTCCTCTGTCCTCTCAGCTCCCCAGGGCCATTGGCTGTTACAGCGCCTGTCTTAGGCTTAATGCTGCTGGGTACTACACTTTCACCAAAAACAACTGGGGAGGAAAGGGTTCATTTCAGCTTGCGTGTCCTGATCCTACACCGTAGGGTAAGAACTGAAGCAGAGATGGCAGGGGAACCTAACTGGATTGCTCAGCTGCTTTCACGCATACCTCAGGACCACCTGCCCGGGGATGGCACCACCCACAGTGGCCCAGTGTTCACGCATCAGTCACTAATTAGAAGTGCTCCACAGGTTTGCCTACACCAACCAGGACGCCTCCCTTAGATCCCCCTGGAATTCTTAAGACTCATCCTACAGCTCAGGTAATTCACACCTCTGCCTGAGTTCCCCCACCCATGTCCCAGCCCAGGAGTTACCCGGGCAGGAGCTGCAGAGCTGTGGAGCTGCAGTCCCCACATCGATAGTGCTGTTTTTAAACAGTTAAAGCTTTACACAGGCAAAGACAGTTGTGTCTAATGCTGAGGGGACCGTTGTTTCCTTCAGGTCCAGTTTCCTGTTTCTTTTTCAGCTGCCTGTTTAAGTATCATAGTTAAGAAATGGCTGCCAAATACAAGATTATGAAGACTTTACCCTGGATTTTTTCTCTAAGAACTTCATAGTTTCAGCTTTTAAATTTAAGACATTGATCTTTATGTAAGACATTGCCTTATTTTTGAGCACCATATTGAAGGGACAGTTTTTCCCGATTGAATGGATTTGTTCCTCTTTTTAAATCATCTGGCCAGATGTTCCAGGATTTGTTTCTGAATCTCAGTTCTGTCCTATTCTTCTCATCTGTCTGTCTTCATACCAGTTCTGTACAGTTTTCTTTACTGTTATGGCTAGTAAGTTTTGAAACCAGAATGCATGCATGCCCAACTTTATTCTTACCTAAAATTGTTTTGCTCTGCTGAGTGCCTTGAAATTTCCTGAGCTCCGGATCATCATGGGAAGCTCGATAGGGTCACAAGACTGTACCAATGGCTTTGAGTGGTGTTGTTGTCTTAACAAAACGGAATCTTCCAATCCACGGAAGCAGACGTGTTTCTGCCATTTGGCTCTCTTCCGTGTTGCATAGTTTTCAGTCTGTGAGTAAGCACATCCGCGAATGTTTTCTTTCTGGTGCAATTGTGGGCAGAGCTGTTTGCTTAGTCTCCTTCCAAGGCGAGTCTTGGGAGTGCTGAGCTGCATCTGGAATGTCTGCACTGATGTCACAGCTGCGCCGTTCTGCATTCACATGATAGCTCTGGAACCCCAAGCGTTCCTTATGGCTCTGGCTGTCGGATCCCTGGTCTGCACATGCAGTCTAAAAGTACTCTTCTGATTGGGTACCACCTCCTTACCAAGTTGCTTTGATAGAAGCAATTTGTGATGCAGAAGTGAGGCCTCCCCTCCTTGGAGCGGTTCTTAGGAATCTCTGTGAGGACAGCTCTGTGTTGATCCCGCAGGAGCTTTCAGCTGTTTCCCCTGCATCAGTTCAGATCAGCACAGGGGTCTTCATCCTGGTACCATAGCATGTTGCATTAGCCCGTGTCCTTGCTGAGTCCGTTTGGCATTCGGGGATGAGTCCCAGTCCGTCACGGCATGCAACCCTTTCGTGTTTGCTGGTGTGCTGTTGAGGATTCTGTTTGCTGGTGTGCTGTTGAGGATTACTTTATCTGTATTTATGAGTGAGGTGCTCTGTGGTGGTCTCCAAGTGTGATTGTGTTTGTGCAGCTTGGAAGTGTATCATAGAGGACTTCTGTCGTACCTAGCAGGGGCTCAGGGAAAAGCACCTCTGCCTGTGTCGCCACAGTAGAAAGTCCCCCGTCTACAAGCCAGGGCCTGTTCATCTCTGAAAGCCTTGTTTACCTCTCACAATACCCTACATTCTGGACAGTTCTAGATTGTTATCTTTTGAGGCTTTCTTCTTGTCGGATGATTCTTCTGGCAGAAGCAGTGTGTTTTGCCTCTGTGCCCCTCCTCCCTCTTGAGGGGCTCTGAGAACTGTTAACCAGTGGGGTGTGCCCTTCACACAAGTTAGAAGGTCCGAGAAATAATGTGAACTGCAACCTGTTCCCTGAAGAGCTGTGAGAAGCGTTGATAACATAATGGGAAATATTTTATAAAATGTAAACCCAGAATTTGAAATGCTTATTTAGGATGCCTGTGAATATCACACTGTGTGTTACATGGAATTAAGGTGAAGGAGCAAGAAACGCACAAAGGAACCAACCACACCGTAACTGTCGACCGGTGATGGTTTGGTGTGTCTCGGCAACAGTAAGGCACAGTCATTGTCATTAGAACTCTTCAGGCTTCCCTGTGTGCCAGCATGTGGAGGAGCAACCCTGCCGGCTCCCTTAGCATTCACCACGGTCGAATCCTGACAAGCCCCTAGCTCTGGAAACACCACAACATTGCAAATGTTCACCTTCCCGAAAGCTTAACTTGAACGCTGTATTTGTTTCCTTGAAGGAACAGAGCCCGTGCTCTGGGGTAGGGGCCCCGACTAGGCATCGCAGGTACGGCTCTGCAGCACACATGGTGATCCATATGTCGTGCGCTCAGCGAGCCCCGAGGTGGCTGGGTTCTGACTCACTCATGCTCTTCAGAGGCGGGTGTGAGGCAGCTCCGGCTTGTGATCCACAGGAGGGGTTGCGAACCCTGTGTGTTGCCTACAAGCGACTCAAGCCAGAGGAATATGAAGACGCTTGCTCACTGCTGCAGACTGCCAAGGTGGCTCTTCAGGAACGGGAGAGGAAGCTGGCGGAGGCCTATGAGCAGATCGAGAAGGACCTCATTCTGCTTGGTGCTACAGCTGTTGAGGACCGGTAAAGACGTCATGTGTGTCTGTGTTCAGTTTCAGATGGGCGAGGGGGCGTGGGAGTGGGATGGAGGGCAGCTAGCATACATCCGTGTGTCCCTGCTAAGGCCAAGGCTCATCAGTTTCCTTCACAGAGAGTGACTACCCAGGAAATCCGAGCTGAGTGATACGGTACTGGCCACAGATAGGGTCCCTGAAAGAACGCTTTCCCACAGAACAGTGAAAACAACATTTTACATCATGTTAGGCACAGAAGAGCCAGTTTCTTACCGTGCCTTAGAAAGGAATTAGTAATTGTTTCCCTAACTGCTGCTGGCTCTTCTGACACAGTTGTGACTTTTTAGATTTAATGTTTTCAACCTATTTGTCAACGGAACATGGAGGGTTGGCACCCAGGAGCAAGTAGGGGTGAATGGCAGTAGAATGATTTGTTTTTCCTAGACAAGGTTTCTCTGTAGCCCAGGTGACAAAGAGCATGCATCCCCTTGGGGTTACAGACAGGGTGTCCAGCTGAAGTGACATTTGATCACAAGTTACTTCTTTAAACCCCAGAGCCAGCACATTGGTAAACTTACCACTCCAGGCCTCAGGTCCCAGAAAATTACAATATTGGCGGTAGCTTCCCTCATCTGTGTGGCTATAACAGTGGATCTCCACACTTTGGGCCAGGGACCTCCTCCCAGGGGTCTGTAGAGGTGAGAGGTCATACCAGATTTCAGACAGTGCTGGTGCATGCTAAGCCAGTGGTAAAGCTAGCTAGCTGTGGGCCGCTGGCCTTCTTGCAGCATCTCACGTGTTACCTAGAGCCTGGCTGTGGGCCGCTGGCCTTCTTACAGCATCTCATGTGTTACCTGGAGCCTGGCTGTGGGCCGCTGGCCTTCTTACAGCATCTTACGTGTTACCTAGAGCCTGGCTGTGGGCCGCTGGCCTTCTTACAGCATCTCACGTGTTACCTGGAGCCTGGCTGTGGGCCGCTGGCCTTCTTACAGCATCTCATGTGTTACCTGGAGCCTGGCTGTGGGCCGCTGGCCTTCTTACAGCATCTTACGTGTTACCTAGAGCCTGGCTGTGGGCTGCTGGCCTTCTTACAGCATCTCATGTGTTACCTGGAGCCTGGCTGTGGGCTGCCGGCCTTCTTACAGCATCTCATGTGTTACCTAGAGCCTGGCTGTGGGCCGCCGGCCTTCTTACAGCATCTCATGTGTTACCTAGAGCCT
Source organism: Cricetomys ansorgei (assembly GCA_026225945.1). NCBI lineage: Eukaryota > Metazoa > Chordata > Mammalia > Rodentia > Nesomyidae > Cricetomys > Cricetomys ansorgei. The sequence goes on from JAMJFZ010003960.1 coordinate 2,944,123, forward strand.
GGCTGTGGGCCGCTGGCCTTCTTGCAGCATCTCACGTGTTACCCAGAGCCTGGACTTCAGCACCAATGTGGTACCAAAAGGAAGGATAATGGCCTGATTTCTTGACTCTGGTTTTTTGTTTCTCGTAATGATCCTGCTTCTAAGTGGAATGATTCTGGATTGTGAAGGACATGAGGCTCAGTGAGAGGTTCTCATGCAGAATGGCCTCCATAAATAGCTCACTGTGTGTTTGGGGAGCCCGTAACTTTGGGGGCAGGTTCAGTCCTCTACGTAGACCCTCAGCCACTTTGCACAGTGTTCCATAGAGCTGAATATTTTAATGGTTTCATGTCTCTTGATACTGTTTATTTGGATTTGTATCTTGACCTCCCGCCCCCTCCCCCCCCTCACCCCCCGCACTGTCCGGGTTCCACTTTCCCAGACTGCAGGAGAAAGCCGCTGACACCATCGAGGCACTGCAGAAGGCGGGCATCAAGGTCTGGGTGCTCACTGGGGACAAGATGGAGACGGCCTCGGCCACCTGCTATGCCTGCAAGCTGTTCCGCAGGAGCACGCAGCTGCTGGAGCTGACCACCAAGAGGTTAGAGGAGCAGAGCCTGCATGACGTCCTCTTTGAGCTGAGCAAGACAGTGCTGCGCTGCAGCGGAAGCCTGACCAGAGACTCCTTCTCAGGGTAGGCAGCTCCTCCAGCCTCTGCAAGTCAGTCCCGCCGTCCTCGTGAGGCACGGGTCTTTATGTGGCACTAGTGCCTGCCTTCCTGTGGGTCGGGCAGATGCTCTGGGGGAGACAGAAGCTTCCTCCCTACCGCTGTTGTCCTGTCAACGAGAAGCTGATAGGTAGAGGATGCAGAAAGATGTTTCAGTGGGGACAATTTTCATCCACTGTTGTGCCTCCTGGGTTCATTATGGATGCCTCAGAATGCAACCAGAGAGGCCAGAGGTAGTTAATGATGTAGGCTGTTTGTCTGAGACATGTTACTGAAGCTGGGTCTTTCCAAGAATCTGCCGTGGTTTTTACACATTTCACAAGGGCTTCCCTTCCCAGTGTTGCATGAGTCACCTGGAGGTAGTCTCATTTGATTCTGGTTTAGATTCGTTGTTTTACGTTTTATTTATTTGGGTGTCAGCATGCGTGTGTCACAGAACACATTGGGAGGTTGGGGATAGTTTGCAGCAATAAGTTCTCTTCTTCCACCATATAGGTTCTGGGGATTAAACTCAGACTGTCAGGCGTGGGTCAGGTACCCTTCCTCACTGAGCCATCTTGCTGGCCTATATTAAGAGTCATATTAATGTGGCAAAACAAGTCAGCTTCTGGTCATGTGCAAATTTTAGGCTGTTTTAAGAATAGCACAGTTATTTCCCTATGTTGATCTGCAGAATTTGGGGATTGCAGAAATTTTTGTTATTTTAAAGCCTAGCAAAGGGGCCTGGAGAGATAGTTGTGTGGTTAGGAGTGTGCACTGCTCTTCCAGGGGGCCCAGCTTTAATTCCCAGCACCAACATCAGGCAGCTGCCAAACTGCCTGTAACTCCAGCTCCTGGGAGGTCAGATTCCACTGGTCTTTGCAGGTGTGTGTCCATACCCACACACACATATACACATAATTAAAATGGTAAAAAATAAATCTTTTAAGTCCAGCAAAGGGAGACTTTGACCATGTTCTAACAGTGAGGTCACCAGGGCAGAAAGCCTAGGAGACATCAGCCGTACAGATAGAAGGAGGCTGGCATGGAGGCCAGAAATGAAGACCTGCCTTCCCAAGGTCCTCCTTGGTTTCTCAATACGTATACTTACATGCAAACACACAGGAGGCTGTGGTTGCTTCTCCTAAGAAAAGAATTTTCATTAAATGTGGTTTTACAGTATAATCAGAGAGATGGACCCAGTACTATAGAGACTGTAGTGACGAGCTGTGAGAGGCCCACGTCCATGGATTGGTTCTGCGCAGGCCCAGTGTCTGGTGCTCTGCACTGTGGACGTGGCGACTGAGTGCCCTCTCTCTCTGTGCTCTGACAGACTCTCCACAGACATGCATGACTATGGTTTGATCATCGATGGAGCTGCCCTGTCCTTGATAATGAAGCCCCGAGAGGATGGGAGCTCCTCGGGCAACTACAGAGAGCTCTTCCTGGAGATCTGCAGGAACTGCAGCGCAGTGCTGTGCTGCCGAATGGCACCCTTGCAGAAGGCCCAGGTCATGAACTGGTCCGCTAGTGGGCCACGGATGTTTGGCCTGGGGAGCAAGCCTTTTCTCAGGTCTCACTGTCCCCGATTGCTAGTCAATTAGGAGGCAATGCCTCCTGTAGTGCCAGCCTGAGAGCCGGGTTCCAGAGGTACTCGGGCATCTGAGCTCGCTGCTCCAGCTGACCACTGTCACTAGACACATCCGGAATGTCCCTGAGCGGTTCTCAGAGACAGGCTGGGGCTCCAGAACTCACCTGCATCATGTTCAGGATAAAAATGGCTTTTTCTCCTCTACCCTCTTCTGTGCTTGACTCCGTGTAAACCTTCCGAGATGGTTTCCCTGGTGTCAGCCTGGGATCGCCAGTGCTGGTTAGGTTCTCAGTTGATTTTATACAAATGTATTTATACTTCGTTTCTTGTCTTGAAACAAGAACAGCCTGTAGTTCTCTTCTTTCCAGTAGCATATCCTAATGCATTGTACTTAAGCACAGTGCATGGTGGGAAGTCTGCAAAGAGACCGACTTGGACAAATAAAAAATCTAAACAGCATTCGATGGATTGCTACCAAGTGGCATGTAATTGTAGCGCCTTCTTGCAGACTGCGCTACTGGCCCTGGCCCCAGTCTTTTCCAGAACCTGAACATAGCTCTGGTTTTGTCTCCCTGCTGTTGTGACGTCATGTCATTGATCGTATCTTCATTTTTATGAGATGATTTGACCCTCTGTGGAAATAGTCTGAGAGCTGTAAATGAGCTCTAGGCTTACATTTCCCCTTTCCTGTACCCGTGTCACACTCAGTATCTTTACTGGTTCTGCCCAGTGACTAACCCCGATAAAACCAAAACACAGAGGATAAATTCCATGTTTCCTTCTTTTCCAGATCGTTAAGTTAATCAAATTTTCAAAGGAGCACCCTATTACCTTGGCAGTTGGTGATGGTGCCAATGATGTCAGCATGATCCTGGAGGCCCACGTGGGCATCGGTAAGCCACTGCTGCTCTGGTTGAGATTTGCACTGTGGGTAGACCAGGGCTGTACCACGGTATGCAGAGGGACCGTGGGTCCCAACCTGCGCTGTACCTTTGCAAGGGGACACACTGGGCAGTGGTCTCCTGGGCTTCGCTGGCTCTAGCTCAGCATGTTCGCCCTCCATTCTAGGAGTCATTGGGAAGGAGGGTCGCCAAGCGGCAAG